>WBMY01000363.1:913282-944070 GCA_013397315.1 Donacobius atricapilla | reverse complement strand
CTATAATATTTGAAGTTTTCTGAAATGGATGTTGAAGTAGAAATTGATGCAGTGATCCTATTGAGATGTCTTGGAACCTCGTCACCAGTAAAGAATAAGAAGTCCTTTATTGTGAAGCTGTGCATCTTTAAAAGGTGAAACCCCGTGCTTTAAAAATCCACAAGCCCTTATGTAGTCATATAAAAAGCTACATTTTGGGAGGCTCACATGATGCAGTGTCGGGCGGGCTGCATTAGTGGAGCTAGAAGTCACAAACAGACTGTGTCTCTTGTAGAAAGTTACCAGAAGAATCAGGAGGGACTTGTCTCTCTCAAAAGACTGAATGAAAGACTATTTTATTAAGTGATGCTGACTTAAGAGTTCTGATGTTTTGTCCCTTTGCATTGTTTTTTCGTGGAAAAGTAGATTGTTGCTAGGGAGGAAGAGGGGTTGTTTTTGAGAGGGTTTCATAGTTAGTTTTTGTTTGTTTACCTTTACTGTATGTTAATAAATCTAACTGTTTCTATTTTGAATTGAACCTGTTTTGCTTTTCTTTTAATCCTATTCCACTAAAATGAAAAGTAGGCGAATGTGATAACCACTACAAAGGGCAATATTATAAATAATTTAATATTCAATATAAGGCACAAATGCAGGTGCTGTCCTACAAACATCCATAAGAGATAAGCCTGAAATAACATAGCTTCTAAATATACTTTGATTGTAGACCTAGAAAGGTGGAGAGAGGTTTTACAAGTGCACGCAGTGACAGGACAAGGGAGAATGGATTCAAAATGGAAGAGATTAGGTTTAGATTAGATATTAGGAAAAAAATTCTTTACTGTGAGGGTGATGAGGCACTGGCACAGGTTTCCCAGAGAAGCTGTTGTTCAAGGTCGGGTTGGATGGAGCTCTGGGCAACCTGGTCTAGTGCAAGGTGCCCCTGCCCATGGCAGGGGGTTGGAATGAGGTGATCTTTAATGCCCCTTCCAGCCCAAACCATTCTATTATTCTATGATCTATTTGTAGAGCTTACTGATGCCACTGACACTTCATAGTCCAGATGCTGAAATGACTCATTGCTTTTCATCCCCACCAAAGAACACCCACCCTCTTAGCTGAAACCTCCCTGCCTTGAAAGACAATGACACATCCATGTGCACATTTTCTTTACAGAGATCAGCTGAACTATAGCTGTGTCCAGCTGCATAGAAAACTTATCATTAAAGCTTGGGAAAATTGTACATTTCCAATGAGTAGGGAACATTGTTTTATATTATTTCAGCACCAAGGGAACTTCAGACCCATATTTTCCTCCATAGACTTCACACTGAATATCAATCCAGGGCAGAGGACTCAATGTGTTGGGTCCACGCTAAACATTTTCTGAAACTCCCTGGTAAACACCAGCCCACATTTGTGGGGTGCCAGACAGTGTCCATGGTAAGACCAGGAGAACATGAGCACAGAGTCTGCATACTTTAGTATGGCAGACAAACTGAAAACATGCAAGCTGCCCATGCCTGAAAGAAATGTAAACTCCTATGAAAACAAAATCAAATATTGTCTTTAATGTGGGGAAGGCAAAAAAACCTACAGCTCTTAGAACTGAGTGTTAACTAGTGTTGCTTTAATTGCCCTCATAAGCTTTTTGGGTCTTATATTAAGGAGCATAAACACATCTATCGAAAACTGTTAGCAATTCCCTGTAATTTCTGAAATGCTTCAGGCAAATGAGTTCTAAGTACTAGTTTCTATAGCATACACACAAATGGGATCATACCCAATTTTCCTTTCGTTATCTTGGTTACACTTTGTGTTCTGAAAGACCTGCTAACTGTGCATTTGTATCTATGGTTTTATATTCACAAATAAAATATTTTTCTCCTATTTTCCTAGTGCTTTAAGTGCTGTTAAGTGGTTTTTTAGCACTGGTTTTCAAACATATTCCAAGATACCATTAAACTAAAGAACATTCAAGGGATGTAGGTAAACATAAAGCTTAAGTAACCCGTTCCATTCCTAATGAATGTCAACTCTCTCTAGATTTCAAAAACTCTAAAATGAGCTGATGATTTATCTTAAGGAGAGAAACATAAAAATTTGCTAACGCCTTTAAATCACAGGCTCCACTTTAACATTATTTGTAAATGCAATTATATATGACAGTCTTAGAGAAGACAAAGCTATCTGAGTGATTAATTCCTCATTTTATTTAGCTGTTTCTTTGTATCACTGAAGTTTAGAAGAAGGGACTTCTTCAAAGCATGAAAGGTAATACATTTAAAAGTTTAATATAACTTTTTTATTTGAAATAAGTACAAAGCAAGCTTTAAAACTTAGGCACTATGGATTGCTCAGATATTAACTTATATTACAGTAGACTGTAAGCAAACTGATAATCTTAGAATCTTGCTTAAAAAGGCCTCCAGAACAAGGGGTGGTCTTGGATGTTTTTATGAAGGAGCAAATACTTCATTTGGAGAGTTACAGATAACTGTGGGCCACTGAGAAAGCTGCTTCTGTCCTTCAGGTCCGCTGATCAGATATGTTTTTCCAGGAGAGACTGTAACCCCAGAAAATGTATAGAAATTAGATTTTCATCCTTCATGGATTAAATAAAACCCCATAATAGTCAGTTATAACGAGTGGGTGTCTCTGGATTTTCACCTCCAGTGTCCTGCATTTCTGGTGTTCTGAAATTCCCTGTTTCGCTTTGATTTCAGGCTCTTTTTTTCTTGTTGTTCCTTTGTCTGACTTTCCCTTCTCCACCTGCCTGGTTAGAGGGACACCATTGAGCTCTCTCATTCTGACCCCATTCCCACATTCCTCAGTAATTCTCAAAAGTCCAGCCTGGTTTAAAGGGTTAAAAAAACTGCCCAAACTAGTTCATGAACACCTGAATCGGACCCCCTTTCATATGCACACATGAAACATCTTACAAAACCAAAACCCAAAAAAGCCAAAAACCACCACCCCCAAAAAGAAAACCTAACCAAGCAACAAAACAACAATCCAAAATCCTTTGTTTTCCTTTAATGAACCTTCTGTGGTTTAAAGCCACATTGCCGTCTGTCTGGGACTGAACTTGTGAACTTTCTGTAGAAATTATTCTGTGCTTCACAGGCCAGGCATTGTTTCAGTGACACGAATCTTGGGGATGTAAGCAACCCTGATACCTTAAAGAAAGAGCAGGGAAGTGTATTATAAATATATATATATATATATAGTTTTCAGAATTAGAGTTTGAATCTATTATTTTCTATAGACTTTCTGTGAGGTGTTTTTTCCCTGCAGTCTTACTGGGATGAATTTGAGAGACCACACTCTTACCAAGTTGTCGTGGTTGATTGCTTCTGCCCCTTGGGCGGCCCTCACTGGAAGACACAGGGAATTCTTTCCTTCTACACATCAGTGGACAAAGA
The DNA here is from genome assembly GCA_013397315.1 of Donacobius atricapilla. NCBI lineage: Eukaryota > Metazoa > Chordata > Aves > Passeriformes > Mimidae > Donacobius > Donacobius atricapilla. Next base: position 940,666 of record WBMY01000363.1, on the reverse strand, counting down.
CCACTGGTAGCCATAGTTCTTGGGAAGGATTTCTAAGAAGGGAATATATTATAAACACATTGTTAATTACTGATATATTAATGGCATAACATATAAACCAGTGCTTAGTTTCTGCTATGATTTCAATTCTGTTTCCAGGTAGTGTAGAAGACACACAAAATAAAAAGAAGCTTTCAGAATATTTGCACTGGTTCTTTTGGTACCATAAATAAGAATTTACAGTTATGAGCCAGAAAAATTACACCATCATATGGATTAGAAACTGGAACAGAAATCCAATAAAATACGATGTCTTTCCTGCTGTTTGATAAATTAGAAGTTTACCTTTCCACGCATGAATGTAATCTGCCAAGTAAAATTACTTTACCTGCTGTCAGATATTTTGCTTATCTGTAAATACTGAGTTTTTCCATATTTAACTTGCTAAATCTGGCTTCTCTCAAGCTATTAAATATGTTTATTTTAGGCCAATATGTGCTGCAAAAACATATAATCTGGCTCAACTCAAACTTTGGTAACTACTTTTTGAGGAAAATATATTATGTAGTAGCTCATATTGATCATAAACAACTCTAAAATGTAGTTAAACCCATTTTTTCTTAGGAAAATAATTTTACCAAGTGGAAAGTTGTCTAATATTTTTTCTAGATTGTGGATTTTTAAATGTTGGTTCTTTGGTAGCTCATTTGTTCGCATGGCAATAGGTATGATATTCTTAATTATTTCTGCAGATCCCTAAATCCCAAGTCCCCAAGGAATGAAATCCAGAGCATCCTATTTAGCCATGAATCTATTACTAATTTGTTGGTGTTTTTAATCACCTTCCTTTAGAGGTAAGGGTGTTTGATGAGATGACTGCTGTAGGTTTGGATATGCACAAGAATCCTGTTTCAAACTCGGCATAAGTTATCTCCTTACGCTGAGATAACAGGCAGGTGCCTTGTGAGTGAACTCCTCCTTACAGATTAATCACCACAGAAATTATTTGTTCTAGAAACAACATTTTAAAAAAAATATATTTAACATCTGAATTACTTGTACACTAGGCTTTGTTTCTGTTGTAAATCTTCTTTCAGTTTGTTGGTTTTTTAAAAGACACTACTTAGCTTTCTCAGTCACTGTTTTCTGGCATAGTGTTCTATACAGCCCGAGGATATTATCACAAGCTCGTGGGGTGCCAGAGTAATATCACATTTGAATAAATCAAAAGAAGGACGCCTCCTTGAGCTTTAATTAGAAATGTCTTCTTCAGGGCACAGATTAAAAATATTCTGTAGTGAACAGGCTGTGTTTCATGCAGTGTGCCCATGTGCTTGGGTGTGCAAGGAAAATCTGTTTGCATTTTTGTATCAGTATCAGTGCCCTTAAAAGTGGAATCAAAACCTCTAGGAACTTGTTAAATGTAGAACAAATAGCATACCTTACATATCCTTCCAAAAAGGTACTCTTGACAATAGCTGCTCTTATGCCCATTAATATCCTTCTTCAACCTCCAAAAACTATGACTTATCTTTATTTATATTTATTTAGCATCTCAGGTGGTAGCTCCAAATTATACATGCAGATATTTGGTGTTTGTATTCATACTAAAACGTGTACATTTGGAATCTATCTGTTGTAGATCAAACTCTTTTAAAAATAGGTATTCTAGATCAAATATTTAAAAGTTGGTTTGTGTTTTTTTAATAAAAACCTGAAGTATGTCTCAGCCAAAATCTTACGGGCAGCTTCAGAGTTTCATTAGCCCTGAATAATAACACACAGAATCATAGAATGTTAAGGGGTTGGAATGGATCTTAATGGTCATCCAGTCCCAAACACCCTGCCATGGGCCGGGACACTTCCCATTAGACCAGGATTTTAAGAATTTTCCCATTTTGGTGTCAACATGAAAATGAACACATGCAATCTCTCATGATGCACATGGTTATTGTTGAATATAACTGAATTAAGTTGGCACTTGTATGAAATAGCTGAGCTGGCAAGGCCACAGATTGCAGCTGTGTCATTTGCCTTTTGCATAAGTCTAGGTTCCTTTCTTTACTTTTCATATTTTTCTCTAGCAAAACATACTTTTTTTTTTTTAGTTTTTAAAAACCTTTGGGGCACAGTGTGAAACCACTTACTCATGGGGTGAAAGGGCTTTTTTAATGGACAGCAAAAGCTCACGGTATGAGCATGGTGCTAGTCTGCCTTGTGAGTCATAAAAAAGCAAGAAACTGTAAATGATGCATAACTTTTTAATGAGTAAATCCTAAGAACAAACCTCTAATATTTGAAAAGGAAGGCCAAATTTCACATTAAATCCTTTATGCAATTTATTTTATAGCCGTTGTTTTCAGTATAACAATTAAAGATGTTTCATAATTGCAAAATGCAGTTATCTTATTAGTTTAAAGGTGTATTTAGTCCATTCCAATGCTGTGCAGAATAAAACATTGAACATCTACCCTAAAAAATGTTTATTGTAGCAGTATTTCCAATGAGATGTAACAGAGCAAACTAGCAAGCCTGAAATGAGACCACAGGCCTCATTCAAGGGATTTTCCTAATTGCCGTGTGCAATGTGCTCTTTTAAGGCAACATTGTGAACCAATTCCACAAAAGAAAATTGGAGACCTTTAATTCAGATGCTACATTTAAGAAAAATATGTTTTGAGTTCATAACAAATACTTCTCTCATCTAAAAAAGTCTTCCAGGCTATTTCTGATACACAGGAGAAATACTATAACTGCAACTTTGAAAAATTCATATTTCTGATATGTACAAAGTTGTTCAGTAAATATTATTGAAAATGTTATTTATTTTGAGAAGTTTGTGCGTGACCACTCTCTAGAAGTAAGCATTACTCAAGACAATACATCCACGTGCATTTAGCTAGAGGCCATGGTACTAGGATATAGAAGGTAGATTTTGTGTTTCAAAAAAAACCCCAAAAATACAGGAAAAAATGGAATATGAATGTAAAACCATTTTGTATACTTGCCACACTAACTGTCGTGAAAGGAAACAGCTCAATGTAACATCTGAACAGTTGTAAAAAGAGAATATAATTTTTAAATTAATAGGATAATTTTATTTCAATGTACTTATTAAAATGCTCTTAGAAAGCCAACAAGTAATGGGTTTTTCTCTGACTAAGCTATGGATTCACCTGTAATATTATTAGAAAAGGTAGGCACAGCTTGAAACAAGATGTTGTCTTGGACTTGAGAATATGGGTTAATGGATGACTGCTATAGAAGAGGTGGGATGTGGAAGTGGAGATTGTATCAGTAGTAATGATCAATCCACTTGGAATTAGAAACCTAATGTTCATCACTGCCTTGCTGATTCTTTCCTTGGTTTCATCATCCTTAGGCATGCAAGAGAATGAAGTTCAGAGCTTTATTTTCAGAGATGTGCTGGGAAATATTATTAGGAAGGGTACCGTGCTTTGTGCTGGATGACTTCTGCAGCTCATGCAACATCCTTTGCAAAGGAAACATTAATGTGTCTGTATAAATTAACCAAGTGTACTCCTCTGTGCATCATAATTCTTCATGTTTGGGGAGAACAAGGAATTATGAAAGGACTTGCATCAAGTTTTTCAAGCACAATCATGTGTTTACTATTTTGCTGTGTGCATACAGTAGGGCTACCTCTCTGGCAGGTTTTTTTAGGTTGTATCCTCTTTTAAATGAAGTATTCTGATTAATTAAAAATTATCAGTTTCCATTTATGGGGAGAAAAGAGGTTACTGATAATTAATAAATAATTTCTTCAGATGAAAACATCTCTTAAGAGATAAACATAGAGAGATAAAACATAATTAAGAAATCTCAAAATGTTAACTGGTTGATATAAAAATATTTGAATGTATTCTCAGATTCCAAAATTTTGTCTGCTAAAGATGGGAATTCATTTGTGTGATTTTAAAACAATTACTTAGAAATCACTGATATTAAATTAATTATCCTGACTGGTTTTTAATTAATTATCTTAAGTGGTGCAAGCAATCCTAGGAAGATTTATGGTGTCTGTAGCAGATGGCATCTGTTTTTTTTGTGTGCAGGATATGGTGGTTGCTCTTCATTAGGGTGGCTCTGCTGGCTGCAGAGCCTGGAGGAAAACAGGTTGCTTCACTGGTCCTGGCTGGTCTGAACCACGTCAGGTGAATCAGGTGCAGGGAAAGGGATTTATCCTCTGTCCTGGGGGCTTCAAGGTGTACAGGAAGAGTACTGAGGCATTTCAGGTGATGTTATATTGCTCCATTATTTAGCTGGGTTTCTAAGTCTATCTTTTTAAATATTTAGGGAAAAAAAAAAAGTGGGAATGTTTTTAGTGAAGGTAAAAGTACAAGAATATGCAGTGTTATAGTAATATATGTTGTTATGTACTGCCATTTGATTGGAAATTTTAGGTCCTCTTTGTGGAAAAAAAACTTCCAAGTGGCTCTGAAATATTGGTTTACCCTCATGCAAAGACTTCTTAATCCCTGAAGTGTATTTCTTCTTCTTCTGAAGTGTGCTCTCCTCTAATGGACAATGTTGGCTGCTTGGGCTGGAGGAAGGAATCCTGCTGCATCCTGCTGCTCCGGCTCCTCCTGCTGCCTTTTTCCTTTTTTTCTGTTTTTCCAAGAGCCTGTGGGCAGTATCCAAGTTCAAATGTCTTAGCACTACAGCTTGTTATCAAAAAGTTATTGACAATCTGTAAGATCACAGCAGTGTGACTGGTGGCAGAGCTAATGGGATCCCTTTGAAAGACAAAGGCTCAAAGAGCCTTTAGACAGACACATTTTGGCCGAGATGCATCAAGGCTTGATAGCAGGGAGCGCCCAGCTGAAGAGTGCAAACATGAGAAGGGAGAGGAAATTTCATGTCAGAGAGACTAGTTAATGGTAATAATGACATGAGATTAAGCAATTATAACTCCTGCCTGAATCTTAATAAGTACTTTTGGATAATTAGATTTGGTGACTTGTGGAGCTCTCTCTGAAGGGGAATGTGGATGGTGCTGCCAGGCTGTTATCCGAAATTTGGTGGTGCTGTTGGAAACCCTTTGCTGGCTGGGAGATGGACAGGATGCCCCACTTTCTGCTCTCTAGCACTGGCAGCCTGTATCTTCCATCTTTTTGAAGACGAAAACTTCAGCCCGTGTAATTTATTAAGTAAATATGTTAAAAAAAGTCTGGGATGTTGTATGTGCAGAGGAGGAAAAGGGAGACAGTTTCAAAGTCCAGCTTTGTGCCTTTGTAAATCCGCTGAGATTTACTTGTGTTTCTGTGCATATAATGGATATGTGATATACATTGTGCCAGTGGTTATTGGTCTGATGGATGACTGACATTATGATTCATTATGCACTTTATGGGTGAAGCTGCCAGACAGACTTTACTAATCCAAGAAATTTTACAAAGCTTTTCTTGGAATAATCACTCTACAAGTTTTATAAATCTGTTCGAGCTATAAGGCACTCGACTTGTAGCCATCAATAGCTACAACTACAAAAATATGCAAAACCAATCAGATTTCTGCTTTTTTACAGTTCCCCGTTCCGATTTCACAGTTTTTTGTGAAAGTGTGATTCAGCATTATGTTGCTGCATTCCACAGCTGCAGAGTGTTTGTATTAGTGTTTTCTAGGCTAGTGGTGAGTGTGAGGTTGTCTAGGTCTATTGAACAGGCCTGTCATATGGGTCCTGTTATTTGACTCTCAAAATTAAAGGCAGTGGTTGAATTTGGAAATTGCAGGTTGGATTTTGATTCCTCTTTCTAATGAAGTGATTTTCAGTATCCACATGTTAAAAGTATATTTTCAGACTATAAATAAACCTATATAGCCCTTCATTGAGGAGACGGATTTTCCCTGAACAAAACCATATTCTTGAGTGTTTTTGCCCATGTACTGAAGAGAAAAAATCTCTCTCATTAAGTGTATAATGCCAATTACAAATTGCTGTAAACATGCATAAATTTTCCAAGTTAAACATTTCTCAAAAGTGAGTGTAAGGTAGCTATTAATTTAAATTAGGAAAGTTGAATGTTTCTTGTCAGAAGTATGCTTTTTTTTTTCTTTTTCTTTTAAATAAATTAATCAGATTACAAAAACAAACAAACAAACAAAACCCCAGCATCCCTTCTCCCCTAAAATAACAAAAAAAAAAACCAAAACAAAACCCTCTACCAGTGGATGCACCATTAACCATATTTTTTGATCTAGCAAAGATCAGGTCAAAGGTATAAGTGACTGAAATAAAAATACTATAGAAAACATCAAGTAGGTTTAAACAAGGAACAAGAAACCACAGATGCAACTTCTTGTCATTTCAAATGTATCCTTAGTGACTGCCAGAATTGTTTGGTTTGGCTTCATTTTCATTGTTTTTTTCTATTCAGCTGTGATGAAGACGTGTAGGACAATCATATAAAAGTAAGTTTCAAAATAGAAGCGGTTGCCTCCATTGATGCGACCCAGCAACTACCCTTCCAATGGAAATATTCCAATTTTAAGTATTACTAACTGAACCAAAGAGAGAAGAAATGTCAAAACCAAGTAAAAAATTAAGGACTTCTGGTGTTGCACTAGTACTCACATACAGTGTTTTATTTATTGTTCCAGCCACTACAAGGGCATGTCTAATCATGTGAGCAGATGAGGGAAGGTGAGGAAGCCTAGTGCTGATTCCTTGGAAGCAGTGCAGGATAGTCCAGGTCCCAATTTAATTATGTCCCATTGATAGCATAAACTTAAATTAGTCAGGGAAAATGCATTATTCACAAAGGAGATCCAATAATCAGAGAGTCATGTGCATTATGTTCAGGGGAGGGGGGGGTTAGATTCTTTTGTAAAGAAATATAAGGTAGTCAAGAATATATCTGTCTTGCAACACATCTCTAAAACTCGCAGTGATATTACCCCCCTTAAAAACTGACTTTATCTAGGCTGTATCAGGACTCCTGCTAGTTGTGGTCTTTGAGGTGTGGTTTGCCAGATGCTGTAAGGCATACCCATCTTACTTTGGCTCTCTGATCTGTTTCCCCAGATCAGAGGGGTTTTGGTTTGGAAAAGCAGGTGTCTGCTAAGGAAGGCAGGACCCTCCCTTGAAACGGAGAATATAAACCCCCTCCCTCCAAATTACTATAATTTTGAAATTACGGTCTCTCAGGCAAAGATATGGGAATAGGAATAGCAGTTCTTTATTAGGAAAATTAAAATAAAAAATGTAGTAGTACAAAAAAGCAAACAAACTGAAAAGAAAACGGTGACAGAGTCAGAATACAACCTGACACCCTATTGGTCAGGGTGTTGGTAGCAGTCCAAATAAGTCCTCCTGGAGTGACAGATGTGGTTTTGTTGAAAGCAATGATCCTGTAGAAGGGTGTAGTTTTCCTCTGAAGGTCCAGTGGTGGTGGGATGGGTCCGGTCTTCCTCTGGGAATCCAGTAGAAACAGGCCATCCTGGTGTTCTGGATCTCAGCTTTTATCCAGGTAGGAATGCTTGGCTCCTCCTGCTTGGGTGGAGCATCTCACAACAAGGTGATGTAATTTTATCAGTCATGTGGTGACCCTCAGTGGCCCATTAACAGGAGATATCCCCCTGGAGGGAGGATGGGTGGTGGAAGAGATAAGAACACTGCCTCCCCTGGTTTTAATAGCTGGCAATAGAATACATACTTTTGGTTACATCTTGCATTGCAACCTAAGATAAGAAGGAAGTTGATGTTCTTGAAAGTTTACTTACACCATAAAAGGAATATTCAGAGGCCAGCCTTTGCCATGTTTATCAGTCCAACTTTATCTGGCATCCTATTAGTAACCTCAGCTGCTGCATTGCATAAATTAGCTTGTGTCTTTACAAGCATTACATATTAAATAAAACAATTTTGACTCTCCAAAGGTTTTGATTCACTCTGTGATCTGCTTGCATTCACTATGAGACTTCTTTGGGAATACTGAAAGTCTTTTTTTTTAAGTGCTTTTTCCATCCCAGCCTTGTGGACTACTCTAACTGGTAGAAATTTGTGATGAACTAAATAGAGCATGGCAAGAAATGGGTTTAGTTTGTCATTTCACCTCATTTTGAAAGCTGAAAATTAATAAATAATTTAAGCAACAAGGTAGTATGGACTTTGCATCAGTGCTGATCAACGCCCATTCTGGATGTTTGCCTTGTTTCCCTTCACATATGAACAGTACAATAATCAGCACTAATTGACAAGCTAAAGTTTCTGATGAAGATTTGACATTATTCTTTCTCTTGATCTTTTTTGAGAGTTTCTTCCACCAGAAGTTATAGGTGATGGAAATGCTGCACTCTTATTTCCAAGATGTGCAAATATCAAATGCATTCAAAACCAGATGTCATTTGCTGGGATTTTGTAGGATTTTTTTTTCTTGCTAATTGCATACTTAAAGCACATGGGATTTTGTATGTTTGCAGTTTGAATTTTTTTTTTCTTGTTGCTTTTGCTTTTCTTTTTCTGGTGTTTCACTTGCCAGGTTTTCATTTGCATACTGCAGTTGTCTCCAGGACAGGTAAAGTATCATTCCTTTGGATGGGAATGAACTGGATGACACAGTCCTGGAGCACCCCTGGTTGCTCCAGTGACTGGGGGTACTCGATCTGTGTGACCAGGCTGGAGCCAGTCTTGCTGTGTCCAGCTATCAGCACTGCCCTGAAAATCTGCTCCTTTGGATTGCATCACCTGTAGTTGCTGGCAAAGGCTGGGGTGGTCTGACAAGGCTTTCAGGTGGACCCACCTGTATATTTTTTCTTAACAGAAACATTCCAAAAATACCTAAGGAGCTTTTTTAAACTCTTGCTAAGATTTTACTTGAAAATATAATAAAACTGTGAATTTTTCAGAGAAATCCAAATCTGGGTGAAACCGAATAAATTAAAATCAAAAATTTAGCAAAGAATTCTCTCTCTGCTTGCTGTTTCCGTTCAGAGAAAATCCTTTCCTTCATCTTTACTTTCAGTCCAGTAACTTTTAGTAGCTGTTTAGGTTGTAAAAGCCTATGTGGTCTCTTCTGAAACCCTCAGAAAAGCCTACATTATCATTGCCTCTCCAACATATCTTTGTGTCTGGTTCTCCATTCCCCAGATACATATCATCAGTGACTTCTAGGAAGAAGGAATTTTCCTGTAAAGGGAGTTACATAGTCCAATATGCTAGAGCAGGAAAAGAAATCTCTCAGTAAGACAATGCATGTGCAATAAAATGTGGTTATACAGATAGTTATGTAACCTTCTGTATTTGGAGGGGGGAAGGAATGAACTAAACCTACTGTATTTCATATGTTACAAATGATGGTTTAAAAAAAAAAAAAAGTCTGTCTCAGTCTATGGAAGCTCAGAAATGGTTTTGCTTTTATTGCTTCTCAATTTATTCCTGGAGGTGCTTGGGGAGGAAAAAGGGGGAGGGTCTGCGCCAAGGGCACAGCACTCACTGATTTTATATCATTTGTGCTGTGTTTTGCACATAATTTGTAAACGACCCAAGCACATTGAATGGTTTGGGAACATCAGCTGTTTTATGCACTGGCCTTTGGGCTTACTTAATGGAGTGTTTTAGAAAGTCTTCATGCTATTACCATCAAATGTGGGCTAAGCCACCATAAAAGTTAGGTTTTACTTGGAGGGAAGCATCGGAGGCAAAGACTGATATGCATTGCTCTAGGATCACTGTAATCTGTAAGTGATCCAGCCCGCAGATGTAGGTACACAAAAGATCCATTCTCTTTTTTCTGGTTCTGAAACTAGTTATGGATACTTCATGGCTCCTTGTTATACTGAAAACAGCACAGTTTTTGTTTAAGTAAAAATTGTTCCTTTCTGAGTGCGAAATCAGTAATGAATTAAAGCTAAGTAACCTCATGACTACTCACTTGTAACTTCAGCTAAAACCTCAGGTTGTTCTGCCTGTTCTATCACAACCTCCTGTCATTTTCCCTCTCTGATATTCTTTAATCTTTGCTGCTGAAATCTCAGCATTTTTTTACAGTACATTTTGATTTCATCTTCACTACTTCAAACATTCTCCCTTTCTGCACATCCAGAATGTTGACATCATTATCAACTGCATTGCTCTGATCACAGTTCCCTCCTTCCTAAATTAATGATCAGGATTTCGTCTTTCACATACAGTTCATGTTTCTCCTTGTGCTTCATGTATTTATTCTAAACTGCTCTCTGGCTGATCATCTCCTCACTGCTCCCTTCTCTCCCCACCTTCTTTTCCCTGTAGCACTTGGAATATGTTTGTCTCTGTTAACTTTGCAAAGCACAACCATCCTTCTCTTTGTAAGCACTTTTGATAATCTGTATCTTTGGTAAAGCCTGTAAGTGTAGGCACCCCTTGAAGAACCCATTTACAGGATAAAATGAGGGTTTGCTCTGGTTCCCTTCAGCACCTGATGACAAAAGCACTTCTGTCATCTCTCCATGGTAGGTGCCTTAGGGGAATGGAGCTGATGGGACTCTGAGCTCTGGGCACTGTGTGTGGATTCCTTTGAACTTTTAATGTCACAGTCTGCCTCAATTTCAGCTGATGGCCCAAGGGAGAAAAAAAAAAAAAAAACCCACAACAAAAAACCCCCTGCAAAACCAACTCCTTCTACCTATCTGTTAATACTTTATTTACAACATTATGACATTATGGGACATTTTCTTTTGGGAACCCCAGATGAAGTTCCTATGTTTGTGTTACAGCTTTGAAAGTGTTTTTGTTTGTTTGTTTGTGTTTTGTTTTGGGGGGGTTTTTGATTACATTTCCTTTCAAAATCTAAAATTCATCTGAATCTTTCCTCAACTGATTTCCCAGTCAGCAATAGCACTCAACTGGCCTTTGGGCCACTTGCAGATGATTAATAATATGAATGTCCTAGGCAATGCTGAACTAGAATTGTAGAACCCTACCTGTCTGTTTGGAATTTACTCCTGCTTCTGTGTCCAACATCAGCAATGCTTCTCTTTGCAGCTACCCACAAATATCCCTGCTTAAAAATGTGTACTTCTGCAGTGGAATGTTTTGAGTAATGTGAGGGGGTTTTTTTCTCCCAAGATCAACAGCTAATGCACTTTCTATTCAATAACAATGTTAGTTTGTCTTGGCTTTTGGTTGATAGTCAAAAATCTTGATTTTTTAGTAAAAGATTTTTCGATCCTGTTTGATTCATACATTCAAGTTTGAACCTTCACCTGAACTTCCCCAATAGGAGGAGCAGAGTCTTTAAAGATTTAATGTAAGAGTTTTGTCCGCTAACAGGTAGGAATGGTGTTTTATTATAGAAATTAGACAAAAAGTTACCCTGAGAAAGCCTCTGCATTTGGAGAGTCTAATTTCATTTTGATATATTTAGAAGTAATTGCATATTCAGGAAGAGGACAAAGATTCTGTCATTTCTGAGTTATATATGTGGAGATCTCTTAAGAAAATGGAGATGCACTGGAATAGACAAACTCACAAGGTTTCTTACAACATCGCTACACTAAGACTCCTTGAAACTTCTCGAAAATACCTGGGCTTTTTTGCAGAAAATGTTAGCCTTAGGGGACCAAAACACTTGTTATAATTGCTAATTGATCCTAAAATATTTCCGATTCCATTAAGTACAGAAAAAACTGTGTAGAGGTTGAGATTTCAATTAAGATTATCTTGCAGCAATATTTTGTCATTTAAGTATTAGAAGTTTCATTGGCTAATAGCAATTTTATTTAGAAAGACAACCTTACAGGGAAACTTATTTGACACAGGCTTGTTTGTTGCTGTTGTTGTTGTTGTTGTTTATGAGCTGTGCTTGAACTACTGCATCATTCCCAGTGCAAGAATTCAGATTCTTCTTCTTATGGGTTCTTTTCTAAGCAGAGCCTACAAGTGCACTATAGCCAAGTTCCCAAACAGAATAATATCCATGTGAGCGTGTATGCAGAGGTCTACAGCTGTTTTCAAGACAATGTATAAGTAGATGTTTCTAATTTTGATGGTGCCTTTGAGCAACTAACGTTTCCACTCTTCATCAGATTGAAGGGCCATAATTTTAATATAGTCTTCTGTACACTATCACTTTCCAATCCATTTCACAGGGAAATTGTTCATTGTTAGAAAGATATTCTTTGCATGGTTTGGTCCATCATTGTCACACTACTAACCTTCAAGTATTATGCACACAATTGACACAAACTAAAAGAAGCAAATCAAGATGTTCTCCCTTATTTTTGCCATCTAGATGACAGGCATTAAATAACATGCTCTTAATTTGACTGACAGCAGACCATAAACATGATACTTGTATATTACAGAAATTAGCTATAGGAAGAATTTTTGAAGAGGTCACAGTTAGAAACATGTTTCTTTTCCCCTTTAAGTACCATAACAAATGACTGCCTAGACTTGAGCACTGACCTGTGGGCCAGCCAGCCTTCTAAGGGGAGGAAAAATGTGTTCTGGTCTGCTGGCTGTAGTACTAACCCGCATCCAAGAAGATCATTTTTTGCTTTGATAATCTCCATAGGCTAGGCTTTGTTATTTCCTTCTCATACTTTTATAATCAAAATTAAATAAAAATTGAAGCAGTATGAATACAGTGCTGGAAAGATGTTCAATATATTTTAAAATAGCACTATTGTTATCAAGCTCATCAAATCTTAGAAGTGTATGTAGGTATACTTTAAAATAGAAACCTTGTAAATCCCAGTTTAGAGGAATAATTGAGCCAATTGCTATTTTGCCTGTTTTAAGATCTCTGAAGTTGTTGTAGGAGAAATTTTGTATTGGTGAAACAAAAGCATGCGTGAGAACCTAGTATTTTCTTCCTTGGTGATTTACAAGGATTTGGTCCTTTTGAAATTAAAGATGACTTTTCCCCTTATTTTGACAGTTATTTCAAAGATTACCTACATACTGGGGGGCTAAATTTGACACATAGTCTTCACGGTCCTGTAGGTAACTTATTTCTTAATTCTTGCACTGGCACTGTGAATATGGTTCTTCTCTTTAAAACTACTTTCCTGCCTTTCCTCCTAACAAAATAACCTTCCTGGAAATACTCAACGCCCATGGACTTCTGCAAGTTAAGTCTTCTGTCACAACGAGAAGGGTTCTGCTACTCTGCCAAACTGGCATGGGGAAGAAGCTCCTGTTTCCCATTGCTAATGAAGAGTGTGGACTCCCTGCTTTATCACCCAGGCTGTTCTGCACTGTGCCGCACCCTGAGTGTGGCTTAGGGGGCAGGGAGTGGGAGATGGGAAGAAGCAAGTAGATCCAGAGTGTGTATTATACCCATTCATCTCCACCCTGTAAATCACATTCTCAGGCCATTCTCAACAGAATGCTTTTTCAAGGACTGCCAAACACTAGTCATCATTTTCCTAGTGACTGAAGAAAACTGCTGGTTTTCTTTTCACAAAGTGAGTAAAATTTCTGACTGGAAAGTCACATCTCAACATTAGATACAGCTGTTTCATAGGCATGTCTAAGGGATCGTGATTGACAGTATTTTTGTTTGGCAAAAAAAATAGGGGAATGCGTTTTGTGCTCATATAGAGTTTCAAAGCAAGTCCTAAACTAATGTGTTTCCTTTAAAAGGTTTGTGGATTTGTGTGCATGCTTATCAGTGGGTGGAGACCTGGGAAGTTTGGAAATGTTCCTACAGTAAAGTATTTTTGCTGGTTTTCATTAAACCATAAAATGTAAGGATATGCTCTAAATTAGGTTTTTGTTGTGCTAAACTACTAAACTTTTGCCATGACGTGAGGTTACCAATTCTAATTGTCAACACCTTATTGCAATTAGTCTTATCTCTGGTACTTCAAAGAAAAAAAAAATCACTGTGTTTGCTTTCTGGATTTTGTTATAAAGACTTAGCAGTGAGAGAAGTATTTCTTTTATTTCAGAAATTCATAACAGCTGTTTGTCAATATTTTGAAACAGGAATAGAGAAAGACATGAAATATTAAAATTGTGCCAAATCCCATCCTTCCTGTAAGCATGCCTTTGATTTCAGTAGTTCTGTTTAGTCTGGGTTATTTATACTTTTCCAAGAAGAATAATTTAAACATTCATATTCCTAGATCTCAGTTAAATATTTATCTAAGTTTACAAAGCTGTTTCTGCTGATTAGTGAGCTACCTGTTATGGGAGAACAAAGAAACTCAAAAGGCAGCAAATTAAGGTCACAGGTCAGTGTTCAGGCAAAATAGAGCTGGGCTACCAAATGATTTTCAGTTATTAAGCCAATAAATCAGGCAGATGTTGATAGATGCAAGCACTGGGGCAGTGTGTCAGCCTCATGAAAAAACTGTTTAACAGATTCAGGTGATCAATGCTGTCAGAATCTTGCATGTGGAAAAATAAGATGACAAATTAAGCTGTAAGGCTGTGACACCAGATATTATTATGTGCCCGTTCTTCACACTCCCCACCACTGCCACCATTGTTTTACATCAGCCTAAAAGCAGAAGCACACAAATAAATAAATAAAATCATGTGTCTATCCATTTATGTCCCTTGGAAAGCCCACAAGTGAGGCAGAAGGCTAATGGATTTTCAGAGCAAATGCAACCTGCTGCATAAGCCCTGATTGAAAAGCTCTGAAGGGGAAGGGAATAGATAAAGGGGGTATTGAATTATTAATGGACTCTATGATAGTGGTCTAATTAGAGCTAAAGAGTTATCACTTTTTATTAATGGCACAATGAAAACAAAAATAACCCATCAAAAGTCATTAGGATAGAAATGATCCTACAATTGAATATATTTTCATGGCAAAAAGCACTGCATTATATTTGTTTACAGGAGTTTCTGGGATTCGCGTACTGTAAAACATGTAGCCAAAAAATATGCCTTTTTGTTGTTTTTTTTTTAATGACACCAGCAGAGTAATCCAGTAATTACTGTTTAAGGCTTGGGCCTTACTGTTTTCTCAAAGTGAAGACACTTAAGGCTGACAACAAAATGAAAGTGATCTCTATTAAAAAGATTTTCTTTCCATTCTGTGTATCTGTACTCATGAGACACTGCATTTGCAAGGGTTTTTGGGGTTTTTTGTTTTCTTGCTTTGCTTCTGGGTTATTTTTAAGATAAAGGTGATTAATATGTGCTTTCTGGAAACTTGAAAACTAGTTCCAAGAGAAGCTCAGTGTGGTTTTCCTGGGAAAAGCACTGTTGGGAGGCAGTGGTCCCCAGCTGGTCACAGCAAGCTCTGAGCTAGCCAGCCCCCACCACAGCAGTGCCTGGTACCAGAGTTCCAAACTGTTGGTGTGCGAGGTGTGATTGACTCCTTTTGGCTCCTGGACCAAGCAGGAGCTCTCTCCTGATTTCCCTGATGTTGTGTGAGATAAGCAATTGTCTTTGCAGCAGTGCTGGAAAAACACGTGGGCAAGGTGACGTACAAATTGTCAAGCGTTAAATATCACAAGGCTGCAGGAGTGATGACTTTATAGGAAAAATTAGCTGAGGGAGACAACAAAAAACACTCATGTCTTTCTTAGGAAATACCTGAAAGCCAGCCTGAACTGTCATCAGGGCATTTAAGATGTTTTCAGCTGTTACTCTGTCAGAGATTTCAGATTACTGCTGTTACCTGTCTCGCAGATGGACAGGAAAGTGCTGTGTATGTGAGTTTTTTTGCCGACAAGCTCTTCCAGAGAAAAAGAAATTTTTCTTTGAATGACACCAATTCCCTGTTTGTTTATCTGACCCTGATTTTTTTCTTTAATGGTCTGTCCTATGCCTTGGCCTCTGCACACTCAGTGGATAGAATTGCTTTGTAGAAGCCTGGAGCCAGCTGCCTTTCTCAAAACGAAACCAAGCTGTTGGATGGATAATATTCATGTGTCAAAATGTATTTTTTCCCTAAATTCTCCCTCAGGTCTTTAGTTCAGTTCATAGTGCCAAAGTCGTGGTAGATAATAATTGCAAATGATTTGAGAGAAGTGAATGACTAGAATATTCTAGTTCAGCTCAGATTTTTTACAAGAAAATATAAATGGGCAATGCCTACCTGACTCAGGGATGCCCTTCTTTCTCTTCTGTATTTAGCACAGGCCAAAACAGCTGCAGCCCTTGATTCCAAACCCCCCCCAGCTGAATTGAGATTGGCAGTGCACACCTTGCTGTGGGGTGTCAGGGGTGAGAACAAACCTCTTATTGGCAAGCAGGAATGCAAATGCCTGTGCTTGTCACCCACATGCACAACCACGCTGAACATTTTTCTGTCAAAAAATAGCACTGCTATTCAGGAGTGTCTGGGTGGCACAGCTGGCGTGGGGGGCAGTATTTGCTGCAGCTGATTACTGATGTTCTGCCCCAAATGCCACCTTTTTTTTTTTTTTTTCTTCCCCTCAGGTAAGCCACAAAAGGAAGCTCTGCGGCATTATTTACAGAAGTGCTGTGGTGGGGTGCTGGAACTGTCATCAACACACTTCTGGCCCCATGATGTACAAGCTGCTCTATCACACAGCTGTCACACGGCTGTCTCTTGGATCTCCTGGACGATGACTTTAGGCTGTTTCAGACAGTTCTATTTCTTCTTGTTTTGTATAGGAAAAAAAAAAAAAAGGCAATAAAAAGGAATAGAAAACAATAATTTATTAATGTCATACAAACTTGTGAAATATTGCTTCCTCTGAGATCCTGCAGTAATGTATGAGCAACATAGTTCAGTTTGTGAAGTTAATTTCTTTCAAGAATTCTGTGTGTTGCAGGAAACTGCATAAATACTCCATAACACTGCCATTTGCTACACTGAAGCAATAACCATTTATTTTGGTGAGTTCCAGAGTAAAAGTGTGAAGGTCTTTTATTATTAACCCCAGTGTTCCCTGCTTAGGTTTCTTTCTTCTTTGTGGAAACCTGAAAACCTGCGTTAAGCAACTTTTAATTTTCCTACGTAGAGGGAATTGAAAAGAGCCAAGTGGGTACCCTAGGGACCGAGACATCACAGGTGATGTATGTTGTCATTTTAAGGGAGACACATTAAGAGTTTCTGAATACACAGTGTACTTACTGTGTGTGCCAGTAAAAACTGCCTTGAAATTCGGGCTGAAAAAGAAAGATGTAAGTCCTTGGTTTATCATGTGTATAGCAAGCTGTCAGAAGACTGCATGTGGTTTTATAATTAAAGGCCACTGTACTTCTACAACAGTGTTTTTAATCAGTCTTCTCTATTGAGGGTCTCTTCTCAGGTAGAACTTAGGGTGCTGTACACTATCATTTTAAAACATCATGAGTACAATGGCAATTTATTAAAATATTGTTAATTCTCTCAATACAACCATGAGGCTAATTAAATATAACAAGTTTCCTTCTGGGATTGGTTCCACAGTCTGCAGGCTGATCTTTCCCCAGATCCTTTGGGGTTTTCCATCTGTGTGGGAGACCAAGAGCAGCCCCATGCAACACAATTTTCTGCACTTGGAGGGATTTGTAATTCCCTGTCAGAGAGGTGAAAATTACATCTAGCTCTTGACTGCCTCCAAGAATGAGGGGCAAAAATTCTTGATCTCAAAGTTTGTCTCAATGCTGTTAAAGCTTTTTTTTCTCTCTTAATATTGGGGCTCTGTTTATACTGGTAAGCTAAACATGGCTGCAAAAACATGACGGTTCAGTTCCTGAGGCCCACTGATGAGAAACTGCTCCTATCCCTCCCTGGTTGAACTGTCTTTAGCTATTTATACCCCTGTGGTCAGTTGGGCTCAGCTGTCCCAGCTGTGTCCCCTCTCAACTCCTTGTGTACCTCCAGTCTAACTTGCTGGTGGGGTGGTGTGAGAGGCAGAAAAGGTCTTGGCTCTGTGCAAACGCTGTTCAGAAACAACAAAAACATCCCTGTGTTATCAGAACAAATCCTAAGCACAGGTGTTGTGGAGAAAATTAACTGTAGCCAGCCAAAATGAGCACAGATATTACCACCTGGCCTGGGAAAAAGTCACACCATGGATATTCTACCAGTGAAAGGGTATAAAGAGTCTTCTCCCAGATCCTAAGTGTTTCATGAGATGCTGTTAATTTCTGGGTAACATGTGAATAACAGCACAGGTTAAAACTGCTCAGTTAACATCCTTTCAGTCAGATCAGTACCAAAGCAGTTTATTGACTTATTAATGACACATATTTAGCCAGCAATCATGAAACTCTAAGTATCAATATCACCAATTCAGCCAATGCGCCCTAATATTAAACGCTCAGGCAATGTTAAGTAATGCCTAGAAATTTCTAGGCATCCTTTCTGTAGCTAATCCCCAAAAGTTCTCAACACACCCACACCAAGTCAAGGGCTCCCCACACTGTACATGCTAGAAATTCTGGGTGTTGAATTCTCTCACACTCCTTACATTGTCTGGCCTTTCCTAGCCTCTGTTATCTAAGCCATTTTGCCAGGAGGGGCCAGTGGGAGCCATTCTCACAGAGTAACTCCCATCTCTGGTGGACAGATGTGTGTTCAACTGGACTACACAGCAAGAAATGTATACAGGTCTAACCTTTCTTTAAAAGACAAACAGCAGTAATAACACCAATATTACAAGCTTGCATTTTAAATGTTTTTCTTCTGAGTAACGATGAAACCTCTCACTTTAAAAGGCTCTATCATAACACTTTTTTAGCAAAATCTTGAGAGCCTCTCCTTCAACTATTCTATATAAAAATTGAAATAGTTCATCAGAATGAGTGAATACAGGCCATACTCACAGGATTTGATTCGCACAAATGAGATTGTGGTCAGAGAAAAGCATATTGTTTTTATTTCAATGTGTATATTCTGCAGACTGTTTTCAGCAAAGTCATTGGAGTTTATGCCTTTTTATTTTTTCCCCTTTTTCTTTTTTAGCTCCTTATCTCACATTTTCAAAGACTGTAAGTAATCACTTTTCTGTTTTGTTAACATAAGAGAAATTTCTAAATGTTTTAGCTTAAATCCTCATGACAGGCTTGACTAATGCTCCTTTTTTATGACTCATTCCAGTGTTCATGTAGGTACTTTTTGTAGGCTAAATCTGTGTGTATACTTTTCTCTGATATTTCTGCTCCAGAGCTGAAATGTCTGTCTCTCTGTGATGCCAGCTCTGGAAGCCCTGGCAAGTGTTCCAGGTAGATGCCGACGACCAACCCATGGTTCAATTTCCCCACTGTGTTTTCTCATGGGAGTCAAGGACTCCCTAGTGGACCACGTTACAAAGCACATGCATTCACGTCTAGAGATAGGTAGGGTGGGCTTCCTGAACTTGAAAGTTTATAATGCTTGCCTTAAATCAGAAAATTCCTTTTTTTATACTGTTGTCAGGATCACTTTTACAGTTGAGGTGATGGACTTAATCTAACGCTTTTGTAGATAAATTAAATAGGTTGGGACCTCAAAAATCTGTTATCTCTTGTTATATCTGTCTCTGTTTCTGAATGTAATAAAAGTGTGTCTCACTTTCTTGAATATTTTAATCTTTGATCAAAGCATATATATAGCAAACAACCAGTAAATTGAGTGCACTAGAATAAATTGTGTAATTTCCTTTCAGATTACCCCGTAATCTCTAGGAAGTGTTTCTTACTTTGAGTACTAATTATCCTACAACTTAATTGAGCCACGAATTACCCATAATTATCTATTTTCCATGGTTAAACAAAACTTGTAATTATGCTTTTTTTCATGCCTTAAATTTATACATGGTGTGAACTGAAATTAGGCCAATGTGTACTGAGCTAACAACAAGAGTGATCTTATTCTTTTGGCCTTGAACTTCTTCATAGCTATGCAATTTGACTTTAAGAAAGGCAGAGATGTCCCCCAGAGAAGAACCAATCTGCTTCAGGGTGTGAATAGTGGAGGTGTAGTCTGAAGTGTGTGTTTAATTATCCTTCTCCCCACCACTTAGTTCACTGTAATACAGCTCTTTCCCTCATACTGTGGCTTTTGGAGATATGAAATGCCTTTCACTGCATTTGTTTATGGCAGGCAGACAGGGCCTTGAACAGCTCCAGAATGAAGTGACCTTTGGAGGTGCTTAAAGTTATCCATCTCTGTCTGAAGCATAGCAATTGAGACTCAGCCTCAGCTTTGACTGAATTAAATCATTAATTCAACCAAAAACAAACCTAAGAGAATATTCCCCTGAGCAGAATTGATACAAGTCTTTAGGATAATGCAGTCCTGAATGTTATATCCTGAGATTTGACATCTCATTTTACAAAGGCCAGGAGATGATATGCTCTAAAACAAATATAATGCAGGAAAGTCAGAAACCAGATAAAAGGTTTTGAATCATGTCATTCTCTGGTGTGTATCTCTGTTATGTGTCCCATGATGGAGCACCTGCACCAAGGCTTTCTAGAAATGACATATCACAAAAAGGTCAGATATCATGCAATTCCTCTGCTGAGGCATCTGTCAACTCATGTTTGCCGTCAAAACAAGGTAATGTCCTGAAAGAAAGCAGCATGTTTTGCAACCATCTGCAGCATATGGCACTGGAAATGCATGTCAGTGAAGCAAAAGTCATGCCACGTACCTACTTTTCAGCTGCAATGTGTTATTTGTCATAAAAGCTGCAGTTGTTTAATTTTTCATTAACAGTTTTCACGTCTTCACATACTGCTTTACGCACTGGATTAAAAGCAAAAAGCAGGAAGCCTCTTTGTTCAGCATAGAAATGTAATTTCAGGAGGCAATGTGTAATAAACACGTCATTACACAAAACATGAGACTGATTGTCATTTACACAAAGGCCCACATATACCGGTTCAGCAGTGCACAACAATGTTACTTTAAATAATCCACAGGAAACTGTGAATCAGGCCCAAATACTTGAATTTAATTCTAACTAACTAGGAGTCTTCTTTTGAAAATCCTTTGTGTAAATCTCAAATAAGCTCTTTCAAAGACAGGCAATGCCCTTGAATGCTAATATTTTTAGTGGGGAATGTACATGATGAAATGCGATTTAAAATCTGCATGGATACCACAGTGCTAGTAGCACTAGAAATAAATATGTTGGATGAAAGATGAAAGGCTCAAATTCCTCCTTATTGGCTCCACACACAAAGAGTCACCGAATTCCAGTGAAATAAAAGCTAAAGCACCTTCTTCCTTTACCTGTTTTAAACATTTGCCATCTGGAAGGAATTTAATGTCTTATTTTATCTTCTCTCAGTAGAGGAGTTATGTATCTTGTTTTATAGATCAGTGCACACAAAACTTGGCTAGGTCTTGGAGAGGCTGTTAAAGGTAATAGGTAGGTCAAATTTCTAGTGAGTATGGCCTTTAAACACTAACTGGCTTGATTTGGGAAGATAGCAATTTATTCCATATCATGTACATTTATATGCCTTGAGCAACTACTGCTTTAGAAAAGAAGTTGCACTATATGGAACATTAGTTCTTGTCATTTTTTTCCTTTTTCTTGCTTAGGAAAAAAAGTAATTTGATTGTTGCATAGAAATAAAGTCATAAAGCTCTGGTGTTTGCAAACTTCTCTCCTTGCTTTTTGCCAGCTCATTGCTATTCAGGATTATATTGGTATTATTGCAGTGTATTATAAAGAGATTTGTGTCTGGTAGGAATCAGAACAGCCTGGATTCTGTGCTACACTCATGGTTTTAATCAAAGTATGATTACATGCACTGTTGTGAATATGTAAATCAGAAAATATACAGTGAGATTACTCAGCACTTTGTGACAGCAGAATCTGGAGGTACTGTGTTCCCATCTAGGAATAAAGGCTGGTAATCATTAGGGCTGAATGTTGAATCTGCAAACTTTGTGAAATGTGCAGCCTTGCTGTGTGTACATGTCAGAAATTTTTTAACTTTTTTTGCAAAGTGCAGCAGTAAATCAGATCTGTGAACTCAGAAAATCTGTCCTATACTTAAGATCCGCTTTAAAAATTAGCAAATTTCCCAACCCCAAAGCCCTAGGAGTAAATTGAGGAAAGTTGTTATAGGAAATTATAGCTTATACTGGGAAAAAAAAAAAGATCATTTCACTTAGCTAGTCTAGAAAGTATATTAAACAGCAGCTGTCTTCTCAGTTAAGAGGATTTTGTTTGGCTGGTCCTTCAGAGATGGCAAGAGCATTTAAAATTAACTGCTGACAATGGTAAAATCCCAATGAATTATGAATGTAGTGAGAAATTCATGTACCTATTTACTTGGATAAATCTAGACAGAGCATTTTCTTTTGAGTCCTCACTTCTTTAGCTGAAAATTGGGGCACTCCAAACTTTACTTTGGTTCAAGTTCCCTCTGGAGTACAGAAACAGGATTGTAGTTCACACAACAGCCCCACCTCAGAAAAACATAGACCTCACATTTGAGTTCTTTAAAATTTACATTCCCAAGCCAGGATTTCTCTATTATTTGGATTGATTTTTCTCTCATTCCCCAAGATTTTATAGTTTTCCAAGCTTTTAAGACTTCTATCTCTAAATTGCTTGATTTGAGAGTCTTTTAAACATGCTTAATCATAGGTAACAAAAGGCAATGGAAAATCAGCCATGCTCTTCAAAACATAATGTATTACATTGCAAGGAATATTTCCAAGACTCTTCATGTGGCAGCGTGAAAAAAGACAGATCAATACACAGGCTGAGCGTGTATGATGTGTTCACTCGTGTAGGCTGTCTGCCCAGATCCAGCACAAAAGAACTTTGGCAGCAGGGCCATGTCTATCTTTGAGGAACATAGCTCAGGATTGGAACAATTTTTTGCTCAAACTGGCATCTGTGTGAGGCTCACTCTCCTGACCCTGCTTCTTGTCCCTCTGTCTCTGCTGTGCTCTCAGCACCAGTCCCCTTCCCTTGTGAGATGAATTCCCCAGTGGCAGATGCCAGCCCTACCTCACACGGAGCCACCATCCTTCAGTGTCTGGCATGAGGGGCAAGAGGCTCAGGCACCTTCAGGCCATGCAGCTGTCCACCAGGTCCAGCCAGGACTTCTTGTGCAGGGGAATGCTGTTGGAAAAAACAACTCCAGGAGCAGAAATACAGCCAGCCTTTGTACGAGAAGGGTACAGGCACAGACCTGCTTCCATCAACTGACCTGAGGCCTGAAGTCTTGTATTTTGGACACCAGGCTGTTAGAAGGGTCTGAAAGTTTATTTATTAATGTAATTATACCACATAAAACAAGACTAGATTGTGTATTTCTATGGAAATTTTTCTGTTACCTCTGGAACCGGTGAAAGTATTCTACTTTTAGTCCTTATTTGTCAACGTCTGAAAGAATTAAACAAGCAGAATTCCTATGTTTCTCCGTATGGTGTTTTCATTTTCAGAGTTGACTGTTTTTGTTTTATTTTCCTTCATAATTTCTTCCTGTCTTCTCATAATTGCAGAGAAATGCAGTGATACAAAATAAATGTACCTTGTCTTTCACGGCTAGCTCGTATTTTGAAATACTTTCTGTGAGGCAGAAAACATGTCCTTCAAACTCACTACTTTTTTCTCTCCCTGATTTTGCATCTTGAATCTAAGGGGATGAAAGCTAAATTTCCTCATCAGAAAATAATTCTTAATGAGATGAAGTGTTTATGCATCTTTTCATAATTTAATACTCAAAACCTTCAGAATCACCTGGTCTACAGGGATATTATTATATATATTAAACTGCTATTTTTCTTCATTTTATGGTCTTGAGAATGTTTGCAGATGCCAAAAGTATTCTGGTTACATTGTCTAACACGTCAAAAATATGGTCTATGATATTTTCATTAATTTTATTCTATCTATCTGTTTGGCTGTAGGATTCCTTTTAACACCTTTTAGTATCAAAAAAACCAACAAGGTCTGAATCAGGTCATCCAGTGAAAGTAATATCTGGAAAGCACTATTAGGTGGGTTAAATTTTAATAACTTCTATTTTGTTGCTTGTCTGGTGTAAACCAATAAATTTTATTGATTATAATAAAGAGTCAAGGATTCAATACCGCTATCTGGTCTGTTTCAAAATTAAAAAATTATTTTTAAATGTTGCAAAAGGGACAAAGAGTATTTTTTCAAGCAGAGGGAGTAGGTTAGGAAGCTGTCTTAAAAATGCACAGACATACATATAGAACATACACATACCTTTACATTGTGTTTTAATCACTGAAGGGGAAACTGACACTTGGATAAAGTAAATTGTATGTGCAGGCAGAAATGTGGTTTGTTTCTGCAGCCAATTTAAATGTGATTAAACATCTTTATATTTTGGTATACATGAAAATATTAAAATGTAAACATTTTCCCTGTAGAAGGTACCTGTCCTATTATTAACTTGCTGAACCTGTACTGGGAAGATATGATTTTCTGCTGTTCTCCCTAGTGTTTCACAGGTTTCTAATTGTTCTTCAGCGCATATAGTAGGATAAATTCAGCCTTTAAATCTTTCCAGTGGTCACTAAACTCTTCTGTCTTGCTTTTTTGCCAGAGCAAGAGCGTACTCTGTGCTCTCTGGAGACTTCTGGTGGTCTGTGAATCTGCCTAGTGGTATAATTCTGATTCTTAAATTCCCAGCTTTAAATTTGATTAAAAAGACAGCTTAAAGTACTTTAAATACCCTTCTGTTATCTGTTTGGCAGATAATGAATTGCTTTGGTTGGTCCTGTAATCAGTCACTAGTGGGAAGAGAGGTGATCTGTGCAGAAAAGTACTTTGTTTCCGGTAATAGTGTCTGAAAATGGTGACTAGCACTCTCAAGGCTCTAATTGTTTTGGCTGGGCTAGGAAGTAGCTTTTCTGAGACCTGGGGTAGTAATTTCATTCTTCATTTGGCATTACTGTTCCTTACTGCAGAGGCACTGAGGTGCGATGGCACTGAAGCTAGATGTGTTGGGTATTGTCACCACAGGATATCCTGGGACAAGCTGAAAAAGTGTTGGCAATACTCCATAAAACCATAGAATAGCTTGGGATGGAAGGGACCTTAAAGGTCATCTAGATCCAACACTCTGCTATGGGCAGGGATACCTTCCACTAGACCAGGTTGCTCAGTAGAACAATCTCAGTCTCACAGGCAATCATTTGCTCTGTGTGTAGCTGTTTGGTGTTGCTTTGCATTTCTGAGTTGCTCAGGAGTCAGCAAACCATTAAAATTGGTGGTAAAACATCCTTCCATTCTGTGTTTTATAAATATTTGTCATTTGATTTTATAGAACGTTGTGTAGTCTAGGATTCTTTTCTTCTATTAAGGTGAATAACAGTATTCTGTAGTAGTGTTATACACTATTACAGCTATTAAATCACTAGATTGTGAGACCTACTCTGGTGATGATTCTGGATAGAATATGCAGGAAATCATCTCTAAAATGACCACTTCTCAGAGCATTTAGGAGCTGTTAGGAAAAGCTTTTTCCTTTTCTCTTTTTTACCTCTTTACCCTTATGTACTTTTACAGTTCACCCTGATCTGAAGTATTGTTTCATGTGGGATTGATGGATTTCTGTCTTATTTTATTTGTTGCAGTCAAGAGCAACCAGACTGGGAGGTGCGGGGATGTCTTTCTAAGGGAGACCAAAGAACTGTGCAGAATATGTTGAGTAGACATTCCATGAAAATTCATTTTAGAGCATTGCACAAAGCACATTCTAATCCTAAGGGGCCAAGGAAATGATACAATCATCACACAGGCTTTTGATAGTTTAGTCACTGGGAGAAAAATATCTGTAAACATGCTATCAAATTTACAGCTCATTGAAAGTGACAGAGAGATAAAAGAGCGGCTAAGATGATATAAATAGAATATGGAACATTGCAGGAATGTATAGCATTTAATCTTGTATACACAAATGCATGTAACATTTCTGCTCAGTTAATGATCCAGTGCTTAAGCCTGAGCTATAATGCGTCATTGCCAGACACATCTATGAGTGTAACAGATAACATTGTCTAATTAGTTTGGAAGAGGCTTGGTTTTTTTGCATTGGTATTGAGGATGAAAATCTTCTCTGCATCTTACTCTTTTTTACAGATGCTGTTTTCATGAAATTACACGCTTCTAAATTTTTATTGCTATTACATATAACATTCTGCTTTTTGCTGCTTTTATCTAGTTTCATAAACGTAATGGGTATTTCTCTTCCCTTATCCCTATTATTCCTCTTCCCCCTAAGAAAAAGAAGATGGGAGCTGAAAGTATTGTGAAATTGACTTGAAAGTTAAAATCTTTCAAATAACTGGTTCTGTCATTGACAAATCTTTTTCTTCCACTCTGGTGCTTTTCATGGTAATTTAGAACAAGTTTCAGAAATTTTACAATAATAAATACACTTCTGCTGAAAGCATACATTATACAAGTAATAATTTAAAACTGCTCATGACATCAATTATATTTTGTCATGGTGAAATATGTAACACATTACATTTTATCAGCACAATGAAGAGATACATTCCAGAATCATAAAGGTGGAAATCAAAATGGTCTTTACTTTGTCTAATGGCTTTAATTGCAGGATACAGTAGAACAAGGTTGCTCCTTTATTTAAAATTTCATTTTATCCACTGTCTGTAGCCTGTCACAGTCTGTCCAGTGCACGATGGTTATACCATTCCATTCAGTTCCACCTCAACAGATTTATGACAATGCGCCACTGGATTGTTTTCTTCTCTTCCTTCAGGAAGGGGCAGGGTCTGCATTCTAAAGATTTATTAAAATGCTGTCTAAGCTCCATTATGGATGAATATTATCCATTAGACACTAGCTGTCCATTTATAGAGTTATCCTCCATCCATCCATCCCTCCATTCTCCACCATAACTGTAATTTTTTAGCAAAGTTCATAGAGCAAAGAGAACTGTTGGAATGTAAGAATGTCTGCAGCGCTGTTTGCGTGGTCTGGCAGTCACAGTGTGTTTTACTGTCTTGGCTCTGTGCCCATATAGATAAGCTTTACAAAAGCTGTTTTGAAAACAAGTGCCTTTGGCAAAGCCTTTCCCTGCGTAGATAAAAGACGGTTTTACTATAGGAACACACAGAATCCTAGAGTATTCTGAGTGGGGAGGGACCCACAAGGATCATGAAAGTCCAACTCCTGGCCCTGCAGAGGACAACCCAAGAACCCCACCGTGCTCCTGAGATCATTGCCCAAAGGCTTTTAGAACTGTGTCAGGCCTGGGACCGTGGACCGCTGCCCTGGGGAGCCTGTGATTTGCAATTACTTTTGTAGTCATGCCTGATACATATAAATAAACCTTATACATAGGAATCTAACTTAATTCAATAGTTGGCCGAACTATCAAATGACCATACTTCCCAGAAATAGGGAAAGCAAAAAAAACTGGTTTTCCTCTTGCACATGCAATTAAAAATAAAGGGAAAAATGCATCCACTGTACAAAATGCAAGGTACCAGTGTGCAAATTATATATATATATATTAAAAAAAAAAAATAGGCAGGGTTTCCATTTAATTTGCAAATGTTTCTTAATAAATTAGGAGCAATC
>WBMY01000363.1:691178-913245 GCA_013397315.1 Donacobius atricapilla | reverse complement strand
TGAGAGACCCCTCAGGAATTTAAGTGGAAGAGCGATGCTTTGGATGATGCAACCTATATCTGGATTTTTGGAAGGGATTTCCCAGAACACAGATTAGGGGCAGCTGCACCCTCCTAGTGCCTTCAGAGGTCAAATATGCCTTCCAGTGGCAATACAGCCTCCTCATTTTAACTTACTCTGCTTTGGTGAGCAGAGAACCTGTTAAAACTATAAAACAAAGGAAAGTCTTGCCATGTTAAATATCCTTCTTATCACAGAAATGCCTTGAATCTATTCAGTTTACCAGTGTGGCTATTTCAACACAGCTTTAGAAAAAAACACCCTAGGGAAGAAAAAGGATGTTAAAATATAAAAAAGAAAAAGACATAGATGTGTTTCAGTCAGGGAGCTGGCATTAAAAAAATGTTTATTTTCATTTTCCGGAAAAGGCGGTCTGTGTTTAATGATATTTATGAGCATTTAATAAGGACCAATATCTTCTCTCTCAAGTGCTCCTCATAACCAAAATTCAGAGTAGCTTGTTCTTGTGGTACATCCATTTATCAGCTTTAGCCTTGAGGCTCTCAATGGCTCCATCACTTTCAGCTCAGGGGATCATCAGGTTTTTCAGTGAGACACAACATTGCAAAATGTAATGAAACAGAAGAAAACCAGAATCAAAACCACAACAAACATAGAGCAAGTAGTAAATAATTACCTACCATGGAATTAAACAATCAGTTCCCTTGGGGGGACACATTATGGGACTAGACAAATAAAGAAAACTCATTAACTATGTATCTCTGAATGAATAAATAGTATAACAGTTCAAGCTTATCATCTATGATCTTTGTTATAAAATACAAATATCAGGTATTTAAGAGTGTTGAAAGGGTAATTGAGCAAATCTTTGAAAGCTGGTGTTGCTCTGTGGACACAGTGGTGTTTCCTTGCATGAACTGGTGCCAACAGAGAAAAATTCAATCAGCTTAGCTGTAACACAGAAAGTGTATTAGACAATATGAGAGCTTTGGCAAGTTTATGCTTCTGATCTCTCTCAGACATGAGGTTTTCCACATTCTACTTTTAAAACTATAAAAAGAGGAAAAAAAAACACTTTAGCAGTTTCCATTTATATGAATAGAAATAACAATCAAACATCAGGCCTTGCAATTATCTTTTTGATTAAGAAGGAGCAAGTTCAACTAGCTTACAAAGAATGACTTTATTACAGCTTCATCCTTGTAAACAAATTTTTCCATCAGCCTGTTCCATGTAATCCAGATGAAAATTTGAATAGGTGAGGATGTTGTGCTTTCCATAGGCATGGATTGAAGGACTGGAGTATCTCCTTCCTCTGAGGACAGGCTGAGAGCTAGGACTGCTCAGCTGGGAGTGGAGATGAATCAGGGTAGCACCCATTCACGTGTATAAATATGTGAAGGGAATGTGTAAAGGGGATGGAGCCAGGATCTGCCCAGTGACAGGACCAGAGCCAGGGGCACAAACCTTCTGAGCACAAGGAAATACTTCATCACTGTGACCAAGAACTGGCACAGGTTGCCTAGATAGGCTCATGGTGTCTCCATCCTTAGAAATATTGGAAAGGCACCTGGACAAAGTCCTGGTATGTAGGTGGCCCTGCTTGAGCAGGGGGGGTTGGATGAGATGACCTTCAGAGGTCTCATCTAGTATCAGCCATTCTTTGATCCTGATTTATGGTTATGAAAGTTTGCAATGATAAATCAATACTTCTTTTTTACCCCCTTGCAACATTGAAAAGGCGGACATTTTGATTGATTTCACATATATGAGAATATTCCTCATTGATTTTTTTTTAATGAATTTAATTTGTGGTCCCACTTCTATACCTAATAGTTTCAAAATTTTGAATATAGTATATTTCAAAAGTGTAGTAATCAATCATTTTAAAGGTTTGGTAAAAATCTTAATGTATCATTTGATAAACTATTACTCAAGTTTTCACATCATAGCCAAGCATACATTCAATACATTAACAATAGCATACTGTACTAATGTGCAATGTGTGCTACTCTTGTCTGTCATATTCTTGTTATACATACAAGCAATTTTTTTTAAATTTTTTTATTAAAAAATGAAATATGAGAATTAGATGTTATGACATTTTGTTTCTTGGGTCCAGAATTCTGCCTTCATCTGCCATATTTTGGGAGCTAAATTTGGTGTAGACACAACAGTATTTCAATATAAAGTACCCCAAAGATGTTCAAAGTTAGCCCACAAAAGTAAAAGAATAATGCCTTTAATAATCAGAATGCCAAAACTCCTGTACCAATTAATTGTAAACACAAAATTGTTGGGAAACCTACTGGCTGGAAAAGTATAAACCCACCAAAATATGGACTTCACACTTTTGTCTTGGCACTGTGTTTCAGGATAAGAGGCTCTCTGACACTTTTCTCTGATGACCACAAGAGAAAGTCTATAGTGATGTACTATATCCTAAAATAAAAAGCAGATATTTAAAATGTGCCTTAAAATGACCCCTTCGAGGAGGATTGTTTATTATCAATAAAGTAAAGTTTTTAATAAATTATTTTTATTTGCTATTGCCTTTGCCAGTAGCCATTTATTAATTAGGGGAGATAGCCTACCTTTTTCTTTCTTTCATGGCTCTTAAAAAATAGTGATGTCATTGACTCTGAGGTGATCTATATTAACAAAAACCCTTATTCACTAATTACGTTCCAGCAGAGCAATGTGCATCCTAGACATGAAAAACTACACAATTTAGAATAAAATCTAGGTCTGAAATGGAGACAGAGAGGTAGTAATTTCATTGAATGTTTGCCTGCCACATTATAATTCCTTGCAGGATTTTCATTCAAATATAATTTGCAAATTCTGAAACTGACTTCTCTGATATTTCAAATAACATGTACTGAGCACAAGAGTGTCCCTGGTCAGGCGAAGATGAGGGGGATAAATGATGCTCTGTGTGTTTGGGGAAGAGTTTAGCCTGAGATTTGTTTGTACAGGATGGATATCCTAAGGTGCTATGAAATTCTTGCATAATGCTCAGTGCCAGAAACTGCTGTTGACTCAGACGGAGGCAGGCACTGAGAGCACTGAACACCTCATAGATGTTATTATGCTTTTATCACAGACGTTTTACCAGACAAGAGATGGCTCAGTCCATTATTTTCATGAAATTGTAAGGTAAATACAGTCCTTGTGAGATTAATGGCACTGAAGAGTGAAGTCCTCTATTGACCTGCAGTGTAGGTACATCCCTTCAACAACTCCATCCCAAGCTACAAATGCCCCACCATTTCAACAGAGGAATTATCCTAGAAAAAAAGATGCTGTGCCTGAAATTGGCCAACATAATTGAACTGCTTACATACAGTTTGAGATCACATCTCAAAGGAAATGTATTTCAAAGGAAATGGCTTCTTTGGGAAGGATACGCTTGTAAGGTGCTAGCAGTAGAACTTTACTTCTTGTGTATGGGAATAAGTGTTACCAAACATCCAATATTGTGGTTTAATGAATGATAAGTATATGAGGTAGGACAAAAGAAAGTGGATTTTTGTTCCCCCCTGCCAGGATAGTGACACCAAAATTGTGCAGTGGTGTAGATCAGGCCAAGATAACTATTATATTTCTGCCTGTTTCAATGAGTTATTGTTAGGTAAGCTCCTAAGTGTTACTGTTTCTAAGCTGTGCTATCAAACAAAGCAAACTGAAAACAGAAAAAGTTCTCAGTAAAACAGAAGTTAGGAATAATTGTGACTTTACTCCAAGAAACTTGCAATAAGCCCTGTTTCTCTGCTCTTAGTCTAAGCAAGCAGTAGACAGAAGACTTCTTTTTCAGAAACTTCAAGTCGAGCCTCTCCAGCATCTGCAGTGTAACAAGAAACTTACTCTCGTCTTCCCTTAAGCCCCCGGTAGCTTCTGCCTCCCTCATTTTCTTGGCATCCTTCTGTGAAGGTACTGATTGCTTAGACATTTTCTCTAGTTTGAAAAGCAGCGTCCTGTCCCTCTCTGTGTGCACTTCCAGACTAAGCAGTTCACCCCTCCTTCAGTTGTGCCAGTTCACAATCTGAAGTGATCTGTATAGAACTAATCCTCCAGAGTGCATGTGTGTGCATGTGTGTGTCTGTGCAGGTTATAGATATTCATTATTCACCTTAGTGTTCAGCAGTGCAAATGGTTAGACACAAGTGAAAGATGATGAACTACAACCCTAGACTGAGAATAGAACAAGAAAGACTTGGATAGCAGGAACCTCCTAATTTAGGATTATGCCCAGAAGCTGATGGTGTACCTCTGCACATCCACAGTGTGACAACTGCTGACCCTGCAGTCCAGCAGCTGTAACTTCACATCACAGAATCACAGAATGGTTTGGGTTGGAAGGACCTTTAAAAATCATGTCATTCCAACCCCCCTGCTGTGGACAGGGGCACCTTTCACTAGACCAGGTTATTTAGAACTCCATCCAGTCTGGCCTTGAACACTTCCAGTGATGTGGCACCCACAGCTTCTCTGGGCAGCCTGTGCCGGTGTCCCATCGCCCACATCATAAAGAATTTCTGTCTTGTATCTAGAACTTCTGAAGACACTCCATGTTTTGGTCTGTTACCTTGATTTACCAGCACTGTTTACACCTACCAACAGCTGTAGACAAGGGGTTAATCCAGGGCAACAGGGTCCAGCTGGCCCAGTCTCTGTTTTATAACACAGCCCTGTTGAGCTAGGCAAGGATACAGGTGGAGTCTGGGACTGCCCCTGCTCCCTTGCCTCCTTGGACTCTCTTGGGATGAATTCTGTCTCTTATCAATGAAACAATTTGTACCATTTACAATACAGATCAGCTGGCACTCCAACTGGCAGGCAGCACCCTTGAGTGACATGAAAATGCAGTTACTTGGAGCAATGCCCAGGTGGGTAGATATTATAGAAAGGTCTGTCAGTCCCCACAGGTAATTTTCTGGCTGGCTCATTTCTGAATCGTTGTCAAATCCAAATTCTGCATCACTACTTCTGAAATATGATGGCACAGTAATGAGTTGTAATATAAATAGAAGAGTAAAATGGCAAGAGTAGCTTCACATGCTAATTATCCTGAATCCTGTGCATTCTGCAGCAGGCTCACTGAATACACTCTACACTGAAAATTGGTGATGTTAATTCTATTTAAATATTATGGATTGTCAGTGTCAATTTATGGAATGGACATATATTTTCCATATTTATAAGAAGAGCTATCTAACCGTGGTGAAATAAATATTGACAGCCTTGTAGATACAGTACCAAAGAAATTACTAGACCAGTAACAAACTGCATGTCAAAAAGTCTTTACAAAAATAGTTCTTGATGGATTACAAATTATGAGGATGATTTCTGACATTTTATCAAGGCAGTGTGAAATATCAGATTTCAGTGGTCAAAACATTTTCACCTTTTTCAGTGTTGTAGCTCAACCCCCAAAAGGAAATCTGTTACTATCTGAAGAGGAAACTAATATATTTTAAAAATAGATCATAAAGATGGCGAAGGAAGAGCAGCTTTTACAGTTTTGAAGTTTATGAAAGACTGATGCTTGAGTTGATAAGGATTCTTCAAAAGACACTTCTTTTGAATGCTCCGTGTGAAGAAATCTGCAAGATGCTAATCGGGTACAATGTTTTTCAGTTTTTTAATCAAGGCTGATGCTATACAATCTTTGCAAGATATTGAAACTTTATTATTATTATTATTATTATTTAGAATAAGAACATGTTATAGCACTTTGTGTCTCCTTTATTTCTTCCTTTGAATGAAACAGGCTCTTTCAAAGTGTACTCAAATCTTTAAGTGAAAACAGGAACACATCCTCTGTAAGACTTCCTGGGCTTTACCCAGGAGGTCGGTACAGTGATTGACATTGTTGAGGTTGAGAAGAAAAATGTGTGTCTGTCTTGATTGTCTCTTTGCCCTCCTCTGAGCTGCTGCTTTCCTGTTGCACATTGTTTTACTGGTCTGTCATGATTCTCTGGCTGTGGGGGCTGAATTTGTGTCTTGCAGCCTTGAACCTCTCAGGTGTTAACCTCAGCACGTGACTATCGTCCTCCTGGGCTCAGCCTGTATTTCCCTTAAAAAACATCATGTTAGAGACATTTACATAGCTCTGAACTGGTAGAGTGGGAACAGTAGGAGAAATAAAAATCTACTAAATAGGAAACCACAATCTATAACCACAGTAATTAGACACCATCAGTTGCAGACACATTTTCATTGCTTTTGAAATTTGTTTTTAATGCATACTTATTTGAAGTTAAATTTAAGACTTCTTCAGTGATTTACCCTCAAGCAAGTGCTGGCAAACTTATAGATAAAGTATTAAGCTGGAGCCATAAAAACCTGACTGACCTAGCTTGAAGCAATACAGTTGCTTTCAGAAGATTATGTTATTCTCTCTTTTAATTTTGAAACCAAAGTCCCAAGTCATCCTGGTGGCTGAGCTGCTCATAAATTCAGGGACATTTTGTAAAACAAGAAGACTAACAGGGACTGTTATCTTGAAAATAACTTTTAAGTGTTGAATATGGACATAGCAAACAAGATAGAACTGTTACCAAAAGTCTGAACAGAAATGGAGCTTACAAAAACTATTTGAGTAATAAAGGTTAGGTTTTGCTAGTGTCCCAGTCAGGAATTCATTAATATGCTGTGAAGTCTCTTGTCACTTTCTCTCCTGGCTAATTTGCAAATTAATAAAGTAGCTGAAGGCACAGAGTACTTTAAGGATAAGTTTCCATGTGTTTGTTGCGCTCTTTCTGATGTCGACTCAGTCCTCAGCTGGCTGGAAATAAATGTATTTAGTGTTTTCCACTAAGCCGTCAAACTGAACTTTGTGGAATTAAAAAACAATACAATACTATCTCCTTTGATTGAACATGTTCCTTTTTGGTGCATTTCTGTTACTTTTGTTAGATGCCCATGACCTTCTGAGAGGGTTTATGATTTTTTCTGTATGGCTATATCATTTTCCATAAACAAAGACAAGCAAAGACCAGTGGTATCATAGAGACATTGTAATTTGAACAACATTAGGACTAGAGCTCAAGTATGAAGCATTTGTGGACTTTGTCTGAATTAATTTAACTTGCATTTTTTAGAGTTTTTCTGATTTCTGCTCCCTCTCTGCCCCTGCTGAAATGCTTCAAAAAGTCAAAATCTGTAGTCCTTGACTTTTGTAAGCCAGTCAGTGAGAGGTTCCCTGTGTTTAAACACTCAGCTTAGATGTGAACACTATTTTTTGCAAGCTGTTAGGCCCAATTAATCCCTTACCCAGTTTTAGGCATTTTATTGAGTTGTCTAAAGTCAAGCATAGTTATCTTAGATTTCTTCTATTCTGAGATAAATAAGCATGGATACTGCTGCAGGAAAATATTCATCACCCCTGGAAATCTAGTCTAACAACTTCCCTCTGAATTCAGGCACCTGAGTTAAACAGTTAGTCAAGGTAAATGCAGACTGGTCTGTTCAGCCTGCCCTTCATCCCTGTTTTCTTGAAGTCTGAAGCCTGCTCTTTCAGATTAATGGCTGTGTTAATTCATGTTTATACAGAACCCAGCTGGCTCCAGCAGGGCACAGATTAGCCCTGTACAGGCTTGATGACAGCCCAAGTCCAGAACAGAAGAACTTGTGCAAGCAGCTGCTTATACAAAGGGTGTAAATAAGGATCAAATCCTATGGTAGAAGGTGCTTCCAGTGCTTTTCCAGCCAATTTGTCCTTCCTGTCTCTGCTATTTTAGGAACTTGCTGTAAAGGAGCACTTGATTTTTCTTATCTCCTCTATACAGGTTATAATTAGGATTAGCAGAAGTGTTTTACTTAATGTTGCAGTAGTTCTTGTGTACAGCACTCATATCTTAAGTATAATTAACACTGGATAGCTCCCATTAGTGTTTTTAAGCATTTAAAATGTACTATAATGGCCAAAGCTAAAGTTGTCATTAAAGGGCCATTGCTATTTATTATGCTCATAAAGTAGACACTTTGCTACAGAAAAATATATCATTGGGTTCCATTTAGAAAGCAGTAACAGACAGCAGCATTAGTGATGGCACCCATGGGAATAAAGGATCGCTTTAAATTGATCCCATTCTTATTCTGCACAGGAGTCAATAGGGAAATCTAAAAGCAGGTGACAAATCATTGTGTTGCACAGCATAACTGATTAGCTGAGTTATGCTGGGGGGCAGGTTTGCTGTTTTTTCATGAACATTCTTTTCTGTAAATGCTTAAGTTTTAGTTTTCAGTCTGTGTTTTCTTTATAATGGCATGTATATTCCATAATTAATTTTTATTACATTCAGCTGACATTGTTTTAAGCAATTATAAAAAAGGAAAAAAAAATATACTCTCTTCATTATATTTTGGGAAAGGTGCCAGGTGCATTATTAACATGAGGAGTGTGCAAAAACCTTTGCCTAGAACTCCTGATCAGATGCCCATAGCTGTAAGCAGGTCAGGTTTCTTATTGCCACTGCTTCATTTGGTCCTCTTGGTAATTGAATTACCAAGTTTTAACAAGTCATATTTTCTTATACACAGTCATAAAACGCTCCCTTACTTGCATAACTCCTTTTCTCTGAAGAAGTTAATCTTCTTTGCCAACACTGCTCTGAGGATACATTTTAGTCGCGGTCCAACTGTTGGAACAAAACATGAGGCATTTATAGCAGTAAACAATTATCACTGAAATGAGATAACAATTTAATGGTTTTGCATGATTAATGTCCTACATAAATTCTTTATGACATAGAACTGAGGGATGATGTTATGAATGTATAATAGAAAGTCAACAGAATGTGTCACCTTTTGCTTAGTTTCTAAGGAAACAGGCCATGCAATCAGTGTTTTCATAATAATCAAAAGCTCATAACAAAACCATCATCTGTTGTCCTCACTAAATTAAATTTCCAAAGGTACAGTTTTTGGCTTTTTTGGCCTTAGTGCCAATTATGCACACAAGAGGTCAATTCAGTTAATGGCATCCCTAGAGTCTTTTTCATGTTTGTGAACCAGGGCAGGCATTTTCCAGTGTTGGTACCTACATTTAATTTAAATTGCTGTCCACTTCTAGGCATATAAATTAGTGGTCTGCTCTTCATAAAAGCTTATTACCCACTGCTGATTCAGACTTCACCCTCTGTCTCCAAGGTGAGCAGACCTTGGAATTTAGTGTTTAGTATCTTTGAAAATCAGGGCAACAAACTTTGGAAACGCAAATACAACTGTCATGGAAAGGTTTCTCAAAATTGGAAGTCTAGTATTACACCCCTGAGTTATTTCCTATAGCTCAAAGAATGTCTAAAAATCAGTAAAATCTGTTAGGCTTGTAGCATTTTTAAGATCAAAGCCTTTTTGGGGATTTTAAAGCTTATATTAAGGCAAAATAGAGTCAGCATCCAAAATCATTGGCTTTACTTCACAATTTTGAATATCTCTCTTCTTCCTCCCTACATATATATGTATGCACATAGAAAATAAGCTGTTAATACAGTAACAATTTTTTTAAAAAGTGTTGGTGTGGACCATCTTGCATCTGACCTCTACTGAAGCAATGCAGAACCCTCTGCTGACTTTGAGGCTTCCCTCTGTCATGCATGGCAGGAGCAAGGACATTTTGTCTTTCAATTCACTGAAAATTCTTATTTGGTCTAAAGTATCCACAGAGATGAGCAAAATCATGTGCTTGTCCTGCCACCATGCTGCCATTGGAAAGAGGGAGGGAAAAGTAGGATTTCCTCTCATTACTTTTTGTAGTTGTGGTACCTACTAAAAATACCCTTCTATCAGCTTTAGATGTATTTATTTATGAACTATATTCCACTGTTTTATCAGACAGATAGCCTAAAGATTGGTTGAACTCACTTGTTGATTCTTCCTTAGGTTGATCTTTGGGGGAATGGACAAAAGGAGGCAGAGCAAGAGCAGTATTGCCCTGTAGATATTCCCTGGATCTGGAACAGGCATTTAGGGCCATGGCCAGAAGGCAAATGTGGAGCTGGTACTCTGAAGCTAAGAAAGAGGAAATTCAGTGTAACATGAAATGACAAAATGGTATCATCCTAATAAGAGCATAGATAATGGACACATAGAGTTACAAGGAAACAGGAAAAAAAAAAAAAAAAGGTGACACCTAATTTGTTCCCAGACCCAGTGTGACTCTGTCTGGTAAAATATTCCACCATTTTACTGGATTTAGTCCAGTAAGGTATGTTCCCAGAGTTAATACCCTTTGATAGATAGACCAAGGGTCCTTTTCCTTTGGCATTTACAGAGTTCATGTCTCAAATAAACAGAACAAATCACTCTGATCAGTTTAATACTTTCATACTTTTACAGTCTTGTAGAGATTTGTAGTTCATGTGCTACAAGTCTGAAAGCAGCCACAACACTAGTGTAGGCAGTAATTTATTTTTGCTAGTTCTGCTTGGATATTTCCTAGTCATTTCTCAACCATAAGTTAGAAACCAGTTAAAAAAAAAAAAAATGCAGCTAATTGATAACTTTTAATCACAGCCGTGTGAAGCTGTGCTTCCCCAAAGAAAATAAATAGGAATATCTATTGTTGTATTGATAATTGATCTCTAGCATATAAAACTCACCAATAAACTTTGTTCTACAGTCCCACTGAAAACTAGGACTACATAAAAGCTCAGTAGCACATGAATCTGCTAGGATGCAGGTGAATGTAACTTTAATGAAGCAAAAATAAGACATAATATTTTTCAGTTTTATTTATTAGGCAACAGTAAGGTATAATATTTTAGAGTTTTATTCATTAAGCCGTTAGTAATTAGTAAAGCTGATCAGAACTTGTGTTTTCCTGCTGCAGATCTGTGGTTTCCTTTTAAAGTTGATAATTTTAGTGGGAAAATATCAATTTTGACATGATTGTTTTGTTTTCTTATCTTTGAACCAAAGTTAAAAGTTCTGTCTGAATACTTTCACTTGCAATTTTTAACTTGTTAGGGTGCCAGAATGTCTCTAGTGAGCTACACTCAAATCCATATGATTCTGCATAAGGTTCCTGGCTCTGCTACATCTGTCCTTTGAATAAGGGAAATTAATCTGGTTTAAGATGATGCAGCATATATATCATTTGATCAAAGAGCCCAGCATATGAAGAAACATATGAGCACCAAACTCTGGATATTCAGTCAGTGGTACTAAAATGATTGTGACATGCAAGTCTTCTGAACTTCTAATTTTTTTAAAAAACAACCCTTTCTGTTTGGTCTTTTTGTCCCAAATTGGGAGTATAAGAGAGAAATTTCTAGCCTTAGCCAGTCATTCTGTAAGAGAAATACAGGAAAGTCCAGTTATCTCTGAGATAAAGGGTGAGAGTGAGCCTACATGACATTCAGTTTGCAATTCTTTTTTTTTTTTACCTATTTTTGACATATAGGAAGATGATGCCTGAGAACTGCAGTCCACACAGTGTTGCAGTAAAGAACTGTGCAAGCAAACAATGCATTTAGAGCTTTCTTAGATTCAGGGTGGGGTATATTGTAGATAATGTGTAGAAATTATTCAGTCCAACTCAACCCATTTTGTTTGGGAAAAAGTGTGGGGCTCCACCTGATCTGAAATGAGTTTAAGATATTAGGAGCCACTCTGTCTGTTGATTACTTTGTACATTTTTTTTTTTTTTTAAGAGTGCTGAAAAGGCCCAGCTTTGCAGCATCATCACTCCTTTCCTCTTCTGGCAGTTGCTAGAAGCCTTCATCCATCTTAGATGTAACTCTAGCCCTTCTAAAATCAAATGTTGCCTATCTTGTAGAATGCTGGTAGAAAACCTACTTTATGCAAACAAATCCTTTTTTTTTTTTTTTTTTCAGTCAGTGGCACATTATCACAGGATGATGAGCTCTCTGGTGTTAATGCCACCTCACACCTCCTGTTTCTGCCTGATGAGCTCCACAGGACTGCATTTCTGGGCTTCATAGAACTCACCAGCCTGTCAGTGGGGCTGTCCACACATCATGACCTGTGGGAATCCCTTCTTTCTTTAATTTACTTTACTGGATACCTTCTTCTGGATAGGCAGATCTGTCATACCTGAATAATAGCAAGCAGAATATCCAAGAGTTTCTTGCAATCAAACAAACAATAGTAAAATATTCCTGACATGTTCTTCATTACTCTTCTCATCACATCCTACATTGTGACAATTCTATTTCGACAATGAGTCTACATGCAGTCCCTATTTGTTAACAGGACAGGAGTGAAACAGACGCTTAATCAACCATTCAAGAATTTCTACATCTATACTCTTTCCCTTTGTGCAAAAAAAAAAAAAAAAAATAAAACAACAACCAAAAAAACTAACGAAAACCAAACCATAAAACAACCAAACAGGAATAATAAGTAGGAAAAAAGGCTACAGTTCTGATTTCTTAAATAATTCCATTCAGTCTCCAATACTTTTTTTCCCTGATTTTCTATTTCTCTTGAAGAGAGCAATGAATTAGTAGAATTACTGGAGTTTCCTTATATTTGTCATATTTCCATAATGAGTGTAAATTGACTATGATAAAAAGCATTTTATCCCTGCTGAAGTCAGTAGCAAAATTCCCAGAGCATTATATAGGGAATTATATTCCATTCTATTCCATTCTATTCCATTCCCCTTTTGTTGCTGGGAGAAGGTAAAAAAGGGTGGTGTAAGGTATTTTTCAAAGGTTTGACCAAGCAACCTTCTCCTGAAGTCACATGAAGTCTCCTGAAGGCTGTTGGACCACTTCTGAATCCTTTTGAAAATGCTTTGCAAATAATATGTTTGTTATTTTTCACTTCTCTGTTACTGTATGAGATGGAATTCTAATGAGAGTTGCGTTTTCTCTTCTCTCAAATATTCTTATAGTGACTGGAATTAATATTGCTGGAAAATTAAAAATACAGTTCATCCAAGTCTAAGGCTGATTTTTTTATTATTATTTTTAATAGAGAGGTCCTGAGCATGAAGGAAACCATATTGGTCCTTCCTATTTTGCCTTTAAATTCATATATATGTGTGTACATTTAGTTGGGGATGTTTAGGGATGAGTGGAGTTTACGAGGTCCTTGTGCTGCACTGTCTCTTTTTCTGACAACAATCTCAAAAATGTAAGTTCACAGAAAATTCTTCAATTACACAAATCTAAAAAAAAAAAAAAAATCCCCAGAGTCAGATAGTTTATAAAAGCATAGATTCTAAATACTATGAGTAAATACAGTGATATTAAGTACTCAAAAGCAACGGGGGTTTCATATGCCTTGTCTGATTCTGTTCGAAAATTAATTATTTTGTTTTCCTTTGCTTTTGTTCATGGGCTTTGATTTTACTTTATTGAACTGCCTTTATCTTGACCTGTGAGTTGTTTTATGATCCATAATATTTTTCTCTACCCCCTTCCTTCTGAGGAGGGGAGTGATAGAGAAGCTTGGTGGGTACCTGTTGCAATGAGTCAGACAAGACTTCATTTTCCCATGCAGGAAAGCCAAACCTTTATTGTATAGGTCATATTTTATAGGATTATCTGCAGGCACAGTATCAGATTTTATTGGTGGACAGTACACTCACACTTAGTTAATTGGTCAGCACATGGTATTTTGCATGTCTATGAAACTTCTGTGTTTACAGTTAGAGTTCACATTTTTTTTTCTACTGATTCTCATGAGACAGATCTTACTGTTTATGTAGGTGCTAGTTGATTTTCACCCACGAATAGGTTGTTGTGTTAACGAGCTCTCATACCAAGATTGTTTTTGCATGAGAACTTGCAAATTGCTTAGCTGCACTTAGAAGAAATGACTATTAATTTAACAGAGCTGGACTGATTTTATGAGGCCTTTCTTTTATAATTCTTCTACCTGTCTACAACAGGTACCTGACATTCAATCAAGGTAAGCCCACAAAAAAACCCCATATAAAACATTTTGGACATTTGGTTATTCAGTGTGATAGCAAAGGATTTAATACATAAAATAAGCATTTTTTCAGTGAATAGCAGTTAGAAATTGCAATTTATTCTTCTGCGAATGGCCTGTAATTTGCTGAACAACCCCATGTATCCTTGCTGGCATATCAAAGGGAAACAATTCAAGCATTTTGGAGCCCTAGTTATTTGTCCCTTTGATTATCTCATCATCTGCCTTCCTGGTTTATTTCCTACATTAGTCTTAGACACTGAGATTCTTTTTTGATCACTGCATCTGTAGAAAAGGGAAGCTAAAGAAACACATGTGCTGAGGCTCCCATTAGGAATTAAATGAACATTTTGGAATTAAATGAACATGTACTTAGTATCTGCTGTCTGTTGTTATGGTGGCGGAGGCTGAGGAGCATAAGGATCTTGGGAGGTGCTCTTCTCCTGACACCAGCTCCAACATCTGCAGAAAATATTTTAGCAACAACTAGGAAAAGTGGAATACATAATAGTAAAATTACACATATGGTGTGAAGGTGACAAAGACAAGTATATTTTCAGCTCTAGCTGTGCTATTTCTGACCCACCCTTTTGATGACTTAACTCAAGTGACAAGACACTGAGCAAGAGCATATGTGATTATTATGCACCATGTAGAGTTCAGAACAAAGCATAAATAATTGCCATGCAATATTGATTTGTTTGATCTAGGAATCAAATCTTAGCCAGATTGTCTAGTGCCTGAGTATAACATGGAATGGTTTTATTAGTACATATTTGAAAAAGCCTCGTCTCTCCAAGAGATCAGCCTTGGGTGGTGCACAGCTGATGCTGCAAGAAGCAGCAGCACGTAGAAATTATTTGGCTGTTATTTGTAAAGATGAACTTAGAGTGAGGCTATTCCTTTTTATTTCATCTCTCTTACTGTAATAGTCTGAAGCTTCTACTCTGTCAGTATGAATTAGTCCATTTTGGGAAAGCACTTAATTTGAAATGATTACATATAGAAGCTTCTGAGATTTATCTTCTGTTGTGTGTATTTATTGAAAATTATACTGTCTTGACAAATCATCTACTTTTGTTGCTGGATACTCCTGACAGATTGTTTTCCCACCCATTTTATCTGTATCAAGATCAACAATTTACTTTTCGCGGTGGTAAGAGGATCAGAACAAAAACATGAAAGAAAACCTGACTGGTAAATTTTCATCATCAGTTATATCAGGGAAAAATTGATGTTTATGATTTGCTGTCCTATTTTTTCACCTGCATTTACTCCTGTCCTATTTTCTCTACCTACACGTACTTTTCTTTCACTCTACTGCCATCAATGCATATATTTTGTCCTAGAGACCACCTTTTGCAAACATTAATGCTTTATGAATTATGGCTTGGCAGCATTTCACTGACCACCCAGGAAAAAACAGTTCCAGTATCAGACTCTCTTAGATTGTACAGACAACCTGGAGATGTATCTTCCAAAATTTATTTTTGTTTAAAAATTCACTTGCATTTGTTTGGGACGCAGACATGTTTTCCAGGTCACAGTCTCAGGAAGGACTTGCCAATAAGAACTCCACCAAAAGTTCTGAGTACTGCTTCATACAGCACTTACTTGAAATGCAAGAGTCTGCCTGAAGCCAAAGTAAACACACAGTCACGTTCTCCTCACAAAATTTATTTACTTTGTCAGTCAGGACAAATCTCTCATTCTTGTCAAATTACACAGTCCCTCTGGCAGGTCACAATAGCCATGGTGGCATTATCAATATTTTTAAAAGGTCATCTATCAGAGAAAGTGTGTTGCAGGTAATGAAAAGGAGGGAAAGACAACTGCTTTATATGCTCATAGAATTGAAAATGGTACAAAAGGATTGTGTTCCTTAACAACAAGAATTTGGTCAATTTGTGTTTTGCAAACCATATCAACATCCACATAATATTAATTTTGCCAAATAAGACAGTTATTCTTTTTGCCACAGTCTTTTGTATGATTGGTATTGGTCTCCAGATGAAGGAAGAGGTATTCAAATCATAGGGACCATTTTATTCAAACATACAAACAAAAAAACAAACAGAAAACTGATTTGGTTTTCAAAAAACCATTGTATTTAAATGGGTGTGTTGTGAGAACTTGCACTTTGTTATCTGGAAGCAACTGAGTTTTTCTAGCTTTCATTTGTCTCAAGCTCATAGGGAAGAAATCTAACAAAACAAAACCATCCTTGTTGAGTCCTCCCTCCAAAAATTCCCACTGTTACTTTGCTGTTCGTAGAAAACTGGGAAGTGTGTCTGGTGCTTTACAGATAAATGTGATCAGTTCTTGGCTCCAAGGAGCTTAAAAGTTAAACCTCAGAGCTTGGTTTTATATATCAACTATATAATCTTTTATTTGTTTGTATTAAGGCTCGAAAATTGGACTTTGGGAAATTTTCTTTTAAGATTAGTAATTATTCTAATAGATGTAAAAAAGTGTTTGAATTTTTTTTTTCTTTCCCTAGGGAATGGAAGATAAGCCAGATGAGGGCAAACTTTTTTTTTTGTTTGTTTCATTTTGTTTTTTAAATTTTTCATGCCCAGGGAATGGAATCTAAGTTAAAACCTGTGATTTCTTTTGTGTACATGAAAACAGCAAAATCTTATCAAAATTTCAGTTGAGAA
Source organism: Donacobius atricapilla (assembly GCA_013397315.1). Lineage (NCBI taxonomy): Eukaryota > Metazoa > Chordata > Aves > Passeriformes > Mimidae > Donacobius > Donacobius atricapilla. The sequence goes on along the minus strand of WBMY01000363.1, from coordinate 896,650 downwards.
AATTTTGAGCTTTTTAGGGAACAAAAAAAAGTCTTGTCATTTTAATTGAAAAATCCACATCTGACATCAGCAGTTGTTATCAGCACTGCCTGTCAACCCTGTCAAGGTATTCCAAGTAGCAAAGAAAATGTGAGAGGCTTGCTAATTTCTTTATGATGGCTCAAAATCTCACCATACAACCACTTTGATACACAAAAGATTCCTACCTGAGATATGTGTGAATGAAAATCCCCTTACCCTCTGGTGTTGCTACTTTATTGGTGGGGAACTCTGTTTCTTGAGACCCCCTGTATGACCCAGGAAGATTGGGAGCAGAGAAAATGTGGAGTTTGAAGTGTGTCGCTGCGGCTGGGCAGTGAGGGCTTCAGCTGTGTCAGCAGTCATTTGGCACAGCAGGAGGAAAGCACAATGGGGGCTCTGGCTGGCAGTTCAGGTTTACTCAGGCAGCAGCTCCGGGGCACTGCTGCTGATGGTGTAATTTCACCACTGAAGTTCGTGTTTTAAGCTATAGAGATGGTTCGTTAACAACAAGAAACTCCAGCTCACACTGTGTCTCTTGCTTTCTCAATAGCTTGACTATGAAAAGCCTTTGGCACTGCTTTCTTAGACTGTGATTCCCTGCTGAGAGTCAAAAAATACTGCCGTCCCCGTTTTCTGTCATTGTCACTGGTGCATATTTACGCGTTAACTCAATGTCCACTAAAGTTTATGGACAGGCTCCACAGCATTCCCTTGGCTTTGCATCAGGGAAAAGACAGCCAATGCTGGATCTTCATGAACTAAAAGAAAATCAATTTTAATTCCACTGGACAGAGTTATTGGGGTAGAAAAGAGAAATCATTAAATAGCTTTGCTTGCTTCAAGGATAGCGATATGGAAGAAAAACTGAAAAGAAAAATTTAACATTGGATTGCTGTAATTGTTATAGGTACCTGCCTTATATTGCATTCCCTTGTTAACCTAACAGCTAGCTGGTGTTGGTAAGTATCTATATTTTCTCATGGAAAGCAGTATAACCATTATTCTGGTAGACTAATAATGCTGCTGCTTTCCTTCTCTAATTAAAACTAGTCACCATAAAAGAAGGCAGTAGGATACCACAGTGTCATATTTTAAAGCTACTTTAAAATGCAGGCCTGTAACCTTGATGTAGGAACAACAGATGCATATAAAATAAACACTAGCATTTAACTATAAGACAGGAAAGGAAACGAAAAGCAGGGAAGGTAGCCCAGAAGCTGTGCTGGGGTTGGGGGCTTTGTTTTGTAGTGCGGCTGCCTCCGCGTAGGCTCCTACTCCAGGATCTCTAGGGCTGGCTGAAGTGCCTCACAGGGTCCCCTCCACACCACCACCCCCAGCAGAGGGTGGCCAGCATGCTGAGGGACTTTATTGCCTTCAGCCTGTCTGCATACCTCGGATTTTAGCATTCAAAACAGGTCTGGTTTTAGAATTTTGAACAGTTAATTTATTTGTCAGTTGTCTTCAGGAGCCCAAATGTATTTCTGCTGTGAGTGCCTTTGCCATATATGCAAGTCTGCATCTTCCAGCAAACTCTTCAGATACGTTTCACGAAAGGATATATTTATGTGTGCAAAGACTTATTATAAAACTTTCTGAAAAGTTCGAGAGTCTTCAACTTCAAAGCACCATGTGGACCTGTCTGTTCATGCTCTGCTCTTCTAAGCTGACACCTTCCCACCAGAGAAGCTCAGCTCAAAATCTGAAGACTTCTTGTGTTGTACTGAAGCCCCACAGGCTTGTACCTTAGTATATGCAAGAGAGTCAACTTACCAAAGGACACTAGTCGACATGTTTAGTCTTATTTTATTCTCATTTAAGAAGAGGTGAAGTATTAAAATACAAAGTTATGTTTTCAGATACTGTGTTGGGTTTGTGCCTTTTAAGTTGTTTGGTTTGTGTTCACACTCTAAATTAACCACAGTAAGTTATGAAAGGGCAGTAATCAATAAGACAGCTCGTTATCTATGATACTCATAATTATCCTGATGCTGGTACTAATGTATTGGTTTAACTAAAGCATATTTAAAAAAATGTCCTAACAGGACATCTCATTATCACCCTTACTTTTGCTCTGAAGTTTTATTAGAAAATCGTGCTACTCATGTGAACTACCACACAACAGCATTATCCCTAGGGCGTTATTTCATATCAAGGTTAATTTAAAGTGATTAGTGTGAGTGCTACAGATGTTGCTATGGGAATAGGAACCTCACATCTACTATGATGGACATCACATGATTGCTGTTACAGCTCCAGTATGATTGGATTATTTGTTTTAATGCCATGCAAAATAAGTCACATGATGAAGATCAGACTCTCCTTAACAGCATTTCATATTCTGGAAATCAATCAATCAATCTTTTCTCCATTTCTCAATGTATAAAGTGCCTGCAAAGCACATAAAACAGATGCCTTTGGTTTACTGCTACTTGTATCTGACTGTTTGTCTGGTAAAATCTACCACTGGTGACTAAAGTATTCACCTACTTGAAAAATGAAAAAAACAAGTAATTATATTTTACCATAATAAGAAGTATTTTTTAATAAGCTGGAATAAGATTTTAGCATGAATATAATTAGATCCCATTTTATCATAAATCCTTATGCTGAATATATGCAAAGTCATGTAGGGATGGATGATCCCTGTGCCATCAAAGTCAAAGAGAAGCACCTTATTTGCCTCAGTAGGTGCCTCTGGATTCTATTCTCCCAACTCGGCCACAGGTATTTTAATATATGGTATTACAGTAAGGAGAAAGATAAAAATGTTTTCTGGGGACTCCAGAAAGACAATAATTAATGCATAGAAATGCAGCATAGTCAAAATATTAATTTTAATATATTACTTAATAACATTTTGCTCTCACAAATGTGGACAAAAGACTATGATTAATAGAGTCCTTAGCACTATCACTGGTGAAATGGGATAGCTTTGTCATCTGCAGGGGGATGCTTTATAGTCTACGGGGCGCTGTGTGATGCCACTTGGAGGCACTTTTCTCTTACTGGTGACTGCACAGACAATGAAAACTCCTAAATTTGGTCTCCTAAATTACATCTAGAACACACTCTAAAGCAAATTCAAGTACAGCTTATTAACCTTTCATTCACATTCCTCTCTTGTGATTATTGCTAAGAGTAATGTTTGGATTTTATATCTGCAATTTTCTTATTTTCAATAAAATGGAAGCAGTTAATTGGGAAACTACTCTGAATGCCTGCTTTACTTTCCAGATAATTTTATGTCTTTGTTATGTGATGTGGTTTTAAGCATGCTAATGGTATTCTGTGCAGGATGATGCTATACAGAAAATTCATAAGTAAAAGGAAGAAGTAAAGAGGATTTTTGAGCATACTGAGGATAACAAAGAATAGCTCATACTTCATTTACTTGAACGCTGACTTACAGAATTCTCACTTATACTTTTAAGGTGGAATAAATTTGTGATTTAGTTAGCACCTTTCATCTCTCAGAGAGTGTCAAAACTAATTAGAGATTGATATTATCCTCTCATGATGGGTGATAAGTAATCATGACAGCAGGTCTTCGAGCCCAAGCTAACAGGAACATTAGTTCATGAAAATGGATTTGTTTGTCATGGTAGCTGCAATTCTATGATTTTACTGCCCTCTGTTCACAGGGAATATTCTGCTCCTTAATTTTCAAAGAATAGTCACCTGGGAGGGACAAGGGTATGGTTTTGTGATCACTGGAAGGGCAGAAACTTTAGCAGCTCAGTACTCAGAACCACACTTAGCAAATAGAACACACCTGAATAGAAGAGAGTATTTCAGTTGGAAATAGTGGATTACGAACTCATCTCACTGCAGAAGCTTTGTGTCAGCTGAGCAGTTCTGCTCCTGTTTGAGTAAGCCATACAATATTTGGCTATTCAGGAGGTAAATAGGCTATAAAAAGAAAATTTGAAGGGTTTCTTCACGCCTCTGGTGCTGTCCATTCACTCGTCACCTGTGTCAAGAGACTTAATACTCAGTTCTTCACTCAGATTGATATTACTATTAGGGTTTAAGTATAAATAAATAAAATACACAGTGGCCTTCTTCAGAGATGAGGAAGTTGTGACTTCCTCATAGCAAAACTATTGTTCCTGACTGGAATATGAAACAATTTCTACTCTGAGAAACAAGGAATGACTTTGGCCCTCTTTATCCACCTATACACACAGAATCCAATTCCTCTGCAGGCAAGTGATAAAGGTATGTATCCAAGCTTTTCTGCATTGGTAAAGAATAGTGTAGTATTTGAAGTAGCTGGAAACACCAAAAAATCACGTGCAAGCCATTTTGGATTCTACATGAATGCTATATCCTTCCACTCGTGTAAACTAGCCCTACATCCTTATTTCTCCTCACAAGTTTGATAAATCCTCAATAAGCAGGACTCCTAAACACTGGATTCCTTATGTGGTGATAGATATTACTGCATTAATGCCTCTACATTAGAACTAAACAATGCACAAAGGCTTCTTTCTTTTCAGTTCCTTCATTTACACGTTGTTAATTCTGACAATATTACATTAATATAGAAAGTAAGACAAGATTTTTGAGCACTTTTAAGGATAATCATGATTTTTTTTTTAATGGAAAATACTTCCAGAGTAGTTTGCCATGATCATGTCACTCTAATAATTTTCAACAGCAATGATGACATAGTGGTGTAAAGCCCTGATTACTGAAATGATATATCACATACAAAGTATTTTTGATTAAAAACCACAAATTATTTTAAAAACATAATCTCATTTCTTGAAGCAAGGATAGACACTTAGGATGCTAATTTCATTTACACCAAAGGCATTTCAGAAAATTTCTAAAGACAAATATTGAAGAGATTCAAAGATATTATTCAGTAGTCAAAGGTATTAAAGGCATAAAGTTTCATCATTGAAATGTTTAGTGAATAAAAATATTAATGCAACATTTTTAATTCAAAATATTATTTTTCCCTATTTTGAATGTTTCTATACTTCCAGCTGCATATAGAGAATATTTATTTTATAAAAAGTTAGTTATTAGAAGACTGTTAATGAATCATCTCACAGTCTGCAGTTTAAGCAGAAGAGGAAATTGTATGAGAATTTCAACCCCTTGTGCAGACAAAAGACTTTGGAAAATGTGTTACAATCTCTGGATTTTCAATTTACTGCATATTCCAACCAAGCTTCCAGAAATTCACCTGTCACTATTTAGAGTTACAGTATATGTTGACAATAGATCTTAAAATCACTCTCTCTCCTGCAGTTCAATTTGCTATGTTCCACTTTGCTGCCCTACATACATTCTGTGTCTACGAACAAGTGCTTTTTTTTTCAATACAGATACCTATGTGCAGGATTTTTCCCCCAGAATTTCTATGCAAATGCTTTGACTATTTTTTGGTTATACTTATGTAACAACCTACTAAATTAAGACTTGTTATCCTTTTGTGTTAACAAAAGCAACATTTTTAAAGGTTAACAGTTGGTTTATAACAAAAAAGGAACATTTTGCTCTGAATACAACAAATCCCTGAAATGGGACAGTTTATTGCTGGTAATTTCTGTTGTTAAAAATTCTTTTTAATCGTTTAATTGTACCTTAGGTCCATTAAGGATCTTCGGAAGATTTTGTCATACTGGCATATTAAGTGTCACTCTGGCACATTTTAAAACATTTTTATAGCATTGTGAACTTGCAAATGTAAGGTCAACACTTTCCCAGAGCTCATATGTGGTCCCACTTTAATTTTATCACAACCAGTTGGATGCAGTTGTCGTTACCAGAGATCTCCCTGTGTATCTCTTAAAGCCAGCAAGTGCCAGTGCCCCAGCTGTTGTGAATCAGCATAGCTCTGATGAGGTCAGAATTTTAAATATGTGCCAGGAAGGGTTAGGAACTGGCATTTGGCACTTCCTTAGCACCATCTTTCTTGAATGAGGGCTTTCAGCTTCAGCTGATTATAGAGTGGTTGAGTTTGAATGGGTGATGTGACTGTAGCCTCACAGACTACATCTTCACAAAATTATTGTGTTTGAGGGTCCAGAATTAACTTGTGAATGGCTTTTGTGAAAATCCTCAATGCTGGACTGTGTTCATGTTAAAGAGATGGAAACCAGACTATTACCGTCAGTGGGAGGAGACTTAATGCTCTACTCAGACCCACTCTCAACAAAAAATTGTCATTCTTTAAGCTCACAAAGTGCAACACCTCCTTGTAAGAAGTCTGCATTGTCACGTACTGTATGACTGTGATGAGCACCAGCTACTCAGGAGTTTGAAGTTCAAACTGTAACAATAACAAAATTCTAAGGATACAAGCCTCTGGTAGGTTCTACATTAAGTATTGAGGGGTGGAGGTTATGGAAATGATAACAGATATTGTCAATCAAAGAATATGTAGTTTTTCAAAGGTGAAGGAAGGAAAGGGAAGATCTGTAGGGTTTATTCTCCAAGGATGTGTGGACAGATAGAACTCTTCCCTTATGCTTTGTAGTGGGATCCTGCCTTTCTTGCTCATAGGCTTGATTCTTCTACACATTTTTCCTCATTAAGTGTTGTCCAGGATTGTAAGAAAACAAAGAATTAATTCCTCACACTCACTACCGTTAACATAAGAAGAGAGGGCAAGGTTAGGGCGGGAGTTCAGACTGGGGTTTTTTTATTCATCATCTGTAAGAGCTTTTCAGACAGAATGGGAGCACCTACAAGAAAAGAGAAATCTTTTACTTCTACAAAGAAAGGGAAAGGATGGTGATGCAGTGAAATGTCGGAAGTGGACAGCTGAGCATATACACTCCTCTTTCCCAGATTCCTGTGAATGGTCAAACTCTTTTAGGACTTGTGAACTAAAGGCCCTTTTTTTACTTTTTTAAGGTCACGTTCTGCTTGTTAATATTAACCTCCCAAATGAAGGTTTTAGTGGCCTATTTCGTCCCATTTGTGAAAGAGACGAGAATTTATTAAGAGCTCTCTCTCTCTCTGAATTTCCCATTACTAAATTAAGCATGGAAGTGTGGTTTTCTTTTTCCTCAGATACCATTTGTTTCCCAAAAGTAATTACAATATCAGCTTGATAAAGGCTGCTAGTAATTTTGTTAAGAAATTTTCTGGAAAAGAGCAGGAAAACTTAACAACCTAAGGGAATTGCCTGTGGAATGGAGTGGTCTCAAGAGACACACCCCTCCTACCCATTAGGAATTCTAACCACTGTAATTAGCAGCAAATTTCCCTATCTCTGTATGTTAAACAGGGAATTCATCTTTGGTTTGTTTCTGCCTGGGGCAGAGAGAGACTGAAGGAAGGGAAATGTAGGGATGTGTCTGCCTGGGTTAAGCAGCCTTAGCTGCACTGGAAGGAAGCAAATCCACAAATTACACTGGCCCCTGATTTATAACCTGTGCAACCCTGTTACAGTCACGGGCCTTACTTCAGTTATAATCCAAGGGAAAATGCAAGTGCACAGGTAGATAGGAAACACCCAGGTAGAGAAATTACGGGGTTATGGATGAGGTTGTTTAAAAATTAATGAATAAAAGATGAACATTTGCATTGTAGAATTACTGTGCTGAGAAAGCCAGTAACTTTTTGTGAGCTCTTTTACTGCCTCTGCAGTAGCAAACCTTATCTGAGTAAATATTTTCTGTGTCAGAGACGGTGAGGAATTGGGAAGGTGATTACTGCATAAGACTGAAAATATCTTATATTGTCTGACAGCCATCCTCTGAGACTCTTGATGAGCTTCTTCTTGCTGAACAGTAATCCTGCCAGGAAAAGAGACTGAAAAAATAAAAGATATATTCATTGGTGTAATGAATAACAAAACTAGATGCTAATAAAACCCAACAAATTGCCTTGCCTTATGCATTATGTTTCATTATTTGTTTGTCTATCCACTTTATGAGCGATCCCACAATTGCTGGTTTAGATGCTAACTTTGTGCATCCCCACAAATTGTACTTAAGTGAATGGTCACTAATCTATGCTCATAGTACTCCTGAAGTGTGCACAAAAGCCACTAGAAAGAATTGCCTGTGTTTTTCTAGAGACATCACTGTATTTTATGTAGTTATTTCCAGTGTATTGAGAAGGCAGATGATAAAGTTAGTTGTTTTCTTGCATAAAAAAACATGTTGTGTTATAAGTATTTGCGTAATCAGATGCCACAATATGACCTATATTTGAAACTGGGCCTAAATTCATAACTATGTTTATATTCATTTCCCTGATTGTCATAAGCTAATTGTTACCTTGGAGTCTTAAGTAAAAAGAATGAGTAATGCAGTTTAGATTCCTTTCTATTTTTCTGGTTTGGCCACTACGAAAGATAAAAAAGACCTAAATTGTGTTCTGAAATATCTAAAAATATTATTCATTTCAACTTTTTTAAATTCCCTCTGTGATACTAGCTGCAATGACAGAATAGAGAATGAAGAGTGACCAGTGAATTACAGAGCAAATTGACATATGTGCCACTTAAAGCACCTTATTTTTAAAATCTGGGGTAAATAAGACTACTTTAGATTTGGTTCTGCACTTTCACATTAATTAAAAAAAAAAGAAATTAATTACTTTGGTGTCAAAAGCTTTCCTAATACAAACTAATTTGCATATTTTCTGTTGTTCACTAAGGTAATTTTGTGCTATGTTGAAACACTAATCTAAAAAAAGCTTGACTGTCTTTAGAGAAAAGAACAGATTAGAAAAACATAATCCTTTTTGCTGAATTCACAAAAGGAAAACGGAGCTATCTGATCTTCAGAACAGTGTGCCCTGGATGTCAGTTTCCCAGATAACTTTTAATTTAAAATTGTTTATGTTGCTTATATGTTTTAAAACTAGACTTCAGTCCAGCCATCGAGCCATAGCTAAAGCCCAGGGATAAGCTAATTCTAATTCAGAGAAATAGGATAACTTATGTAAAAAACAGATGAAAAAGAGAGTGCTTTGAAAAGCAATGTATGGAGAAAATAATTGCTATTATACACTGAGATTTTAATGTATTTTTTCCCCAACCATCTGGACATTATCATAGCTATTCTTCCAATGCAAGTATTATCACAAATGCTACATTTCTGACTGAGGTCTATTTGTTTCATCTGTGGAAGTGGTGAGTACCTGGTAAAGCTGCGTGGAATTTGTTGCATGGGATTTTTACCTTTCCTTTGCTCTTAGGAACTACTGGCAATCTGACTGCCTTGGGGGAAGCCAGACCTCATCTGCAGTGCTCTTTTTGTGCCATTAATAGATTATATTAGGTACATGCCTCACAGGCTTCTTTTGGTCACCTCTAGAAGCCAGAAGGAAATTTCTTTCCCCTTACTACACAACAGTGGTGAAGGGAGAATGAAATAGGAAGGGAATGAAAAGTTCAAACATCAGAGATGCAATTGGAGCTGAAGGCAGCATGTGCTGCTGCTAAAAATTCTCATCTGCTTTGTTGATGTTTTTGTTAGACAGAGTTAATGATAACAAATTATATTTTTCCATTATTAATTGGATATAATGGCACTTATCCTCCCCTGCTTTTGTTAACTGTTTTCAAATCTCTTCCCTGTACACAAATGCTATAAAGTTTTGAAGCCACAGCAGTCCATGCCAGGCCGTCCTACAAGAGACTGAACCAACTCTTACTGTGAGACAGGGCCTGCCCATCCGAGGAGATTCCCGCTGCTCAGGGATGTCCCTGGTGGAGATGACAGCAATGATGGGCCAAATGCTCACCCTTGGAAAGCCAAAGAAACTAAAAATATTGACAGCACAGCGTGGGTGTTCGGTTTCTTATAAAATATCAGTGCTACACATTTGTCATGACACTGAGGGAAGGCCAAGAACAGGGGCTGTGTGGCAGATGGTATAGAGAAATCTGGAATGTACTTCTCAACTTTATGACTTTTTGGTACTGGCAGCAGAGAAATGTCTCAGGAGATTGTTGGCAGGGAAGAGAAATCATGTTCAGGAAAGAAATACCTTCTACTTCTCTGAAAGAAACTAAACTGCTAAGTCATTATTTTCTACTAAATCATTAGGGATGGTATATCTTTTTCCTACAGAATTTAAAAAAATGCTTAAGAGTATGACATTTGTATGTTTGCACACACACATCTGGCATAATTTATTTCTTATAAATAAACATGGCTGTCATAAAATCATTAAATAAAAAGTGTTTAGGCTACACTTGAAATCAGCCCATAATGTTTGCATGCTTGTATGTGAATAATATTTATCACTATCTGGTCTTAAGTATTTCATCATGATTTTGCATGTTTTGTATAATTGCATCATTGTTTACCAAAAATAAAGTAGTGTTGACAGAAACAGGACAACTGTACACCAGTCATGCAGTTAATTGTAGCTAGACCTTGTACCTCAGACTGTATTAATTTATGATTTGGATCTCTTAAGTAGCTATCATCCAGCTGTAAAGGTATTCAAATGTCTTAGACTTGATTGTTGGAATAGGATCCAAACAAATAATAACTTAATGAATTTTTACACTAAGACCCATGACTAAACTTTCTCCTATTTTTTTCTCAGGAAAGTTTTCATTCTAGGGTTTGTCTATTAGACTCTTGGTTCATAGTCTCATCTGGTATTTTACATTATCCTACAATATTGGAAAAAAGTGACAGAACTGAAGTGGATGTTTTCCCTTTTTTTTCTTTTTTATTGATCTCCTTTTTTTCTGCTTGGTTACAGTTCTTCCTCAATTCCTTTGTCACAGATTTTAATTTTTAAATGCTGGTGGAGCATGGGTGCAGACTGCCAACATCCGTTAGCTTATCACTAGGGTATCTTGTCTGTAGATCAGCCTGGGCATAAATATTATATATCTCAGCTCCCATACTACCTGTGTTTCCACATGAATGGCTTTATTTCCACCACAGCAAGAACTGTAATGAGGCCATTAAGTGACACAGAGCATGCTCCTGTTTAGTCAAAAGGAGGCACACAGCTCTGCGCTGCCTTTGTGCATTTTATTCTGAATGTACACAAATCTAAAGACTCAAGGTAAAAATATCCAAGACCAGAGCTTTCTCTCTTTCTCTGCTCTTCTAACAGTATTTTTAAAGTACTTCTCCTATGTTACCTTACAAAGGTCGTTCACTTCTGTGTGGGATACTCATGGTAGCCTTGCTTCTCTCTGCAGAACAAATACTCATGGAAGTTAATTGCTCATAGCTGCATTAGAGTTAAGAAGCTGCCACTGTTTATCCCAGGCTGGTGTCTGACTTCTACCTGTTTTGTTAATTGCCCTGTTACTGAAAGCATTGCTTACTCTGGGTATTTCTGAGTGATGACTGAGCATGTGCCACATGGAGCTCCTTGACGATGGATTTGCTTGAACACCTGGAAAGCTTTCAGACCTGAGTTCCTCACTTTTCTGCTCTAATCATGTAAGTCCCCATTGAAACAGGACTTGGATTTCTGTATACCTCTATGTGTCAGACTTTTACTACTCTAAATGCACATAACACTTCAACAGGTAAGAACAGCACAACCCTTACAAAAATCATAACTAGACAGATATAGCTATTCTGAAATGAAAAGCTCTGTTTCTGAGAGAATGACTGTATTTCCCAGATGAAATTTATCTCTAAGCTCTGAACAGTTTAGAATCAAAGCAATCAAAGCAATCAAACCAACCAGGCTACACTGCTGCTTCATATTTTCAAGATATAAATCCTTAGTGTGCCAAATGTGTATCTTCAGGGCAGCAATATGAGGGGAAAAGAAATTGATTCCAGCACTTCTAAAAATGTTTGACTAAAGTACTTGGCATCATCCACAGCAGGTAGAAAATCACGAAACATTTAAACCAAACTGTCATAATATCAATTTATTAAAGTAGTTGTATCATCAGATGTACCAAAGGGAAAATTAAACCAACTACCTTTATAAAATGTATTAAACTAATTTATTTTACTGCACCTCAGCAGGAGGAAAAAAATAAAGTGAGGACAAGCCTGCCACCAGTAATGAATAAAAAGCACTCCACAGCAGGAAGGAAAAGAAACAGGAGGAGAAAGGAAAAAAAAAAAAAATTGAAGACAATTTGTCGTAAAGAGCGCCATGTGCAACATGACAGCTGAGGTCAAAATAGGTGCACCTTTGTAACTACATGCGGATGTTCACTGAGACATGGCAATTTCATCTTATTATTAGCCTTGCCTTACAAAATTTCTCTTTGTGTGCATTAAAAGAAGCTGAAAAGACATCCTACCAAGATAGCTTAGTCATGTTCAGTGTAACACTGTGGATTTCCATGGAGCTGTAAGAGAGGGATAATACACATCTGTTGGAAGCACTGTCCTCCAGGGCTCTGAGGGTGTTACTGTCTCTCTTTGGGTAATATCCCAGCATTTTCAGAGAGGGATTTGCCTTGCTGTGCTGCCAGTTTGAGCCTTCCCAAAGGTGTTCCAGTTAGAGCATTCTCAAAGGGTCTGGCAGGTCAGTGTCCATTCAGCACAGAATGGACAAACAGCAGCCCATCAACTTCTTGTTTCTGGAAAATACTTCTCTTTGAGAGATAAGAAAGAAAATGAATGCCAGATAAGCAGAACGACTAGCAGAATGGTCTTTAAAATGTTGTGTGTTGTGTCTGGGGGCTGACATCTTCTTTGACTGCACTAAATAGGATATAAAAATGTTAAATGTGTATTTTGCTTTTTTTTTTCTGTAAACATACTAATCGCATCCATTTCCATTTAATGTAGGTGTCTCTGTTGTGCCTAGAAGCACGTTTTTACTTCTCTACTAACTTCCTTAAAGCAATTCTCGCTAAATTGTCATCAACTGTCTCAGTTTAATATAACATTAAAGGTGTAGCATGGACAATATGTGTGCACACGTGCCAGGGAGACACATATTCCTGTTCCACAGGAACACAGCTGGCACAAGACCCTAGCAATAGTATGGTACTGACACTAGTGAAGGGAGAGCATCTGCACAGGAGTGATGGCATTGATGTAGTCTACTGGTAGCACAATTATCCTTTTTCGGGGAAGAAGAAAACTAACCTGAAAGTCCTGGGGAATTGAGAGGAACAAGCCTAGATGGAAGCTTCCCTGAGAGTGCCTTTTTTTTCATTATTTTGATCATATGGGTGAAACCATGAAGTCAGCCACAAAAGAAAAGTTTGATTGGGTGAGCATTTCTCAGTGTCCAGGGAAGAGAGTTTGGGGGTTTCCTCGTTGTGGTACTTGTAACTGTGGAATAACCAATCAGTCTCATGTCATCCAATTACCTGTGGATAGTTCCAAATACTCTAACTTTTTATAGAAACATAGAATGGTTTGTGTTGGAAGGACCTTAAAGCATCATCTGGTTCCAACCTCCTGCCATGGGCGGAGACACCTTCCACTATCCCAGGTTGCTCGGAGCTCCATCCAGCTTGGTCTTGAACACTACCAGGGATGGGGCACCCACAGCTTCTCTGGGCAACCTGTGCCAGTGCTTCACCATCCTTAAAGTGAAGAATTTCTCCCTAATATCCAGTCTAAACCTACTCTCAGTTTGAATCAATTCCCCTTTGTCCTGTCAATGCATACTCTTTCCATCTCTGATAACTTTCCCTCTGGCCTAGACCCCAGCATGGGAACTGGTCCAGTTTTCCAGCCCCCTACTGTCTTCATAAGTGTTCAAATACTGCTTTCATTGCCATCAGTCCCACACATGAAAACGCCTAAGTTTGAGGGATTTTTTTGGCCAGCAAAGAAAGGGTCACCAAGTGTCAGTAAAAAGTTTAGGTGAGAGCTCTGTGTCATCTTCTAAAATACCAAAGTTAAAAATGTTCATTTGCTGTTAAGCGCAAAAAGAGGGAGCTGATAATAAAGCTTCAAGACTGCAAAGGGGAGGTGCAATGATAAAACTGTATGAAATTCATGCTGTTCCAAAAAAATTCTGCATAAATTAAGATAATTTTTAAAGATGGCTGAATTTCTTTTTAACCTTGATAAGTAATTTTACCTTAGCTCCCAGCTTTACAACAATATTTTGTTGCAATATTACATTGCAATGTAATATTTTTTTGATGCACTTAAAAATATTTAGGATGAAAAAGCTGTAAAAGGTAAGACTGTCAGTATTCCCACATGAAAAAGCTATTTTTAATTTCCATAGTATTTCAGAGTTCGGAGGTGAAAATATCTATGCTTTCCCAATGAATCCTTAGTGGTACTTAAAAGGAAAATGCAGGGAAGCCATTTTATGATTAAAGTGAAATAAAGGAAACAAAGAAAAGTTCCTTGGCAAAAATTAATGAAACATCCTTAAATATAAGAAAACACTAATGGCTGAACTGCGAGGGTTAGTTTTAGGGCCACAATAATTTCTTACAAGTGACTCATAAGGCGGGATGAAAAGCAGAATATAAATTTGCTTATGTCATAAAATGAATTTAAGATCAAGCAATCCCAGTGACATTGGTAGAATTCAATAGGATTTGTACAGATTAGAGAGTAAGGATATAAGTGGGAGAGAGCCAAAAAAAATTGCTACACAATGGAAATACAATACATGACATTGATGTATTTTATCACATCAGGTCTAAATAGCATAGCTTATAAAGTGGTGTCATGCTCCTACATATAATCTATTTTTCTAATAAAATTTATATATCTTTTTAGCTCTATGAGCTTGCAAAGCTCAACTACATAACAACCAGGCGGTGTCTTTAATGGAGCCACTCCATAATGTAATGCTTAGTGGGTGGAATTTATGAAATTCATTGTGCTGAGAGAATTACAGCATCCTACCCTGTGTCATCTTTAATGTGTGCAAACAGGATTCTGCTCCCCAAAACCTGCCACCCATTAATGTTCTGCTGCTGAGAGGGATAAAAAATTAAACGGGTGTCACAGGGCTGACTTCGCGTGAGACCAGTCAGCCATGCTGAGTGATGTTAAAGTAATGCTGTGGAGGACCAGTGATTTTGGGGTTTAAGGAACTGGAAAGCAGGCCTATTCCTTCTTTGTCATTGTGTAGATACTATTAAAGTCTTCAAGAAGCATCTCCTGGCAGGAAATGAGGAAGAATCTGTCATGTTTCCCTTCTCAAGGCAGCCCCCTTGGTTAGGCACGACTTTGACAGAAGGATTGACGTGTGTTCCCCTTGTTCTGTTTTCATGGTAGAACATTTGCAGCGATGGTGGAAAGCTATTCGTGCTATTGCACAAAATACGTATTAATTTTGTGGCCTTCATCTTGCATTTTGTTTCAAACCATAGCAATTCTCTGTTGTAATTGCTGCTTGTTACATGCCAGAAAGTGCTTGGAAGTGATTTAAAAGCAGACGTGGTAAGGACCTGGTTCTACAATTACCTCCAAAATAAGTGTTCTCTGAGAAAACTTAAATGGATGCATACATGTTACTAGAAGCAAAACAATGAATTTAAACCTGACTTGAAGACATCTAGTTTATTTCTTTCTGCTATTGCTTAAATTTGTTTAGGGATTTTTTTTTTCAAGTAGGGCTCCTATCTTGAACTTCCAAAGACAAGAGAGCATACATACTTTCAAGAACTTCCTTATATTGAAGACTTTAAGCCCTTTTTTAAGCTCCTCCAGCTGCATTTTTTTTTTCTGTGATTTTCTCACATGGTGTTTCCTGGGTCACTGGTGTGATTGCAGGCTAAAGATGCATAGGTAAAACTAAAACAGAGCCTGTTGTATGCTTAAAATGTTTCATTTACATGCTTTCCTGAATCCATGAAAATCCTGTAAATGGAGATCATTGGATGATAGCAGTCTAGCTATGGTCCCGATGTCAGGGAATGAGTGTATGTGCTATTTTTCCCAAGGCATGCAGATATATTTTGAAACAATGAAATAACCCTGAGTCAGTACTGTAGAAAACATGCTTCAGTGGATAAAAGTTCAGTTCTCTTTGGCTCTAAGGGCGGGAATAGGACTTTGAAGAAGTTATTTGTGATCATTCATTTGAGCACTTACAGTGCTCCGAAATTCTTTTCTATATCTAACACAGAGCAAGAAGCAAGCAGGCAATGTGGTGCCTGTAATTAGAGAGCTTCTCTCTGTGTAAAAGTTACTGCGAGTATATCTTGAGACTATGTGCCAATTTGCAGCGTTGATAGCACTCCCATTCCCTTTGTGCTTTCTGGGTATTTCTAGGTTGCCTAGTTGCCTACACAAACTGATACAAAATCATCTGAGCCCCACTTACTCCTCTGACATTTTGACAGCAGGTTATTGTATTCCACTTTTGCTTCCCTCGTGTTCATGTACTTTCTATTCTGTGGAGTGAGTAATTTGATGCTTGTAGTCCCTCCTGCCCCCGTTTCCCTATGGATGCTTTTCATGTCACTCTTTTCTTGAGCAAGGGGGAGCTCATAATATTCCTTCAGGACTGCTGCAGGAGGAGGGATGAAGCTTCTGGATATGTTGAAAATCTGCTCAGTGCCTGTAGGCAGTGTATGTGGCAACCAAAGGCCTCAGGAGCTCTAAGAGGTTGAGGAAGAAGCCCAGGGTCATGCTGAATGTTTTGGGCTTTCACTGAGATTGGTGGTAAATGTCTGCACTCACAGTTTATTTAGTTCTGTATGAATGATTTTCTATTTCTGGTCTTTGTTTTTAACTGGAGCAGAGGTGCATAATAGCAGGGCATATTTTGTGGGTGAGCTGGACTCCAGGGGCCAAGACAAGGACCTGAGATATCCCAGGCAACAGAACTGATGCCGGCCATTTCATAGATTGAACACAAAAGGAGAACCAAATAAAATTTCTACTATCAGGACACATACATATCTAGTTGCTTGTGAAAGGTATGGATAAACAGATTCATTAGTTATTTTGTACTCATACCAATACTATACAACTTGTTCTTCTCTTGCTCTTCTCTTCTTCTTCTCTTACAAATGGTACGGGGATCATGTTTCAGATTTAATGTACACAAAATGGTATTTGATTGAAAGAATAATTTATCAGTGCTATAAATCTTTTAATGCAAGATAAAAGCCAAAAGATTCAAGAATGTGACCACATATAATCTTGAAATGTAATCGAGATATCAGTTCTAATCTCATTTTAGCATCTCTGCCACTTGCTTCTGAAAGCATGCAGTATAAATGTGGGTATGTACTGGGGGTTTGTTAGAATGTGTCTTCATGTGTGGCTGTGAAAGGAGAGGTCAAGATGAATCAGTTTTACCATGGTGCCGTGTGATGCTCTACTATGAGCCTTGTGAAACCCTAAAGCAGTTTTTACACTGTTCAGGTTTTTACTGAAGATTAGAAGCAGAGAGGAGGATTTATCAACAGTGATGAGATATTTCTCATTCGTGTTTGTTTCTTTTATTGAGATTGATGTTGTACAGGCTTCTCCCCTTATGTAACTCAGTTGTTCTATCTGATCCACAAAATTAATTAAGTTCATTCCATCTAAGTGGAAAAAAAATACATGGATTAATTTAAATCTCATAATAGTATGCAACCAGAAGTAAGAAAAGCAATTAATACTTTAAGTTAGAGATAAGCCACAAAATTCATTACAGAGTTCCTAACCTATTGTAAATTTACTGTGAGTAAATTTATGTAAATATATTCATGTAAATATATTCATGACTGTATGCAGTCATGAAACATAGTGTTCCAAACACTGTGTTGCCTGAGAAATATCCAACTTTTTGGCATTTAAGAGGAAAACTCCTTTTGTCTTGTTGGGGAAGGGCAAAGAGTCCTCTCCAGACCCAAATTGCTGCGTGTATCACTAAACCACCTGCTCTTTCTGGAAAGAAACCTCTGCCTGTGCTGGCCCCAGCCGTGCCTTACCTGCAGCAAACTAAAGGCTGTTTTCTGAGGGCTAAAGTCCCACTTCCTTCATTGGCTGAAAATTCTTCAGCATTGTCCTAAAATATTTGGAAACAAGATTTTCAGTAACAACATTGCAGTTTTAATCATGTCAGTTTTTGTTTGCAGGACTTCTACAAGGAAAGTTATTGAGATGCTGAGATCCACCTATTTTTCAGTTGATTGGGTATTTTTTCTGTGTAATAGCACAATTACTTAAGGAGATAAATTTATATTAACGCTTACATGAGTAAGGAAAAATTCATTATCTGTGGAAAAAAATGTTTTCAGGGGAGTGGACTTAGGTAGCCAGCTCAATTTGAAGGTGTGATAGTAACCTTTGAAACTTGATGGAAGTGTGAGATCAGGTCATGATAAGGATGAAGATTTAATCCTAGAAAAGCTACCTTTTGCTTGGTGTACAACTGAAAGTCCCTTCTTGTGATGCAAAGGTTTTTAAAAACACTCAATTTCCAAAGTGCTTGTGGTTTTGAAATGTGTCTGAGTTTGTTCATCATGCTGGGGAAAACTGGAAAATTAGTAGTGTTTTTGGGGGACAATTATATATTATTGGAGATTAATGATCACTGTGCCTTTTAGACACTCGTCAGCAACCAGAACATTATTTTTTAGGGATTTGAACAAAAAGCAGAGGCAAAGAGTGGCCTTAGTAGGGTTGAAAGAAGAGGAATCTCAGTAAATAAAGGAAGCAATTAAAAAGGAAATGAAGGGGGAAAATGGCATAATATTTGTCATTATGATAGGCAGTTTTGTCAGTGGCCATGCTGTTTTCAGGGAGAGTTATAAGGGAGAATTTTAATGAAGCAATCAAGAGGTTTATGGCCACAGACCACAAAAGAAACTTGAAAGTGAACAGCAAGAAATTATTTTCTTAATCCTTCTTTTGTTCATTTTTCCTTCCTTCTCATTTTACAGTTTCAGTTAAATTGCAGATTATCCAACTTGACTACAGCAGGCTGTGTGTTAACCCAGACATCTTGTACCTGCCTTTGGATGTTCTGGGGAGGTTTTTAATGTAGTGTTAAAAGCTCAATTCAAAAAGCAAAAACATCTTCCTTGTTTTCTTTTTTTTTTAGCACAGTTGTGTAGTGCCACAGTGGTTCAACACTTATCTGTGTCTGCTCTGGATAGCACTTGATAAAGATGACTGAGGGAACAATTTTTCCTGACAGTGCAGCACTCCCTGGAATGATAAGCGCTGGCTAGTGAGACTAAGTGGATAACTTCAATGTAATCGCTGTTACATTACCATAGAGAATATCCTGCACTGGAAAATGAGTGAGCTAAATGATCTTATAAGTATTTTCCATCTGTAATTTCTTGCATATTTAGTACACATTCCAAGCTTTCCCTTCCTTTTCCAGCCGAGATGAAAGCCTTAGTTTACCTAAAAGAAAGAGCAGCAAGCCCTGCTTTCCTGAAGGTGAGGGGGTCTTTCTTGTGCAGAGTAAATCTCAGCTGCAGTTTTTATTGAGAGTGCTTTCTTGGGTGAGAGAGAAAGCTGCTACATGTTGCTTGCTATGGCAGCTGGATGTATGGGAGGAAGGGAATTAGTGACACTGATTCAAGCCCTGCAGGAAAAAGTTTTCCCTCTTCCAAGATACAAACATCCATAGCAGGTTTTGTGGCATCTGGGATTCGATTTCTTTTCTAAATCAAGTGAACTGTGCTGCAACAGTTCAGAGGCAGTTTAAAAGTATTCTCTCAGGTCAATTTTGGCTCCGATTGCAAAATTCTAACAGGTGTTTTTATTAGTCTTTCCTGTTTCTGAGGGTATTTCCTCACTCTATCCTTTTGTGAGCTTTTTATTTTCCCTCTGATGATCTTGAAGAGCAAAGACTATTTGAGTAGTGGCTTACAGGGAGGAAGTGGACCTACTCTGAAAGCAGTTTTTAGAAAAGGGTACATTATCTTACCTCCTTTTCATGACTGCCATGCAAAGGATAGGAGAGGGCTCTGTGAAAAATGGCTCCAACATGTAAATCTGAAGAGAGCGTCTGAGAAATCTATAGTAGGACCTTTACATGGCCTGGCTACTTTCTTAAATGTACTTTGCAGCTGCAAAGGGAGTTTCCTTTGTTGCTTTTCCCAAGACTGAGGTCATTGGTGATGTTATATTGCTTCTGAAGTGTTTTGTTTAGCTGCTTTCTCATGAGTGTGTACTAGAAAACATATTGTACCTCAATAAAGTAAATTGAGTATGCAAAATATCCCAGTCAGAGGTGTTTAAAAATGCTTTGGGGAACATTTTTCAGTAAAACAAATATTTTTTAAAAAAGTTAAATCTAAATAGTCCATTTATTGACAAGCGTAGCTGGTCTTTCACATCCTAGTCTTTCACATTTCTGTGCAGAGAGTAACTGTCAACATAACAGTCTTTTGAGATATGCTGGCTGCCAAATATTATCCTGGTTGTAAAAATGAAAGAAACTAATGCAGAAACACCAGCCAGGCACAGATCCATTAAGAGGGTAAAACTGTCTGTCTGCTTTACACGCAAGGCCACCTCCTGCATGCATCTGTGTATGGGTGTGTACACACATACAAACACAGGATGTGCATGCTTATTTTTCCCAGAGGAGAAAGGTGCATTCTCCCTGCTTTCCTCAATAAATCTATCTGCGAGAAGATGCTGACGATTAGACACTCGAAGCAGCTGTGGAGCCTCTGGGCATCTGAGGCAGCTTTAACCCCTGACTTACTTGCAGTTGCACAGGGCTCATCCACGTTGTTTAAGGCTGCTTGAATTGGCCTCTTGTTTTCCCCACGAGCACTCTGTCCTGGGTGCATGAAGAGTGACTCCACGTAAACTCCCATTCACCTTTCCTCAAAGATGTGAGTCAGGTTTTATTCCGCAAGGTTATTGCACATGAAGTTGATTGTCTAGTTAGACAGTTTTGTCTTTTCATGCACCATCAGGGTTCCAAACCTCTTTGGCTTCTTCTTCCACTGCAGTCACTGCTTATATTATAAATAAGATTTAACTTTCTTTGTTCCCATTTTTTTATCATCTCTGGAAACAAAAAGGTCAGAACAGGGTCCTAATTGTTAATGTAGAGACAAACAGGAGACTACAGCCTGTAGGGGTTATGAACAGGGGACAAAGGAAAGACAATCAGTGTTGTGTGGTCAGAGTTCATGTCAATCTGGTTTTAATCTGTTGTGTCAAAGCAGTAAGTAAAGAGTGGGACAGGAAGAAGAGCACCTTAACATCATGATGGCTGCAGTGATGATTCACTCTCCTGTGTATGACATGTTCCTGCAGCGCTAGGCCCTTCCCTACCTCAGGAAGGTATAGATGCCACCTGTTTCTCCAAGAACAAAGGAAGACTGAGTTTAGAGCTACAAAAAATTGAGCATTTTTAGAAATGTCTCCTTGATGAAGGGAAAATAAGCTCAGGCAGATGGTAATATATTTGAAAGGTGGATCATAAAAGGAGGCACAGCAAGGTTGTGCAAGGTGCTAACAGGTTGGTAGACCCTGGGAAGGCCAGCACTGGTAACAGTAAGAAAACATAATGGAATAGAGCAAACAAAAGACATGAGGATAAATTTCTGCTTAATGAGAGAATGAGATAGGCATAATTCAGGTCTTTGCTCTTACTTTTTTAATTGTGTAGCATCCTTCCTGGTCATTTATGATGCCCTAAATATACTACTTATTTTAGCTGTTTGTGGAATTAGTTTGTGACACGCTTTCCTATATGTTTAGTGTTTAGATTCTAATCACTGCTCTGATTTTAGATAAGGTATAATTCAAATGGATCCTAAATAAATTTCTTGGATTTGACAATTTTGTATGCCAAGAGAACTCCAATTCACCTGCAGCCCTAAAGTCAGAGTAACTCTTATTCAGACTCGAAGACAGTGCTTACCCTGAAGAACTTTCCAATTTTATTGATGGTCAGGTCCAAGTCCAAATGGATGTCTCAGGACTAGCTCCGGTATAGACCTAGATCCAGAGTCAGACTCAGAACTCTCTTATCATCCAGATGTTTTGAATTAGTTCATGTTTTGCTATAAAAGCATCTTGGATTTTCAGTGGGAAAAACTCCTTTTATTCCCTTCTGGGATAATGATAATTTCATCAGACAGATTACTTAGGCAGTGTCTTTTGGTTTCGCTTTGGCCTAGCCTCTCTCTATCCTCTCAGTGTCCTGTGGATCTACATAAAAATAATTGTTGATTAATTGCCATTAAAACAAGAAAAAAATCAGATTTAAATCAGAGTTGCTCTAGTGCCAGTGAGGCTCAGCTGACTTTGTTCAGAATAGGCTCAGACCAAAAATTCATAAGGAATAGTGAAAAAATGCCACAGGAAGGAAAATATCAGTTTAACGCTACTGGATTTTAATTTAGTACATAAATAAAGAAGTGATTTTCATCAAAAATGTAAATTCCAATTTACTTTCACAAATGAAGTGGAACTCGAGTACTAAGTTTTCTTAGGACTTTGTGTTCCTGAGAGCTACCAGGCAAAGGAAAGTGAAGTATCCATGTTTTCCAATAACAGCGTCGAATCTCTATGCATTGCTTACCCAGAGTAATTTCTGACTGCATCTTTGGGATTAGAATCTGGTTGAGTCTCTTCACTTCCTATGGAAATCAGGTGTGCTCAGGACGTCTGAAGTGACCTCCTGCAATATTCCAGAATGTTTGTTAACATCACAAGACCAAACAATATTTTATAGCTTTAAATTTGAGGTTTTATTCTTTTAAAATTTGCAAATATTTCTTTCCCTATTATTTCCGCCTTTCTATATACTGATTTTTTACAGTTTCCTCTGTCTTTCTAAATGGGATATTTTCTGCCTCTTCTTTTTAGTCCACATATTTTCGCAAGTGCAAATTTGGAATAATAGTGTTGTTTGTACTCTTTCCATCCCAAATTCTACCTCTTGCATGCAGCAAGTAATAGAAATTAAAAGTAATTCATTCAATAATTTTTTCTGCTGGATGGGGTCTAAGTTTACCTGCTCCTTCTACTGATTTCCAGTTATCCAAAGAAATATCATTTTCTTAACCAAAGCTCCCTGGAAAACTATGTACTCAGAGATAGAGTTATTCCCTGTCCTCTCAAAATGCCATTTTAGGCTTGTGCCTCTTGCAGCTTTTACCTCCAAGGGCTGAAATAATGCAATAGATTTCAGTAGTCAGTGGGCCTTCATTCCAAAGTGCCCATCACACAAGAGGAAGCACAAGCAACAGTGAGAGTCACTGAAGTCAGAGCATTCAGAAAAATAGTCCAGGGATTTTTCATATTAAGCACTTCCATGTGGTCACAACCATTTGAGTGTGTTATTTTTGTGGGACTAGTCATAGAACAAAGTGAAAAATTGGAATGTTGAATATCGTGTGCATGTATGCTTAAATATTTTCTTCCAAATTTTCAAAAAGGACTTTTCTAAAGCATTTTTTACTTTTTTTTAGAAAAAAATGTAAAATGATACTCAAAAATCGAAAACTGGTGAAAATTGTTAAATGATGCAGTAAATACTTTGCAACTCCCTGAAAAATCTCCCCCATTTTGTTGCTTGCTGCCTTGGTGGGCTCTGGTTAAAGTAAAATTGGTTATGCTGATGGGCAGGAGAGTTTGCCCGCAGACACTTGCACATGGAATTATTGGACTATCTTTTAAACAGAAAATAGCACTTAGATCTCTTCCTGCTGTGAAGGGACAGCATAGGCAGTGACCCACAGCCATGCCAGCAATCATCTACTAGGGGTGGGGAGCAGTCTGTCAGCTCTATGGATTCAGGTTTTGCTTTTGACTGTTCCTGGTGGTGATATTCCTGCAAAGTAAATTCTGCATAGAGGGAAGATGTACAATTATTTCTCCTCTCCAGACAAAAAGTCTTAAGGGAAGGCATAAGAACAGGCTGAAAATACATTCCTGTCATACAGTCAGTGAGAGGTAAGACTGCTGCTGCGATCTGGACTATACGACTACTCATATTTTGTACAGCCAGAAAATTGTAGGGAAATAAAACAATCACTCTTTCATGACTTTCAATGGACAAGCTACAGTCTGAATGGTAGCTTGAATCTGTCCCATGATTTACACAAAGCCTGGGCATGATTCTACACTTCCTTGGATGGTACAGAGTGGTTTGTGTCTCTGTGGCTGACGACCACAACCATCTCATCACAAATCAAGAGCTCTTTCAGGGGGTGCTTCCAGCAGGTCTGTTTTCAGGTTGGCAGTTCAAAATAATAATCTCCATACAATAAAGCTAGAGACAGAAGTGTTTCTTGGTGATATTACTACCTTTTAAAGCTTGATATTGGTTATTGCAGTGTTTGAATGTATCCATGGACAGGACAAGAGAGGGCACAGCTTTCGGAGAGTGACTCTGAGGGACTGGCCCTTCAGCACATTGCAAAGAGATCCTTAAAACGCAGGAACTTTAAATTACTTCTGTCCTGCTGAAGGAGACCTTGCAAATGGCTCTGCAAGTGTGCTTAGAGCCTGTCAGAAGATGCAACATGGCACACAGGCCAAACTCTGAAAGGCAGGGCCAAATCTGGAGCTGGTGTAACTCCACGTAGCTCTGGTGGCTGCAGAGTTTAGCTGGTCTAGTTCAGCTGAGTGGTGTATGCTGGTGTAAGTGCTGAAGGCATTTGGTGGTAGTAATTATGAGGGGTTGCTATCAGACGACAACACGTGGCAACATTTGAGTTGTTTTAATTCATTAACAGATCCTCTTTGACTGTAAATAGCTTGGGAGTTAGTACCATAATCAAAAAAAAAACAAAAAAAAAAAAGAGCAGAAAAGTGTGGGTGAGATATTTTACTGTCTGCTTAAGCAGCAGAGAGGGATTACAATGGGCTGTCAGAGAAGCTTGCTGCTTTCCAGAGCTTCCCAATGCATGAGATAACCAAACAATTCAGGCAATTCTGCACAGACACTTCAGAGGGCTGCTACCAAGAAGGAAAAAAAAATTGAGCCTGTTTCATCAACTACCATCCTTGCCCCTCCGGGTCACACAACATAAGGAATCCTCTGCTTTTCTAAAAGGGTGTTTTATAAACTGAGGGGACCAAAAAGAAAGTTTCCTATGGTTCCCTGGTACTTTCCTACTGGAGGAAGAGCTGCTGTAAATTCTCAAGAGTTTCTTCCCCCTTGGTTACTGTTTTGTAGCATATCATACCTGGCCATTATGTTTTCCTTCCTTGTACAGTCTATGTTTTATGTTGCTTTCCATACCATATGTTTTCCTTCCTTTTCCATGCTTGATAATCTACACTACTTAATTGAAATTATTTTTGTTACCTACAAATTGTCTTAAAATGACTCAAGATGAAAAGGAGGCATTGGTAGCAATGGCAAAAAAAAAAAAAAAAAGCCAAAAGCATATTGTTTCTGTAGGGAATAATGTAAAGAAAATGTTTTAATGGAATTCTAAAGGTTATTGTAAGGCCAAATCAGAATTCTGTGTGGGAACAACTGTTTTATGTAAATATGCAATCAGTGTGTGTAGAACACTGCTCAAACATTGTGACTGCAGAGGATATACATTTTTCAACTGTCGGATTAATAATCATAATGTTGCTGCCATTAAATCTCTTCTGCACTGTTATTTCCAGTGGTCAGGATGGTACACAGGACCAAAAAAAATCACTTAATCTCTCTGTATCTCGGCTAAGTTTTAAAATTAAGCAATAATTGGGCACACTTGCTGTTTCCACCACTTATGTTGAGACTTCTGATTTTGAAAGTAGATGTCAAGTTGTTTAGCAGCAGTCTCTGTAAGACTTTCACTAAAAAATTCCTGACAAATTTAGGATTCCATGTGCATAGGCTGACACTGCCTTGTCTGTGCAGTGCATCGAAAGCATTCCAGGCACTGAAATAATTGATAAAAATAGAAATGTGGCACATGTTTGGCCAATCCTTTGTCTTCTTTGTCCATTTAAAGCATTTTTCTGTTGCTGTTGCTCATTATGTGTTTTGCGCAATGTCTACCATCGTGGGGCCTGTAGACAGCACTGAAAGGAAGCTGGAAAACAGTATCAGAGGGGAAGTTTTCCTCTCTGGGTCACAAGCAACAATTTCCAGGCACATTACTTGAGAGGAGCTTTGGGATTTAACAGGTACCTGAAAGTTTCAGCAATACAGAGGAAAAGGTTCTCTAGTTCTTTGGTGACAGTAATTTAAACTCCTCCAGAGCAGTATTTACTAAAAGTAATTATTTTTCAGTTCTTACCTCCTTTTAATAATGCAGCACAGATGTGGACAGATCAGCCAACACTAAAGCTTTTCTGCATCTTAAGAGTGGTGTCTAGTTGCATATTATAGGTATGAGCTGTGTGGAAATGGTAGCTGGAACCTCTCCAGTCACCAACTTCATGCAAAAGCCTGAACCTTTTGAATCCCTAGTAGATATTATATACTGACATGCTATCCAGGTACTGAGTTTGACAGAGCTAATAATACTATTTATATGTATAATTATTGAAATTACCCATACTCTTTGGGTTTAATGGTGTTCAGTAAATTGGCATGCATAATTTATACATCGCTGCTGTCAACCATCAATCCAAATGTGAGGCAGCAACATATAAACTGAATGGCAGAATAAAGTGTTTATGAGTTTATTCAGGACAAGATCACCATAAACTATGACACTGGAAGTTTTCATATCAGTTTTTCAGTATTTGTGGGAAATAGAATGCTATCTATGGGACTTCATTTGTTGCATTACTGTAAAACCTCTTCAATAAACAATTTAGGAGACAACAATTACCTCACTCTTCAAAAAGGCCCTAGGGACAGGATTTATTGCAGAAGTCAGTGTTGCCATTTCTGCTTCAATTTTTGCTATGGTTTAATTTAAGCCTCTTATTGAAATGTCAGTCATTTAATAATGGAATGGAGCCTTAAAAATGTACAAATGCATACATCTTTGAGGCTTAATCAAGAAGTACAGTAGGCAAACCAAATTCAACTATTATTATGATAATTCAGAATAATAATTAAGACTTTCCAATTCTACATTTAAACAAGGAATGCTTAAAATAATCATTGTCTTCACACATCTGAATGTGCATCTATGTGCTTGAAATTACTTTGTCATTCATGATATTAATCAAAATGGCAGGGTACATTACAGAGGATTCAATGCCCCAATCTCATTACATGAGACTTGCTACAAAGTGCTATTAGTATTATGTTTTCATTTTTATTTTATGAATGCAGTAAACAACTAATAATTCAAGATGTTCTGAATTTTTTTGCAAGGTGCCAAGTGCTGCAAGAAGTGATTAACATGAAATGAGGAAATCTATGAATAGAAGCAAAACAGAAACTGCTGAGCTATTTTTGGCACTCTCTAATGAATAAATGGATTGTTTTCAATGTCTGTCAATGAGTACAAGTGTATGTGCACTGTGAGTAGAAATATGCTGCCTCACTTTAACTTGTTTTGAACCAACAACCTAAATCTAAAGAATTAAAAAAAAAAAAAAAGAAAAAAATTTGATGCTCATATTCTCATAGATCTAAAATTCATGCTTCTCATAGAAGCAAATTATCTGCACTTAATCAGTTTAACAGATTTTCATTAAAAATACATTTTGATTTTATATGTGAATTTCTATAATTGAACACTAGGTCATGTCCAGGGGCTACTTGTCAAGTTAAATGTTAGTACAACTTTTTCATGACTTCAAAACACTTTTTTGGCCTCAAGTTATGGCAGCAAAATAACTTTCCTTTGATGACTGTTGATTTAAACCATTGAGAGATCACACAGAATGGCTATTAACCCAAGGAGAGCGTTAAAAGGATGGGTAAAAAGTAAAGACTTCAGCCAAAAGTGAAAGCAATCATGGTACAAATGTGTTTAGGATCAAGGTCATCAAGCAAGTAGGGTGAGGATAATGCTTACCTACTAAGCAATTGGGGTAAAGTGCTGCATTTTGTGGCAGTGCCATCATCCTGCTCTGAACAGGAGTTTGGACAAGACTTCTTGAAATCCCTTCCACTCCAAGTCAGCCTGTGGTCCTAACCTTGAGAAGTATAAATGCAGTTAATGGGCTGTAAGTGATGATAGCTAATGACTAGTACCTTATGAATGTTTTTCAGACGTTTACTAGTCTAGTTTCTTACACCTTACCATTCTTACTGGTGAAATTTAATTTAGTGAGCCATATCAGATATTTTAAAAACAGTATAAAAATTGTATTAAAAACAAAGTGCCTTATATATTTTCTGCTGGAACTATCCTCTGCTGTTTTTATAGTCAGAAGAGGGGACCAGTCCCTTTTATTTCATGAAGTAGCTGGCTACTTGCTGACATGGTTCCTCCTCTGCCAGAACAAAGTCTCCAGACAGACTTGTTTGTCCCAGTGAATTTGAAGTGGGTTTGGATGACCTTCTCAGATATTGACACCCACAATACAGACCCTGTGGACCTTCCTAAGCCTGGACCACCAGGCACAAAATGTCATGCACACAACCATGATGCCTCTGGGCAAAGAGAGCTGCACTGTCAAAAAAGCATTTTAGCAGCAGAGTTTGTGACCTCTTGTTATGCCTCTAAATCATTTAATATAACTTGTGTGACAGGAAAAGGGACAGATTTGTGGGCTAATTAGCTCCTGGTGAAAGAAAGGCCATATTTTTTTATCTGAATCCTGTTGAAAATCTTATCCAAAGTTACTAGAATGTCCAGCAATATAATTTATAAGTAAAGCTCTGCAACACAGGCCATGATGTCAAATTCAAGATGTAAACCAGATCACACATGTGAAGACCTTTCAGCTAAACTCTTCAAAACCAGGATTTTGTGTGTTCCTGATGTCAGGAAAAAACACAAGGACAAAGCAGAAGCTTTGTGATATTTATCTGTTGTGTCTAAACATGCACTTAAAACATTTTTCAGCTTAAATTGAACAGAGAATAAAAGCCTGTTCAAACATGCTAAAATGATGAAGACTGTGATCAGGTACTAACTTCAAGAAAGATGGTCTTGAGGTACAGTGCAGTGCCCTCCCTCCCTGACCATCACTGTCCTATAGCCCACAGTGAGGTCAGTCAGGATGGGACATGAGTGATGACCAGCACTGGCCGCAGCCTGACCATACCCAGGCACACCTGCAGGCCCTGGGCATGGGATGGAGATGAAGGAGCCCCTGTGGAGTAATGTCTGGCTTATTAGGACTCAGTGCAGGGTAGGATGCTGAGCATGGAGTTTCCTGCGTTCCCATTTATGCCCATTGCCTGTTGTCCTGTCGCTGGGCTCCACTGACAATGAGCCTGGCTGCCTCTGCTTTACTCCTCCCACCAGGGGTTTGGACACATGGATCAGAGCCCTGAACCTTCTCTTCTCTTAGTGGTGTTTTTTGTTTGGGTTTGTTGTTTGTTGTTGTTGTTGTTGTTTTTCCCTTAAAAAAAAATCTGAGAAGTTTACTCTTAGTATTGATGGGTAAACTAGATATAAAAAGAGAACGCAGGTCATTTACTAGATGAATTCTTGGCCTTTTTCAGAGTCTCACCCCACACTGTTGCCCTTCATAGCACTCTGAGGGAGGCTTTAGGAAATCTGTACATTCTTACCCCTGAGAAATACATTCAGTGGAGCTGTGGATGGAGCTGTAGGTTGAGCTCTGGGTAGGAACCTGAGACAAGAGCACAGCACAGCAAAGGGCACAGGGACCTGTGGCACAGCCAGGTGAGGGACACAGACACGTGGCAGGAGCCCAAGGCTCCATGGCTCAGGAGGAGCAGCGAGACTTTGGCGCTCTTGGGCTGTGAGGGGGTAAAAGCCCAGGGGTTCCTTTGCTCAGGGTCCCTCCTAGGAGGCACCAGCTCAGGCTGTTTCTGTGCTGCTGCACTGTGCATAAATGGCTTTGTGGGTGAGATGTCTGAGGCTCTGCTATGGAAATCCTGGGACTGAGCTGGTGAGGAAACCTGGTGTGACTGTGGGTGGGGAGTGCAGGGAGTCCAGCAGGGACCCACGGGGTCACTGGAGCTGAACCTGTGGAGGGGCCTTGGTCCCAGCAGTGACAGTCTGTGACGCTGGGAGTGTGGCTGCCAGAGAGCCTCGTGAAGGGTCATGCTGGGAAGTTTCTTTAACCCTGTGGAAAAACAGCTGTAATTCTGTAAACAGTATTGATTCTTCGAGGTATGCTGATAGCTCAGATAGAAGCTGTGCTGGCCTTGATCATGTCTGAACGTCTGCATGAGAATGAGACTGAACTGGGGGTAGGAGTATGATGCATTTCGTTTATATGACTACTTCCCTCTACCCTTTCCACTGTAGGTATTCCCCCCTCAGCAGCCACAGGAGTGTCATTGCCAAAGTCAAACTGACAAGACCTCAAGTCCCTGCTGCCCTTCAGAATGTAAAGGGTTCACCCTGTGTGTGGCCCATGATGAATGGGCTCCCTTCCCTATATCGGCAAAGCAAGAAATTGGCTCGTCCTCTGAGATTTCTTTTGTTGCTTCCAAGTTTTACCTCTCTTAGGTAATGGAAGCATCATGCCCGTCTGGAATATCTGTGGGTATCCAAAGGGAGCAGTGCCCTCTAAAGGTCGAAGGTGAGATGGAATGCAGCTTCCTATAGACCCTATAGAAAAGGGAAGGCGTTCCAGAATAACCTTTGTAAAGGTGTTTTAGGTCGTAGCCAGCAATTCAGCGTGAAGTCTGACCACGCTGAAGCAGCACTGTAAAGAGTAGTGGTATAGTCTCACCAGATTTGCAATCAGAATGAGGAATAACGATACAAAAACGGTACACAGATTCAGAAATATTCAAAATGTAGTTTAAAGTTTATAATCTTAAGGCGCTTTTAGGGTTTGGTTCTTGGTTTGTTTTTTTAGAAAAGATAATAGAAAATTCCCAAGTTATATTTTCCATAGCTGCTACCCCAATGTTTGTTTTTTACTTACTGCACAGATCCGCAATTTTAAATCTTTAAAAATCCAGCAGTAGGTTTACCAATAAGCAAATGCCAGGGCTGAAAGTGTAAATGGATTAGTAAGACACCTAGAGGGTAGCACGTGATATGGACATAAAAAATTATATGAGACCCTGAAATTTGAACTGCTACTTTTTTCATATATCAATAAAAAGAAATAGTAAGGCAGGTAGTCTTGGGAAGTCTTCCTATATTTCTGTAATGTATTATGGACTGGAAGGGCTTATTCTAAATAATCCAGTGAAATAAAGTTTTTGGTATTTCAGTTCAAAAAGTTCAGATCACCTGCTGAAAAGAAAAACCTACATTTGCTAGGAATACATTTTCACTCTTAAACTATGGATATAGTCTAGAATGTAAACCAGGTTATCTGAATAAAAGAAATTGGATAGAATCTCCAATTGCTAATGATGTGCTTAATAAAATATAAATCTAATCACAGAAATTAGTACAGCAATACTGGAAGGCAACAGCAATTGTAATATTTTATAGGTTGGTTTTGGTAGTTTTGGAAATACATAAATTAATATAATTTAGCAATCGCAGTCTGACCATGGTGTTGGTATGCTGGATGTGACTAAGGGACCAAACTCAAAAGTCATTTGAGGATTCTCTGAAGAGGAAGTTCCCACAGTGAGTCAAAATGGATTTAGAGCCAATGTGTGCTGCCAGGATATCATAAAACTATTTCTGTGCCAAGAAGAAACAGGTCCAAAGAATCAGATTCTTGTCAAGCACTGCCTTGCAGAAGATTGAACAGATGCCACTTAGGTCAATAGTTTGATAAATGAGGGAGGAATTTTTTTTTTTTCTGTGAGGAAACTAAGCTTGGAGCAGCCAAGGTCTTGCCAGAGCTCAACTCATGTGCATTGAACTTCTCAGACAGCCTTCATGCTGAACACCAAAGTAGTAGAGCCAAGATTTTTCTCCCACACTGAGAAAAATTTTGAGGACGTGAGAGCTTTTCACACCTTTCCACATCACTTCAGCATAGGAAACTGTCAGGCTTCAGTTTTCTGTCCATAAAGTACTTAAAATCATATGTGAAATGAAGCCATGTGCAGTTTAGTCGTGTCCTCCCAGACAGCCCTGTGCTGTCTCTACCCTAAACAGCCAAGTGTCATTTTGGACCAGTGGTTTCATGGGCAATCTTTAGTTGGGAAAATATTATAATTATATTTTAGTTTGTTTGGAGAAAGTCTGGAAAGTACTCTAAAATTAGAAACGGAGTGACTTGTAGGGCAATAACAGCAGTTCAGAGACAGGTTATGTATGGCTACTACCAGGACATAAGGATTTTTTTTCAACTATTTGCTAATATTAAATCTTTCTCTTATTTGCAAATTATTTGCTCTTAATAAATATTGCTGACCTTTTTTTTGACTTTTTTTTTTTTTTTAATCTCAGCTTTAAACCATAAGAAACAAATACAAATTCTGTGGTATTATCTGTAGAAAACCTACCTTCAGATAAAATCAGTTAATTTTACCTCAGTTAATTTTACCAAATTTGAGTTGAGGCAACCATCAGTAAAAGTGTCAAATGCAAGTTCTGGATTATTAACGTATTCCTGGTACATTGTGGTATTAGAACCTCCCTTTTTAGTTTTCCCATTTTGATCTTCTCGAAGACTTTCTTAGAAAGTGAAACAAAAATTACTTATAAGATCAGTGAAAATTGGTGAAAATTTTCAATAGTTTTCTCAGCAGGCCATTTTTACGAAGTAATAAACCTATGGGGTAGAATGGAAGCAATTTCTGCTCTTTTCTTTTTGCTCAGTGTAATATTTGCATTCTCAACAAAGTCTCCTGTGCTGCCCATGGCTTTCTAAAATGTGAAGTCTGACTATATAGTAGTGTTATGCATTGCATCAGATTTAATAAATTACAGTAAAATGGAGGAGCAGAGATTTCCTGGCAGGTTTATGCAAGAAAACAGGGATTTGAGATAATCCCTGAGAAATATTTAACACAGAATCAGGTTTTCATTGCTGGAATAGTGATACTAAAGCAGGGCTTTCTGTCATTTGGTTTCTGTAAAGAATATTGCTTTCAGTAACCTTCATCAAATTTCATTTGACTTGCATTTTAATAATATTTTCATAACCTTTCACGCTTGCTCGTGTCTTTCTGGAAAGGAAGCTCATCATTGCGGAAAAGGGCTTCAAATGTTGTAAGTTCACAGAGCTTCACTAAAACCAATCAAGTTACACTGTAATGCACCTACCTTTTTTTCAATTTCTCAAAAGAATATTTAGTTTTTCTTTAGTGAGGACTCTTGGGAATACCTTTTGACTGTAGTGCCTTGCTGTCCTGAGTGATTTACAGTGATTTTCCTATATATGCAGTGATTTTTAGGGGTCTGCCTGCAGCTAATTTTAATGAGAACTGTGGCTAAATCAATGTGCTCTGTTTCAAATAACCATATCCATTGAGTCTTTCAATGTGTTCTGGATTTTTTCGATACGGCTTTTTATCAACATAAAATGTGTATCTCCATTAACTACTCCCTGATCACGTTTAAAGCAGGATAAATGCCAAGAAATCAAAGGTTATTTATATTTTCTGCCTAAGAACCAATTACTTAATCTGAAGACACAATAAACAGGTAATCTTATGTAGAACAGATGTTGTTCTGGAATTTGAGATATTGGGCCAGAAATACTTATTATACCTCTTGCTTGCCTTGTATCCAAGTATGTTTGTACTCTACTACTATATCCTTCAAGTAATTTTGAAGGCTTACAGAAGCGCTGCATGCAAAGAATGGCTACTTTATTTGCTTTTCCAGTTTATGTGATTGCGCAGAAACCACATTAAAAGGGTGGAAATTTAAAATACAGTTGTGCAAGTACTTCCAAAAATTTAAGCTAGCACATATTTGCCTACTGCAATATTGGACCACATTCTGCTAGTCAGCAGTTTGACAGCTGTCTCAGAAACAGTCCCAAGACTGATTTCCTAATGTTGAAGCTTTCAGTGTTTAGCTGGCTGCAGGGGGGTGATACCCCTGACTGTGCTTGGTCTGTTGGTTGGTTTAAAGGAGCATATTTGTAACCCTTCTGGCAATGGAATGTTGCCTTTTTCTTCTGTTGTGAAACTTTTTGCTTGCTCATTGATACCATTTTATTTTTCCAAATAAAAGGTTGAACTTAGTGAACAAAATTCTTCCCACTCCCATAAAGTTCTGTAATTTTTATTGAGTGAAGTAACTATTTACTATTTCTATAACTGATGTACTTCAAAGAAAAATATTTTGTCCTGTCTCAGAGACTGTACAATTTTCCAGTGTAAGTACTTATGTTGTTTTCCAATAGAGATAAATATATTTAATAAGCATGGTAGCAAAGTTTGTATGCAGTAAGCTCACTGGGTACATTTCTCAGCTTATGCCTGCAGTTACCCATTTCATTTCTGTTCATTATTTATACTTCAATTCAATCTCCTCTGGAAGCTTAATGCCATATGAGAAATTTCTTCTCCTTGTCCCAGTGTGAAGAGAAATTGAACCCAAAATTTTAAGAGCAAGATTTTTTTTTCTTTTTTTTCCTTTTTCCCCCTGCTACTTCATCACCCTGTCCAAGGTGATCAAGTCCGCTTTAAGTGTTTAAAGAAAACTTAACGTTGTGTTTGTAGCATCTTCTCTGGCTGCAAAAGCCAAAGTAACACATGTAACACAGTGCCAAGCTTTGGAAGATAAACTTTCTGCTATGAATATGCAGTAATTTTCCTCTTTATCCAACATCTGTTTCAAAGGCTCGATCCTGATGTCTCCCTGAAAAGTCATGAGGCCACTGGCTGTCTTTATTCCTGGCTGAATAAAGGGGATGAATCAATCTCAGCATTTTTTGGATCTCAGTGCCTAACGAGTGAGCATTTATGGAGACTGAGCCTGCTCCAGCTGAAAAAATGCAAGTCAACTAATGGTGTGGAATGAAATCAAAGACAGACTCCATTCTCCAGTCATTACTTCCTGCACTCTAATTGCTTCAGAGGTCCTTTTGGTTATTTCTATGTTCTTTGGCTCACTATAAGAGAAATGCCACAATAGCTAATGTGATCTTTGGTTTATTAGCCCTCATGAGACATGTTTTTCTTTGCAGTTTAATTCTTTGTCACTGTTTGCTTGGAGAAAGGAATAGCAAGGAGGTGAGACCCTCCAAATTCTTCTTACATGCTTTCCTGCTTCTGTTCAAAAGATTTATTAAGGATATTTATTAGCTTCCCTAAATAACATTCTAATCAAGCATTTGGATCACTTCAGTAACTAATGTTTATTTTTATAAGCAATACTTTAATTTGACACTTTGTACAATGCATGTGCAATAAGGGTGCCAAGTTTGATGGATAAATACGAAGAAAAAATCATATTGCCTAATAAATAATGTTGGATTTAGATATCCCACTCATTTAAAGCAAACTTGTCATGGTTTATTAACTGTATTAACTGGTGGCTTTTTTATATCTGGTCATAAATAATATGAAGCATTTTTGAAAAATGCCCCTTTCAAAGGATATAATATTGCCCCGTTATTGTCACAGATTATTCATATCTTCTCTGTGGTGGGCAAGTTGCCAGTGCAGCAACACGTATTTGAGCATATCTCTCATACTGAACCTTTGCCTTGTCTCTTGGGATGGAAATTACTGAGGCAGAGGTGGTTGTAGTAAGGAAATTAGTAGGGCAGCGCATTTTTAGAGATGTGGATCTGAATTTACACAGGAGGCACAGTCACTCTGGGGATTATCCGGGTAGTGATGGCTGTGCTGTGTCTCTGGACTGCCTCCCTCAGGCTGCAGAGCCACAGGATCACAGGAGCTGTTGTCTCACACAGTTTCTGAGGCTGCTGTTGATTATGATTGCACCAGCAGGCTTAAATGACAGTGAACACCTGCCCTACTGCTCCCTCTGTGACCAGCAGTTCATACCTTGCTCTACCAAGGGTTACCAGGGCTTTGCACTGGTTATGTGGACTAAGTATGCCTCCAATAAGATGTGTTTAACAAATAGTGTCTGCTTGGGGTGCTGGTAGTGGTGACCCACCTGTGGTCTCATCCTCATCCCAACACATTCCATTCATAAAACTCTCCACCTATTCCTATTTCAAGTAGCATATATTTAAAATATTTTTACCCTTCTCAGTCCTCCCCATCTCTTTTTTGTTGAGCTGGCTTCAGGCTGAATTTAGCTGTAGGATCTGAACTACCCTTTGGTGTTCAGCGGAAAGTTGCTTATCTAGATTGAATGTGACTCTTCCTTTTATTATTCTCCAGCATTGTCTTCCAGAACTTGGTTTAATTGACCAGCCTTAGGTAAAAAAATCAGTATAACTGGGCTGTGTTATCTCACTAATGAAAATGTGTGCTTAACAGAGTTGTGTTCTTGATTATGTCTTTGTTACCCTTTATGTAAATTTCAATTTGCATAAATACAGATTCTAGCAAAAGGTTTTTAAAATCTTACCACCTTTATGACATTAAATTCAGCATCTGAGCAACCTGGTCTAGAGCAAGGTGTCACTGCCCATGGCAGGGGGTTGGAACCAGATGATCTTTAAGCTCCCTTCCAAACCCAGGCCATTCTGTGATTCTGTGATTTCCTCTTTTAGATTCTTACTTTTGTACTCTTTTTCTTTCATTCTTCTACGTATCATTCTGTGATTCTATGATTTCCTCTTTTAGATTCTTACTTTTGCACTCTTTTTCTTTCATTCCTCTACATATCATTTCTCATTTGCTTCAGAAGTTCATCTCAGATTTATTTCTTCTTTTTTCCTCCTATTTATTTTATCTTCAAGCTGGCTCTTTATGTTAGCTGATAAACACTGCTACCTGATTGAGTTGGCCTATCCAAATGAGACTGTCATGCTGTCTCCCACAGCACTTCTTTCCCAACATCTGCTTTCTACATCCACTCCTGTGCAGAGAAGTGCAAAGGACACAGACCTTTAGCATAATCATGGTTATGACATTTTCTGCAGTTCTGCTCAGTGATCCACTTCAATCTGATAGCCTTTTGTTGCAATGAATTAGTTGGAATCTGGCAGGGATGGGAAAGGTAGGGGAATGTGTATTTTAAAGAGCTTTGATTAATAGAAGAGCACATCTATCTTCTGCCTGATACCTTCTCAGTAGGGAAAGTGTTAGTCCCTTGAACCAAAAGGAATTCCTAAATGTGGGAATTTAGAGTGGAAGGCATCGTGGTTTACAGCACAGAGGACAGCTGGGAAAAATTGTTTGCCTCTTGGCCTCGGTTCCACAATTTGAGCCATGATTGGAAAGGTTTAGTCCTTACTCTGTGCCTGCAGGGGCTAGATTGCCCACTTCCCTGCAAGCTATCCCAAAATGGCACATCTTTCTTCACTCACAGGAACAGTACACCGAGAAAAGGTCAACAGGTGTTGCCTTTTCCTCTGATTCACAACCAATGGTAGGTCCCAGTTGTTTTGCATTGCTGCTGTTATTCTAGGTTAATTCTTTGCTATACTGGATAACTCCTTCAGATTGTATCTTTATGCAGCATTATGTATTTACACCCTCATTATGATTTTAATAATGCATTTCATTACAGTTGGCAATTGATGGTTTTCATTACTGAGCAAACTGTCAATTTACTGCTAATGCAGCTTTAATTATTGACTTAGTTTGATTTCCTTGGTTTAATTCTTTCCATCTGTGAGGAAAAAAGTCTTTGTATTTGTGGAACTGGAAATTTTAAATTAAAATTTTAAAGTTTTCTCAGAGGGATTTTATGAAAATTATTGCTAATTTTCTTAGTTAAGAGTTTCTGTCTTGTTCTATTTTAGCAAGTGTTTGTCAGTCCAGAATAGCTCATGGCTCACTGGAGACATCAGGATAGGGCACAAGTGATGGTAACATTATGTAACCATGAATACGGGATTTCAAACACTACTCCTACTCCATGGGCAAATCTAACTTGAAGATACTGAATATGGTGCCAAAATATTACCTGCTGTAGAGTTCATTTTTCTGAAAAGGTAAAGGTTTGTGGAGACTACATTGTATTTTTAATAATTGGGAGCATGTGCAAATGCAGCATCTTTTTTTGTAGTCCTGTCTTCCACAGTCTTTATTGAGAGGAGGCTGGAAGAGAAAGTAAATTCTGATGACCCTTCAGAACTGTTCTGGTGGCCAGAGTTTTAAGATGTGTGTCACTTTTGGTGGAGGATCTAACCAGTTATTGTGCATTGTACTGCAAAGGGGCTGCAACAACTTTGCCTTTCCTTAACCCCACAAGGCTGCAATATTTGAACACGTAGATGTGGAACTGATGAACCCATGTTAGTGGTGGATTTGATAGTGCTGGATTGACAATTGGACTTCACGATCATAAAGGTCTTTTGCAACCTACATGATTCTGTGGTTCTATAGTTGAAGCTGTTGACGTAGTTTGGAACCGGTTTCTGGTCTATTCATATGACAAGCCATGCCTGTTCATGGGATTTGATTTTTCCAGTGGTCTGTGCCAATTTTATGTTAGTGTATTTGTGCTGATTTCTGGCAAGTTGCATATGTTTTATCCCTCCCAGTCATATGATGGGGAATACAAATATGAAGAATAACTTCATAGCACATATACAAGAAAAAAAAGAGGAAAAGCAGTTTTTAATCACTGTGTGGCAAGGGTCTTTTATTTGGGAGTAACTTTTCTCTCCATGTTTGTATAGTGACACTTAATCTCAGTGGAGAGTCATGTGAGAGAATTTTTTGTTTCCTCTCAACTTTTTATGGGATCTAATCAAACTTGAAGGTAAACAAACAAATCACAAGGCTATTATGAAGAAATAAATAATTCTTAGTCACTCTGAGGTGGGGTCTAATAGCGTAAGTAAGTTTACACTAACCCAGGAGGGGATATGTGAATGTAAGAAAGAAGGGAGGGGGTCTGCTGTCTGACGTCTGAGAAAAAAATTATTTAGGTTGGGAACATTCACAGACAAAATCCTTAATATTATGTAGATGCTTATTGACCTCAGGATCTGGACAGTGATATTTTAAAGACTTTACTGTTTGGAGATATTTTGGCATGAGTTGTGTTTATTTCACCAAAATCTAAACCAATATATAAAAATATGGAGGAAAAATGAGTAATGACATTCCTTACTCCTTACTCTAAAAAGAAAAAAAAAAAACAAAAAAGATAAAGCATTGCACTTACTTGAAAGTATAGAAATAAATATACACAACAGAACTTTAATAAAAAATGTAGGTTAGTTTTAACATAAATAGCTTATATGTAACCAGTGTATGTGTGCTAATGCAATCAGACATGTATCTCCATCAGCCCTGGTGGCCTTTAAAAATAAAAGTTTTACACAGATATCATCTAGGCTTACGTGCTGGCAAGCAACCATTTTTATCCTAACTTTCCAGTCCACTGTGTCTAATCTGCCTTACCTTTCCCAGCTCAGTGCTGTTCCTCTGCTTCACTTGCAGCAGAAGGTTCCTTGTCCCAATGTGTCAGGAGGGCAAGGCCGTGATTTACTGGAAAATCCTCTTGGACTTCTGACTAGCTGTCTGAAATGTGAGAACTGAGTTATTCACAGCATAGGAAGAGAAAGCAGATCAGCCATGAGGAAGAGAGGATTGTTTTCCCTACCATCCCCTTGCTGTGACCACGTTACCCCCAGGGAGCTTATGGAAGTGCTGTCTGCCACCTTACGTCATTGACTGTCCTCCAGGGATGGGGAGCATCAGCTGCTGACCTTCATGTGAGAGGCAGGCCTGTGAAAGCAGAAGGAAATAAAGCTTTTTGGCCTCCCTGCAGCAGCCCTGGCCAGCATCCCTTTCTCTGGAAGTGGGCAAGCAACGAAAGCGAGTGGCCACATGCTTCCCTCCACCTCTCATGGGCATCAAAAGCAGGCACCTCTCACTGACTCAGCTTGCCAGAAGGAAAAGCAAATTCCCACCCCCCTGGAAAAAGGCATCCTGTAAGCAGTATTTTTGTCACTCAGTTTAATAACTATTAGCACTGATGTAGGGATATCTGCTAAAAACTGGGAGAAGCCATTGCCCCACTTACATCCTGAAGCACATCTTGACTCTGACTCAATGGAGAATGAGACTGAACCTGTGCTCTGCTCAAGAAGCACTGGAAGTGTTTTGGGATGCCAATCATTTCAGAGCATTGAAGCAATACTAAAATTTTGCAAAATGTAGCTCCCTCTGGTGATGTGCAATAAGATAGATACTAGGAGGCAACAGCAGAGGACATAAAATTCTTACTCTACCAATTCCAATTTTAGAAGCTATTTGCTTAGAGCAGCAAAGGCTCATTTTGAAGAAGTTTGATACATTTTATGCAGAATTGCTTATAGCGTCTCTTAAAATCTCCAAAATCTGTCAAAATTAGTTGGCATTGGCATTCGATCACAGAAGTGTTAGTTCTTCAAAATCAGGATGCAGTTAAGAAACCTGATGTCTTACCTACTTATTATGGCATCTTCTTAAAATTTTAGAAAATAAGCTATCTAGATAAAAAAATTGTCTTTAGAAGATTTCCTGAATAGTTTTCAGTGAATATTGGAGAATACCTTTGAGAGAGTGATGTGATTATACGAAAGATAGACCAAAAGCAGGCAGAAAATATAACTAAGATAGATTTTATTTGTAGCAGATGTCTAAGTTAAAATTTTTGTGTTGTAGAAATGCTGAAGTTTTGGACTGAATAATGATGAGTTTGTTAAACTCTGCTGGTATTTCATTGGTATCAGCTATGCAAAATGATCAAGTTTCATTCTTGGCATCATCATTGAAATCATATAATTAAATCCTAAAAAGTGAATAAGCAAAATTAATGATATGCAGTTCTTTATCAATAATTCTTGATTGAATTTGGTCAGTTTATAGATATTACTATTGCTTTTCCTACAGTCAGATCTACAGTCTTGAGGCAGTTGTAAGACAATATCTGGTTATATCTATCCTGTACACAGAATATTTTAGCCCCTCACTTGGTCTTATGTATCAACAGGAAAGAAATTGAAGTTTCAAGTGAATTTCTCATGAATAAAACAGATTACTTTTAAAAAGAATGAGAATCTCTGGGTTTTTCCATGGATGGAGTTAGTTGTGGATGGTTTTTTTTCTGACACGGTTGCCATATTAAAGTTGTTAGTGCATGCTAAAGACTGTCTGTTAGATGCAGAAAGTTTAAACAGACAAAAAGAAAGATAAATAAAAGTAAGGATGGAGTTGAAATTGATGACTAACTCAGGTGTAGTTGTCTTTGGTACATGAGTCTAAATTTAAGTGAAATTAATCTTATTCAAGTAAACTAAGAGAAGGACTTACACTGAATATGGAACAGATGTTCACTGATGCCCAATTTATTTTGGTATAGCTTGGAAAATTCTTACGGTACCTAGGGTAGTGATTGAATCTTTGCCTATTTCATTGGTTTCCAGTATCTGTCTTTTTAATTTCTTATGAAAGCATACAACAGTATTCATTTTCAAGGGAGACATATTTTCTCATATGAAAATATATTGTAGTATATTTCCTATAGAGCAAAAGGGAAAATTGTAATTTTTTTTTTAATAATTATGCTGTTTAAATAAGCAGATAAGATATTTAAAATATGAAAAGCATGTCCACATGGTAATACTGTCTTAGCTGAACTGTGGGATCTCTTAGATTACCTGTATAATTTCCATTGACACTTATGCATATTGAAGGAGTCATCAGAATATTCTTGTTAGAGAAATATTATCATGGAACTGAAATAATGCTTGCTTAGATGACCACACTATTTCAAAAATGTGTCAGGCACAGGAATTAAGGTCACTTCTTATTTACTTCAGGTCATTTATTTTAAGTACATTGTCCCAGGGGTATTTTTCCTGTATGTGGTTGGTGCAGAAATGCTGTGAAACAATCTTTCAGATCATAATTTTTCAGTTTTGTGTTGGAGGGAAGACACCTCCACATTAGCAGATACAAATTTGAGTGTTGGGAAAATGGATAGATTTCAGTCTCAGTCCTGATGCTGGATTTTAGAAAATGCTTAGTTGCAAAGCTTTTTCTTCCATCTGATTAACTGTTGTGACTTGAATGTTGGGATTTTTTGTTTGTAGGCTGCTGGGATGGAGGGGGGTTTGGCCTGGATTTTTCTTTTCTTTTCTTTTCTTTTCTTTTCTTTTCTTTTCTTTTCTTTTCTTTTCTTTTCTTTTCTTTTCTTTTCTTATTTTTTTCTTTCTCTTCTTTTCTTTTCTTTTCTTTTTAAAAGATAATGAATGACAGGACATGCATCATGTCAAATTAAACACACTTGGAAGTCTTTGTGGACTATGCAATCTCTCTTATTGTCATACTGCCCAAAAGTTCTGATAATTACAATTATTTTGGGGTTTTTGAGACTAGGAATCTACAAAAGTACTGGGAATTATTGAGCCTCCCTCCACACCTGGCCAAAATGTTCACTGAGCCATGGAGGAGAGAAATCAGCACAAAAGATCTCTTGTGTCACTCCACGATTTTCCAACAAAATATCAATTTCCAGTGATGCTCATATCAATTTGCTTTCATCTCCCAGCTGAAAATCACAACGTTGGTGCTGTAAAAACAAATTTAAGATTCCTTACCTACTTTTTTGAAGTAAAAGTAGTAAACATAAGTATATGAATCTTTCTTTTGTGGAATATTTTCCCCATAACCGAGGAAGGCTTGTGCTCTCTCACTTCAATTTTCTCTTTTCTGTTTGAAGGCTGTTTCTGATGACTACCCACAGATGAGCAGGCTGCTCACAGAGGTCATGTGCAAGAGTTGTAATGCTTTGAGTATAACCCCCTCAGTGGGGTTGTGAGATTAAAGTTATAGTCTGTCTCCGAGAAGACCATTATCATTATAAAGTAACACACATCATTAAAGAGAAGCTCCATGAAGACCATTATCATTAGGTGGTAACACATCATTAGACAGCATCTTCAGCTGCACAGCCCATTGAGGAGGGGACCCTGGTAATGTGACAGCTCTCCAGAGTGACATGTCAGTCTGCCAGCTTCAGCAGGGGTTACTCATGTCTCAGGAGTTCCTCTTGTCATCCACTTTTGGCCACAAGTGGTTAAATAGAAGGAGTTGCTTTGGGATAGGCCCCCAGGTTCTTTGAAAAATAAAATTCCCACCAGAGTTGGAGTATTCCTTTAAGCAGAATTCCTGCTTGGTTGCAGAAGGGTCAGACCTGTCCCCTCTGTCCCAAGGTGACCAGCTGGAGAGGGAAATACCTCAGGTGGCTGTGCACTGCCTGTGGGTTCAAAAGGTGCTTGCACTATGGTAGAAAATAGGCAGGCAGTGAACATATGAACCTACTGCTACAGAAAAAATCTGTTACACCGTGCAATGGATACACCTGGCTCCCCTATTTATGCCATCAGGGAATGAAATTAGCTCAGTTATCCCAACTTGTGATAGGCTGGGGAGAAAACTAGATCTGTACTACCTGTAGAAATTGTGTTTTCCTGCTGAAATAGGAAAGTGTAGAAAGGTCATACCTCTATATTATAGGAATCTAAATCAGTGATAGTTTGTTTTGCTTCAAACACATTTAGTTTCCTCTTTTGGCTATATATTCTTCTCCTCTTCTCTGCAGGGCTACTGAATCAAAGATAAGTTTGTTGCCTATACAGGAAGCATTTCTATTATCAATCTATTTCATGGCCATTCTCATTATACTGTATTTAAAAGAAGATATGCATAAGTTATTATTTTGCACCAATATGCTATTCTTCATTAAAACAGTGTACTTTGTATTCCTAAAATACATTCTTCTGGCTTGTGTCTTTTCATAAATTGTAGTATGTAAAACGTCTTTAGCTGCTCTTTAACAAGGAACCATACTTTTGTAAGTGAAGTCATTAATTTTCTGCTTCCAGGCATATTTTCTGGGAAAAGAGTTCAGAAAATTTCCAAACTTCTATAACGTTCTTAGGAGCCAGTAGAGGGTGCATTTTCCACAGTGTTTTCCACAACAACTTTAATTGATGCTCTAATTAAGCATGTGACTAGAAATAGTCTGTAGCAAATATATTACTTTAGAATTACCATTCAGGAAAGCAGAACAAAATCTATCCATAAAATGATCAGGCCATCCCTTTTTAATCATTACATCTTAATTTTACAATAATACAATGCCAGTTGAAATCTTTTCTTCTTTTCTTCCTTTTTTGCATCCAATGGCTTAAAATGGCTTCCCTTTATAACATGGCCTGAATACATGAGCATAATATTTATAACATCATTACTTTAGCCACTTTTCAGTAGTAGTGAATGGGGTTGAATGAATGCCTTCCTCCTTTAACAAACTGGAATGCAGGTTGAACCACAACTGTCTCAGTCATCCTTACAGATAATGTGACATCTCTGCTCCACTTTAGAGTGTCAAAATTGAGAACCAGTTCACAATCTGGGTGTGGTAGCTGTACTGGGATGAGCAAGAGTCTGTGAAAACAGACAAGCTACATGATCTTCACACCAACCCCAAATGCTGCAGTGACCAGAGGAGATGTGAAGGAAGGCCTTCTGAGGGAGAATCTCCACAAATATGCAATTATTTATTCTTGACTATGGTTTTACCTATTGGGAGCACTGTGGTCTGTGGAGCCACTGTTTATTTTCTAAACATATCAAGCAAACCAGTTTCAGCAAAAAAAGTCTAGCCTTCCTTTCCATTTTCCATCACATT
This sequence comes from Donacobius atricapilla, assembly GCA_013397315.1. Classification (NCBI taxonomy): domain Eukaryota; kingdom Metazoa; phylum Chordata; class Aves; order Passeriformes; family Mimidae; genus Donacobius; species Donacobius atricapilla. Next base: position 852,186 of record WBMY01000363.1, on the reverse strand, counting down.
TGCATAATTATAAGGAAGTTTTAATACTTGTATTTGTGTTTTCCAAGACACTTCAAGAATAGGAGTACATTTGCCTTCCACAGCAGATTAAGGTCATATCAGTTAATATGCACAGCAAAGTGTGTCCCTAGGTGCCCGTTGAGCAAATCCTGGGGCATGGAAATGTAGGCAAAGTTAAATGATACAGTCCTGGAACAGCTCACTTTTCCTTCCTTGGGAGATGCTTGGCAGAATGCATTTCTGCCACCCACATTAGTGCTGCTAACTCACCCCAGGGAAGGTCAGTGAAAAGCTGGGTACAAGCAATGGGGATGTCTTTGTGGAAGCCATTCCCACATCTATATGGAAAATGAGAGGTCCTTGCTGCACTCAGCAAAGATGAGGCACATTTACTCGGCACGGGAGATCTTCTCACCTCTGGGGCTATAAATAGGGGTGTGGAATTAGCAACCAATATGTTTCTGTGTCACTGTATGTGTAATGTCTCTCTGTAATGGTTCCATTTGCTAGATGACCTGTACTTAACTCTATTTTGAGCAGCACACATTCTCCAGAGGTCATTTGGAATGTAACTTTCAGATACGGTCACTCCTAATATGTTTTTTCCTGAAGATTTGCTTTTAACTTATGTCTGAGCTTGATATTTCCTCTTATTCACTTGAGAGGTTTTTAGAACATAATATTTTGGTGTTACTATTTTTTCTTCCAACATAAAAATATAAAGTTGAGGACTCCTAGTGTAATTTGAAACAATTTTTAGTATCATTAATTCTCACTAGTAAATCCCAATGGCACTATACTCTCTTACAAGATCATTCTCTTAATCTCCAATTAAACTGATAATTTCTGATGGATATCTAAAGACAGCATTACTGCCAGATTCTGTGATGTTGATAAGAGCATCTTTAATTTAAGGAATGAGAGGAAGAATTCAACAGTGGCTGCTTAATCTCAGCATCTAGTTTAAGATGCAAGAAGAGAAAATGAATGTAAGAGATAAAATAAAGTACTAAATTGACTAAAGAGTTAGATTTATAAAGAGTTATAGTGCTCTGCCTATTTCCTCTAGAAATTCAGATCAGAAAAACTTATTCTTATTCTCTGTTCAAAACCTAAAAACAAAAGACCAGAACTTGAACCTAGGATGCAGGATTCCAGGTGGGATCAGAAGAATGAGGTCAACTTTATGTTGAAGGACAGCTCTTTCTCTATTGTGAGTGAACTTGTGGCTGGGATCTGCTGAGAATGGGGGCTTTTCTTTCTTCTTTGTCTTTGCACTTTTTTAGTTGGTGTCTGGTCCTCACGTGGTAGGCTGTAAAGGAATAGGGGCAAAGTAAAAGACAAAAATCATCAAGTAATGGAGTTTAGCTGGGTTGTGTTTGTTCCAAAAAGAGATTTCAGCTTTACCCCATCCTGTTGCAGGATAGGGTTGTCTTCAGGGAAAATAAAGTTTCATGTGCTGTTAAGGAAGGCAGAAATTAAGAAATGTGTTTGAGTAAAAAAATCTACATCATTATTGTCTGTGGAGTAGTGAGAAGGATGAATAAAATAGAACACTTTCAAATCAAGACTGCTTTAGGGAAGCTCAGTGGCAGGAAAGCTTTTGGTGTTTCCCAGAGGATCCATCTGAATATAGATATGAATCATCTGCAGCATTATTAATCAGATAAATATTGGGAAACATTTAATTCTGATACGTCAGTAAAATATTCTGACTTTCCTGAAATACATTGTATCCTGCTACTATTAAAGGCAATGGTAATGCAGTTAAGCTTGCAAGTGGCAGCCAACAGATTTCTTCACTTAAATTATTGATCAGGTTTTATTTTTAAAATATTTTACTTTCTATAAATGTTGCCACAGTGATATCTAAATGAGGAGTCATTATTTCATTCAGCCAAAAGTAAATGGAAGGATAAATATTTTCAGAGAGAGAAAGTTTGAAAAATGAATGAAATTAACTTCTGCAAGCAGATGAACCATGAAGAACCAAGGCCACAACAGGAGAGACATGAAAGCAAACAGACTTGCTGGTTGCATATCAGTGTAGTTAAGGTTTTGGAACAAATGGAGATTAAAATATATGAAATACAAAACATTAAGGGGAAAAGATTGTAAAAGTTGTATAAATGTATTATAGAAAATGATTTTATAAATGGAGTTCTAGTGCATGCTTTATTTGGATTCACTAAAGCATTTGATATGAAGTAATTAATGAAGCATGAGAAGACAGGGTTTTAGCAAAGTGATTCTAAAGCAGAAACTGAATGAAAGCCAAATAGTAATGGGTAAATTATAAAAATTATACATTCATTAGCAGGATTCTTCACAAGTTAGGATCAGCATTATTTAATATTTTCAGTATTAAAAATGAGAATGTACTGGCAAATTTTGCTGTTGACAAAGTTATTACACGGAAAGGTCTCCATGTACTGTGATAAGAAGGAAATATCTGAGGAAGGGAAGTTTTTGGTTCCTCTGAGCATCAACAGGATATTTGAATTATCAAAATGATGGATCCCTGAGAATGAGACGCTAGGATGTGACCATTACTAATAGAGACAGGAATTCCTGACATCATGCAGGGCACTGGTGGGCTCCCACTGGAAAACAGCGTGCAGTCCTCTTCACCCAGGTTCAGAAAACTCAGACTAGGAGAGATGCAAAGCAAAGCTACTACAGTAACTAGAGATCACAAATACTGTAAGAGGAGGAGATGAAAGATATTATCTTAGACAAAATGTGAAAAATTTTAAAAAATGAGCCTTTAAAATTGTTCCCTATAACTGCCTCAACAGGAAAAAGAAAAAGGGGAAAATGGGAAAAGGACTCAGAGAAAATATCACTAGAGAAGTTGTTAGGTAAAAACTGGTCACAGAGAAATGTATAAATGTTTGAAAATAAAGAAGTTTTTAAGTGGCAGAGTCATGAGATGCTGGAAAATGGTCTCCCAATGGGAGTCGCGGGGGCAAAAAGTTAATTAGTTTTAAGATGGAGATTAATCCTATTTTTAAACAGATTTTATGAGATGGCCACCTGAAATAACAGGGGATTGGACTTTGTTCTGCAAGTTTTCTGCACAAGCCAGGTTCCAGCGGTTCTGTCATGAGTCTTCCAGTGCCTTGCCATTTTTTTTAATCTCCAAGGGCTTGTAGCAGTGTGAAAATCTATTCTTTCAGTAACTGTCTTCTTGAAATCATTACAGTGAACTTGAAAACATGAACTTCAAGGGTTCAATACCTAAAAAAAAAAATAAGGCCCCATTTACATATATTTTAATACTTGCAAGATTTATTGCACTAATATGTAGGAGCTGGAGACAGTGAACTGAAGAATCTGAATGCTAATCCTTTATTGACTATCAAATACTGTCTATGACATCATGTTTCAATTCCTATATATACTTCAGACTGGGTATTTCAGAACTTGACCTTCATTTGCCCTCCTCTATTTTTTTTATGAGAACTCAGCTTACCTTTAATATTAAAATCCCTGTTAAAACTGAAATGTATCACTCTGCAAACTATTTACACCTTGATCTTGTTCTTGCAAAAACTTAGATGTGTCATGTCTGGTGTATGCCAGTGAAAAATGTCTATGAATGATCCATTATTTCAATAGGGCAGCTGATAGGGAAATTAACACCTATGCATCTGTATGCAGAATTATGTCCCTGATTTGGGGGCTCAGGTGAGCTCTGGGTGCTGGGGATGCTCAGGGAAGGCCCTTTCAGGAACCTGGATGGATGTGAAGCAGATCAAGGATCCTCTGACTTCCACCTGAATATTCTGTTTTCAAAATGCAGGGAATACTTTTCTACAGTGCCCAAGATGCTTTCTTGGCTCGCTAAATGGGAAATGCTGTGCTCGGGTGCGTTTCAAGTTTCATAAGTGATGTGCAATTGGTACCATATTGAAATGCCTTTTAAAAATCCAATCAAAATAATTGATTTTTCATAGACAGAACTCAGTTTGTCACTGAGTTGCATTCCTCACAAAGCCCTCAGAAATGTTGCATGCCAATAAAATAGACAGAATGATTACAAAATCACTATCAGTTTTGGTTGTGATGAATGCTTTGGCATCTTTACATTGAAATGTTTTATTTTATTCCAAGACTGAAGTGCCAAGAAAGTACATTATTTTATTTTGCAGCTGCCCACTAAACTCCCAAAACTGAATAGGTAAAATTCCAGACTTTAGTGAGTTTCCTTTCCTAGCTGTGATTCATCTGCAAATAACAGTACAATATTAAAAAACCATTCTAGCAGATATATAAAATCCAACCATATTTTACAACTTAAAAGTAGAATGTATATTTTAAAGATAAACAGATTTAAGGTAAAGCAGTAATTGCAATTTCAGTGTCTTTGGGAGAATGTCTTTGGTTTGGATTTTTTTAAAATTTGTTTCAGCTTTCTAAGAAATGCTGACAAATAACAGAAGTTTTGCATACACTAAGGAATGGATACATAGCAGATGAAAATCAGTGTAACTCCACTGAAACCAATGAAGCTTTTCAAGATCAAAAAAGCAGAGAGAACCAAAATTTGGCCCATTATTTTTATGGCTTTTCAAAATGGGGTTTCATATACAGCTCAGTTTTCCCTTTCTTTTTTTTTTTTTCAATAGACCTTATCAATTCACAGATGGTTTGCAGACATGCTAGATAATAAAAGTGCATTTTTATTAAATGAGTGTGACTACAAAAACACTATTCATTGAGATATTACCAAGGAATGCTTTAGACTTGCTACACAAACCAGCCTTGCCCATCATTTTGCTCAGAGCCTTCCTGATTTAGGAGGTTCACAAAGCAGATACACAAAATTCTGTTGTGTGGGCCGAGTTGCAGAGATTAATGCTGAATATTAAAGCATCTCATTAAAACACTAGCTACTGTTTTCTGGAGTGTGACCACCCACACTTGGTTGTTTGTTTGATATCAAAATATGATTTTTTTTCATTCATATGAAATACACAAAGTTACAGAGGGTAATAAAAGTGTGATCAAGGTGTCTATATCATTTGTGATGAATGGATTGGTGCCAACTGAACATTATAAGCATTCCTATTATGTGGATTTTTATAAAGTTAAATCAGAAAAATGACAGTTCATTCCCATTACAGACCATTATTTTTAGATTTAGCAGTTACTTGTATGCCCTTTGGTACAGGAAAAGTATCTTAGAGGTTTGCTGCGGGTTTTTAAAATTGAAAAGTTTGAATACTTTTTCTTCCTCAAAAAAATTACCAAAACACCAAAAAAGGCATGACAAAAAAATCACAAGAGAATACTATTGCTGAATTATTTAAGCCAATGAAATATAATATTTAATATTAGCTGAAAAGTAGATTGAAATATATGGTGAAACATATAAAGTCAAGCCAGGCTTGATAATAATTTTCTATCTATTTTAAAACCAGCTGAAGTCAAATAGATTATTTGCTCAAGTGGGACCAGTGAAGTTTTAGCATGAGAATATGGCAGTAGACAGCAAATTCTCTGAGTAGAGAAATTTTAGGGATAGAGGTTTCAATTATTTATCAGCTTTGCTGCTGTACAAGATTTTTTAAAATCAGAGATCAGTCTGGCAGAGGGAAGAGGTTTACCTTAGATTCCGAAAATGTGATAAAAAAATGTGATGCTAGAGCCACATCCTGACGTCAGTGACATGGCTACTCCTCAAGATTTCAGGTGAGCTCTGTGCCCTGTGTTCAGCCTTCAGTTCCCCACTTTCACCTCTTTTAAGAGAAGGTAGCACTCAGCACACAGTTAAGCTTCCATTTTTTTCTGTCACAACTGTTTTGATTTAGTTCTGAAATGCTCTGAAAGCTGCAGAACAAAAGCAGAGTTTGAGTCTGGGGAGAGCTCTAGGGTTTGTAAGATTTTAATCATCCATCTCACTAGCATGTGTTCCAGTGAAAGAACATACAAATGGAGCTTGCTGAATAACGTCTAGGATCAGCTGCCCTTTTCCAGCAGGAATTCACTTAACGCACAGAAGGGTGAATTTTCAGCATGAAGTTTGCAGTCACACTGACAGTGTCATTGTCATTTTGCTTCATTCTTTCTTGTTACTTTTTTTTTTTTTTAAGTTCATAAAAACACAAGGAAGGGAAGGTGGAGCATTCTCTGAAGAATTATAGCTAGGAAAAAAATAATTGAATCAAGTTACAAAAGGATTGTGTGTCCCATGAGACAGTCCTCCTCCTGCCTCGTTGTATTAATTACTTTCTCCATAAGGAATGCCAAACAAAGACCACAGAAACAAAATCAGTCTTTCTGTTTTGATTGGGATATATTTCAATACTAGCAGGATATTGCCACACCTATCTTTTATTTGTAAAAGCTGGCAGCCATTCCAGATATTGCCAGTATAGCACACAAACACATGCAGGAATTACTGTTAGATATTAACTGTGTGTGTTGAATGCTTCATTGCATCTATTTAAGAGTCTCATGAGAAAAATCTCAGCCTATGCACAGAAATGACATGTGTTGCCACCACCACAGCTGCTACAGTATTTTCACACTTTAGTGTGCTGTCTCATGGCAATCAGGAAACTATTATTTTGTGTAAGAAATAAAGAAAACTTGAAATGAGGGGTTTTGTTAGCCTTCAGCACTTTGTAAAAAATCAAACCCCACACCCTAATCCCTGCAATCTACTTCCAAATAAAATCAGCCAGCTATGCATTCTCTGCTGCCTGTCTCCCAGAATATCACTCCTCCTCACTTGACAAAAACACTGCCTATAGCTTTTTGTGAGAGTGGAGTGTAAGATGTGAAATCTGGGATCCAAATGGTATGGAACCAGATTTGCCAATGCAATGCCAAGTTGCCATGTTTAACATACATGCTTGGAATATGTTTTCACAAATAAACTTAGAGAAATGCCCAAGCAAAAGTGTCTTTAACTGTTTCTCCACTGCAACTAGATGGCCTGACACCCCATAGAAGATATGACACAGTGATGTTGCCATCAAGATTTTACCTCCCTGAAGATGTTTCATACTGTGTTTGTATATTTAGATTTCAGAAGAATGAGCACCATAAATGCATGTACCCTACAGCATTTTTAGTGTACTTACAAAAATCAAATCTTTGTTGCTTTAAAACCTGTTAGGGAGAACAGAAATTGAGCTGATGATCTGAGGAACAGGATCCTCTCCACCAAGCAGAGACAAAATTTCCCTGCACTACTTGTTCCCAGTGCAGTGGGATCATAGCTGTTAATCTGCACATGGCAGCTTCCCAGGTAGGAAGATAAAAACATCTCTGCTCCCTCCCCTATTCCCAAAGCACTGGAACTTGGCACCAAAATCCTGGTGCATGTGTGCAGCAGCCTCCCTGTCCCTTGTCTCCCTTGTTAGAGCCACTCTTGGTTGGAAGCTGATTTTCCTTCAGATAGGGTTTGGGATTTCCCTTCTTGTAACAAGCTACGAATTTTCTGTGTGAATATTGAAAAAGTCTGCTTTGTATTCTGCTGTGCAGAGCATCAATAAACCACACTGAGGGCAGGAGGGTCTGGAAATGTTCACACAATTAGTGAAGCAGCATGGGGCAGCTCTTGGTGGGGACTAGAAGACAAAATTTGCCACATAAGAGTTAAAAAGGAATGGAAAACCTTCACTGCCTCTGGGTAGAGAGAAGTTACAAACAACATATTTTTACCCAGAAGAAAGTAGCAGATGTTCCTGGGACAGCACAGAGAGCATCTTGAGTGCCTGTAGTGATTGCAGTGTAGATTCTGCAATTTTAACTTCATCTTAGGTGGGTTAGTGTAAGGAGTTAAAATCTTGACATGACTTTTATCAATGAAAAAGACATAGATCTTCATTTTTAACAACCTATCTTCAAAAAAAGTAAAAACTTGCAGTTTTGGGTTTTGTCTTAGGAAGTATTTGGAATATGCTGTTTTCCTCTCTAATCCTATCCTTGTCTATAAAAACCAAATGCCTTCATTACCAAAATGGAAATGCCAATGCCCAGAGGGTTTATGGTATCCAGATTTTGTGTGAAAATATGTGTCCACAGCCAACTAATAGAGCACTGGGACCATTTCTCATTTATTTTTCTAAGACAAAGAGAAATATACACTGCTCCCTATACATATGGGCCAGCCCAACTTTTAATTTGCAGACTGGAATAGTGTAACAAGCAGTGTTGAGGTCTACAGATTCTGTGTTTTGACAGAATGGAACGAGAGCCTGGGTTTTTCAGGGAAGGGGTCCTTACAGCAATGTAAAGTGATAAACTCACCTGGGTGTATATGCTGCATAGAGTACCAGAAAAGCAGAAACACGAATGTTACTGTGGCATCACTCTATGATTATGAGCTGGGGAAAAAAGCCGCTAAAGAAGGCAAAGTTTGAAAGACAGGATGTTGTACATCCTTGTACCTTCAACAGATGTTTTCCAGCCACGTCTTCTCGCTCCAGATACCAATAAGAAAATGGAGTCTACACAAAGTCTCAGTCTGCCATGTCTGAGAGGAGCCTTTCCACAAGTGCAAAATGCTTTTCATGGCCTGCTCTACAAAAGATTTGAAGAAAATTTGGGACATTGCTGACAGAAGTAGAGATGGGGTTTGAAGGAGCCTCAGGTACAGCAATGCAGATAAGGCTTGACAGAGCTGTGTTGCAGCATCTGACTTGCTGTAGCCTTATGCTAATGCCCTTTTTCTTCATCTATCCAGTTCAGCATTATTACTGCAGTGCTGTATGTTTAAACCAACAGAATCTTTAATTAAAGAATAAGATATCCACAGATCATTCCACATATTACAGTGGTACTAGATTTAGTAGGTATATACATCTTATTACTGCTGTTGCTTCTTCTTAATATATCTCCTAAAAATATTACCAAGAAAATAATTATTTTCCATGTACATTGCACCATGCCTGATTTTCCTTGGAAAATTCACATGCATAGCAGCTACCTACTGGCTCAGTAAACAATTATATGAAATCACGTAAAATCATTGAACTATTGGCAAAACTCAACCAACTGCTTTTAAGGTTTTATATTTCTATTCCATGAGCTTATAAGCATACAATGGAATTGATTTTGTGCTTTTTTTTGCACAAAAAATATAGCAGAGGAATCGTTGATTATTTACCAAGGAGAAGCTTATTATTAGTCTTGTCAAGATGAGAACTTCATTAATTATCCAGTGGTTTTGTTGATCATTTCATTTCGTCATATGAATAATTTAAAACTTTGATACATACAGTAATTTTTGTGAAAGGCCTTCATATTGGTCAGCTTGTCAGACACACATAGAAGACTTAAAGCCCAAATTAAATATCCAATGTCCTTTTCAATTTCAGCGAAGTTAATTGAAACACTGTTGCTTCCTTCATTTCTAATCCTGCTACAACAGTCTAAAAGAAATTACTAAAGAAAATCTCTTATTTTCATAAGCAAAATTTTAATTAGCTTTATATTTTATTTCATCACTGCTACATTTTTGTGACACAAATAATATTTCCATGTGCTGCTTGCCATTTCTGCCTTATGGCAAGTATGTTGAAGAATTAAGGACAAGGCACAAAGGGACAAATAATAGAAGAGATAATTAAGCATTGACTGTTGGAAAGTAGATCTAAATTCCCAGTCTAAAATGAAACAGAAACAATATCATTCTATTATTAATTCTATGATATGGAATTGCTGGAGACCCACCTAAATGAAGTATGAAACATGAGCTGTGGTTTTGAGTTATTGCCTTTGAACAGCATTAATATTTTATTATTATGCTGCTTTTATTTTTGTGTTGGATACTGATATGTTACTTACCTCCACAGTGCCTGAAGATGGAGACACCATACATTGCACAGAACTGAGCAAAATAGAATAAAAAGTATTCTTGCTAAATTTGCAGTGTATTTAGAACCAGAGGTTGTTTTCAAAAGTTGATGAATAGAAACAAATTTTTATAACTAGGCATCTTATCCAAATTATGCATTAAAAATATTTACTCTAGGAAATAATTAAATGCACCCAGAGTGTTCATTCAGAATATAAATGAATATTCACATGCTAAGCATACAAATACAAATTGGAAGTTTTCCACAAAACTCTTTCCTTATCCACTTATAGATCTGATAGGGTACCTGAAATATTTAGTCTCTTACTGATCAGCTTCTTCCAAAGTCCTGCACTTTCTCTGTGTAGGAACAGACAGCCAAGGGGGTTTGTTGAATAAGGGGAAAATTTTCAAGTTATCAATAAGAAGCAAACAGTTACAATACAAAAATCAGATTTCTTTTTTATATTTCTATAGAAATCAATCAAAAATGTAGCAATGGGACCAAATCATCTAGAACTGCAACATGCAGAAATAACAGCAGTTAAAAACATTTGTCATATGGTCCAATCGTCTGTGGCATCAGGTGGAGAAAGACATCGACACTTCATTGGAATAAACTCTGAGGGAAATCAATTGGTTGCCTTCCAGCGCAAGGACACACTGATTCCTCTCGTGCTGCTCATCCAGATTCTCTCTATCAGAAAATTAAGTCTCTTTTGACAGAGATCAGCATTTAAGGGACTCCCCACAGACACACACTTATTTCTGAAGTTGTTCTCAATTAGTGGAGCACCCTTCAAATACATTGGAAGGACTTTGATATTTCATATTTCATATTGATATTTCATATTTCTAGTTGCCATTTGGCCTAATGTGCTTTTAATATCAATCTTCATCAGACACTAATGGCTTCTGGATCTTTCTGTATTGAGTATAAGGCAAAATTACCTGAAATTATTCATATTTGAGATAACAGTTGGACCCTAATAGTATCGCTATAGAGAAAGGGAAGATACATACACCCAGGTAAAATGCTTGACATGAACTCAAGGGAGATCAGCAGGGCCAATAGCCAAACTTAGCAAAGTATACACTCCAGCCAGGAGCAACAGATAATCTTCATGGAAGGTTTCTTTAAGCAGCACTGTTTATTTTTTCACAGATCACCCACGCTATTAGGATGGGTTTTGTACCACTTACAGGAGAGTTACCCTGAGCCTAATGGAGCTCTGGGCACACCCTCTTGGTTAACATCACCTGTGATTTTCACACAAATCTTATTTGAGCCTTTGTGGGTCTTTATGTATGTCAGTGGGATCAGAACTCAGGCCAGGCTGAACTCCCCTTCAGCAGTCAGTAAGTACAAAACTCTACTACCTCCATTTGCTCAATTAAGTAAATATTTTTGGTGTTGAGAATATTGATTTACTAGCAAAGCTTATGTGGTCAGATCAATTTCTTCCCTGGGAAAGAGACTTGAGAATTTGAATTTGCCTTTTCTCTTCCTGAAAGGTCTGACGGTGCATTGAATACGTTGCAGGTTTTGTTCTTTTACAACAAATACACTTCCAGACTCACTTAGCAATTTATTATCTCTGAAATGTAATTTATGCAATTAGGACTGGAGGTGCATGCAAAATGCAGGTGTTGGCCTTGTTTTTCCTTTTCAGGTGTTCCATGGTTGAAACTGCTTTTGCTCTTGTCCTAGCAACAAAGTTCTGGTACCTTTCATGAAGCCATTCACTAAACAGTCTTGATGACAATTATTATCATTCTTCTTACTTTATCGACTGCTAACCCTCAGATCACAGGCGCATTGCTGCTGTCCCTCTTAAGGAATGATGCAGTGCAGCTGTGCCATTGGCCTAGGGTGGGAATTCATCCTTGTTATCCAGGTGCTAATTAATTCAATTTTTAATGTCCTACTACATATGCATATGAGTGTTCAGGTGATGGTTGATAATTGGAGCAAGATGAGGTGCCAAAGGAAGTGGCTGCTACCAGTATGAAATAAGTTCTAGAAGCAGAACCAGTTACATACGCAATGCAATGTATTTGTAGGGATGTTATGAATGGGGTGTGTGACTTCATACAAGGTGTCCCTTAATATGAGATTCAAAATAATCCTTTCCAAAGTTATATAAATACTGCAAAGCCTTTTTTTTTGTTTTTTTTTTTTTTGCATTTTGTACTTCAGTGAACTTTAACTTTTGAGAATGTGAGCACCTTATATTTTTCATGAGATTGGAGATGCAAAATTCTACTCATCATACCATGCATAAGATTAATTTTTTTACGAGTAAATCCAGCTTCCCTATGTATTTTTTTTTTTTTTTTAGTGGAAAAGAGATTAGAAGTTTTTGATTACAGACATAAGATATGGTTTCAATGGCAAACTTTTGTACCACCTTTTTTTTTCTCTGGATAATGTTGGGTTTTCTAATTAAACTATAAAGAAGCCAGATACTAGGAACCATTCCATTTGGCTGATCAAGATTAGACAATGAAGAAAGAATCAAAGAAAACTGTTCACAAACACTGATTTTGAAAAGTCAGAAGTATATGTTTCACTGCAGTAAACTTCCAATAATGTCTATATTCTGTTATTTACAACATTCTAAGCTGTAACATAGAATTCAAGAGAAAACTGAAAACATGTAGTACCCAATTAAAAACAGGACAAAGTGTTAAACTAAAATCCTAGGTCTAGGATCTGAGTAATTTTAAATATTTGTGAAATAAAATTATGTAAACTTAAGTGTTTAGGTTTTCAGAAGAGTATTGCGAGCAAATTTCATGCACCAAGGAATGATGAATGCTATATTTTTCTTCTCTGGTATTTGGAATTTGGATTGTTTAGGTGCATCTGTGTCTATATATACATATATATTTATATTCATACCATGAATAATTTCTTCAGAGTACCCCAGAGGAGGAGAGTTTTTACATGGGCCCACACAAATTCCTCAGATCTCCACTAAAAAAAAAAATCCCCTTGACAGGGAACAGCATCCCAGGCAGCAACAGCCAAGATGCAACATAATGAAAAAATAATTGCATAAATTCAGGAGGGGAGAATGAGCTCCCTAGATCAAGTACAAGATAACAATTACATTTGCTAAAAAAATTAGAAGGCAACAAAAGCACTGTGACAAATTGTTGTTAAAGTGATAATGCTGACAGAATGAAACAAAAATTTCAATGCATTAGCATCAAGCTAGTCAGCCCTAAATTGTGTGATCAGTGTACTTGACATAAATAGTAGTCTGGACAGTGGTAAGAAAGTGTTCATTTTTTTAAACATTTGTTAAGAAACAAATTTCCTGAAAACACCAGAGTATGAATGGTCAACATTCAAGTTCAAAGATGGCTTGCAAGTAGAGCAGAATTGGGCCAAAATATTAAATCTATCATTTTGATGAACTAAATTAGGGTTATTTTCCGTAACTTGAAAACACTGACTTTGGGTTGTACTGCTTGGGCTGGAGTTGCAAAATGTGAGGAATGATACAACAAACCAGTAGATACGAACACAAGTCAGATAGAAAGATGAGGAGACTGAGTGGTTGGGGAGGGAGCATTTGTTCCTAATAAATTAGTTATCTGAACCACAGACAATGATCTCAGAGAGCTGCTGACTGCCAATCGTTCATGTGCCTCGTCCCCAGTTTCCTTTCATGCGCTCCCTTCAGTCATTTCCCCCTACTCTGGATTCCTGAATGCAGGACTTTGGAGAGCACATCTACTTGTCCCTTTCCTGATGCCTGGTGCCCCCCTTCAGCTCTGCCTGCCTGGCATCCTCATTCTCTTTGTTTTATCCTAGCAGAGTTTTGCTCTGCCACGGAGGTAACTCCCTTGGCACTGCTTTTATCTGAATGGTTTGTGGAGGAAAAAAGGACTCCTTTACCATAAATCACTACCGTGGTCCTCCCTTCAGGAGGACTTCCTTTGTTGCCTGCTATTGATTGTGATGTTGTGTCTAAACTTGAGCACTAATCCTGAGGACACTCTGCCTGCTTGGCTACTTGCCCCAGTGATCCCATCAACCCAAACAGCAGTTTTGTGTGATCAAGAATAGTGGGATCTGGCATTTCACTGTTGTCTGTTAAATACAAAAGATAGTCCTGCTAGTTATACAGCACTTTCAGGAAGCTATCAGAGGAAAAACATCTTAGCAGCAACCATTTCTGATCTACCAGTTTAAAAATAAATAAATAAAATTCATTCCCATCTAGGCCTGATTATACTTCAATTTGAACTTGTCCTGGCCAGAAAATGAATGGTCTATGGTGTCTGGATTTTTGCCTATTTGAAAAAGCTTGTGTGTGTTTGACTAAGTGTGTGTGTAGGAATATGAGTTATGGAAGTATTGATTTTTTTGTTAAATAATGAATTAGATGTCCTACCACAATATTATTTATCAAACTTTTTTGTCATATAATTAAATTGTCACATAATGGATTGCAGCCATATAGATTCATTAAATATTAAAACCTACACATGACACAGTTCACTTTTCCTTTAGCTAACAACACAGCTCCTCTGTTCTTTTCCATTAAGTTCAACAATAGCTGTTCTTTAACCTTACCACAGAAGTTGCAGCTTCCTTTTACCAAGGCAATAGATGGTAAGCAAAGTTTGTAAGGTTACTTATTTTCAGTCTGGAAGCTGATTCTTGGTGGTCCTAAGTCTGTTCAATAAACTTTAATTGTAAGAACTAATGGGGCTTTTTGCCATGGAGTCGGAGCTTTTTTTGCCATCAGTTGCCTCCAGGTGTGAAATGAGCAAGTCTGCTGAGCTGTAATAGAATGGCTAGAGTCAAATCATGGTTCCTGTTGCGGAGAGAAGTATTTATTTGAAGTCTCAGTGTGACTAAATTCTCAATCTGTAAGCAGGGAGCAAGAAAAGAACTTGACAATAATATTTTCTCTCTCAGTAAATTTTGAGTAATACAAGGTGAAGAGGTAAAAAACCCCAGTGTTCACTACTATTTCAAATGGACCTCTTAATGGAATTTAAAATATATTAACATTGAAATGTTTTAATCTGCACTGGAAGAAAAGTGTATAGATAAACTGTCATGTAACAGTAACTAGAAATTATGTTTGAGAGAGGAGGAACTTATCAACTATAATTGCATCCAGTGAAAGGCATTAAGGCCACTTTCAAGAAAAAGTTCTTTTTCAAAAAAGGACTAAAAAACCTGTAGCTGAAGATAGTGTTTTTACAATGTGTTCTTTGCAGTATAAAGTATAGTTACTGCACTTAAGTGCAGAATTACCTTTAGCTAAGGGTAACCCTAGTGATCTCCCACTTGACAGTAGTACTTCTGAGTAGTGATTAGAAGCATAACAAAACACCAACCAAACCAGAAAAAGAGGACCTCCCAATCCAGACATTTTTTTAAAGAAGAATTTCTACCCTAGACATTTTGTAAAAATAAATTATTTGTTGTGATGGAGTACTGCATCGTCCAGGTGTAGTCGATATGTTGAGGTCAAATTTCTTTGTGTGCTAGTTTGGTGCTGCATGATGTGAGAATTAAAAGCACAACTTCCCATCTAAAAAAAATAGAGTTGCTTAAAATTTTCAACCCCCTGATGCCACACTATGGTGTGGGTTTTTTCTTCTCCATGTCATAAATTTTACAAGCAGTCTGATTATTGCATTCCCAATATTACTTAATTCTCTTCTGCCTTCAAAGTTCATTATCATTTCTGAGATTGCGACTTGAACTTTAATTACTCGTAATAGGAGTCTCACTAGGGATTTAAAACAAACTAATTTTGCACTCTACCTTTAGGGAAAGGAGCATGACCAAACTTTTATATACACTGTGGAGTAGAAAACATATATGATGAAGCTGACTATTTCTAAGTACCTTGGGTGGGATTCCTCTTAATTTTACAAGTCTACAACCTGTCTGTCTGAACTAGTTACTTACAGTTCCTTTCTAGTCAAGAAGGATAAATAGGCATCTTCAGTGGCACAAAATCAATAAACTTGCCCCCTCTAAAGTGCCTCCATTGATTTTAAATAAAGACTAGGCTAGTACGTAGTTGTTCTAGACCAAATACATATGCCCTGTGTTTTTGTCGTAGGCCTGCCGTCTTGGCCAAAATAAATCCAGTTTTAGAATATAAGACTGAAGCAGACAGGACAGTCCAGGCAAGTATATAGCCTGTCTCCCACCAATTAAGTAAAAAATCCAGAAGTGGGAAAAATTATGATTTTAGTTCCATGACCTTAAAATATAGGGGATTGCTGATAAGTGCGTAAATGCCAGCAATAGGGTAAATGTCATGTGAGTTTGTTGTGTTGTTTGGGTTTTTCCTTTTTTCTGAAAGTTCAGTCAGATTTTTCATGAGTTGTGTGATTCTCCAAAAAGAATTGTAAAATGAGCAATTGTACCCAGAATAGGAATCATGTGCTTTTGTGAAGGTATACATTTTCACGTAACCATTAAGGTTGGAAAATATCGCTAAGATCATTGAGTCCAAACATTAATTTAGCACCATTGTGAATTGCTTAGGTCATGAAAAAGCCAGTATTTTGTGGTCAAAATTTGGAGCTCGTTTCTTAGCTGTAACAGTGAGATCTGTGTCATCTCCTTTCTTGATCTATTTTGTTGAGCATTTTGTTTCCTACAAGAAAGTGACTAATATATATAGGGTAGTTTCAGTGTATAAGGCTAATACTCATTGCTGTCTAGTGATGCACAAAAACCTGAATACTCTGACATTTCAAATATGTACTTTGATTTTATGTAGTCCTCAGCAAAATATTCAGTGACCTTGTTGAGAAGCATGACATTTGTTTTCCAGTTTCTTTTGTGTTTTGTTGATTTTTTTTTTTTTGGATGCTTGTATTTTACATGACCTACGTAATTTTCTGGAAAATCTTGAATCAAGGCTCACAGTTTTCCAGTAAATGGCTATTCAGATGAGATATAGTCAGTCTTAAATGTAAGAAGCTAACATTTTCCAGAAAGATTTCATAATTCTCTTCATTCAACAATTCGGGAGATATTGCTGCTGCCCATCGTGGTGTGACTACAAAATCCTTATGAGCATTTTATTATATCTCTCTCTTTCTTCGTAGTTTCTTTTTTATCCATTAACATTCACAACTGCACACCAGAGCAGATTCCCATATGTGGGAACAGTAGTGAGTTTTTCAGCTGCTGGATATGAACTTTTTACCTAGGTTTAAATTAGGTTGTAGGAAAAATTTCTTTATTGTGAGAGTGTATGCACCGGCACAGGTTGCCCAGAGAAGCTGTGGATGCCTCCTTTCTGGAACTGTCCAAGGGCAGCTCAGATGGAACTCTGAGCAACCTGGGACAGTGAAAGGTTTCCCTGCCCATGGCAGGGCGTTGGAACTGGGTGATCTTTAAGTAATCTCTTCAAACCCAAACCAGCCTGTAAGGCTATGATCTTTGGTGGCAGCTGGTTCTTTCCTCAAATAGTAATTGAACGGGAATGGACAAATGACTGAAAGAAATAAAAAAATTCTCCTGATCTATCATTCTTGCTTTAGACAGTCTTTTCAGATAGAGGGGGGTTTTTTCTCACTTATTTCCTTTTGTAGTTTAAACATTATGATTCCTTCTCACTTCCTGTCCCTCCAACTGCTGACCTAGTGTACACTCCCATCAAAAAAACTGCCAGATATTTTTTCCTAATGTTTCAGTAACTCCTTTTTAAACTAAAGGATAACTGGCACCTGCAGCAACTTTTCTCCTACACAATGCACAATGCTGCAGAATATGGAGCAAATGCTGCTTTATGAGATTTATATGCCAGCACAGGTGAAATTTGAATTTTCTAGGATGAGTGCCCTAGAGAATGAAGTCATCAGAGGAAGCATGGCAGAACCAGAACCTGAATTAAGGCAGTATGAAAAGGGAGAAGGTGACCCTTCTGAGTGTTTTCAAACTTCCCCTGTGGCCTGTCTCGTTGGTGCAGAGCTGAGGAGGTGCTGGGTCTGCTGCAGGCACTGGGAGAGAAAAAGGGAAGGCAGAGGGCGTGGGGATGGGGTGGTTCTGCAGCCTTCAAATCCTTCTATGGCTGGGGCATGGGTTCCTCCTTCCCGCCTCAGGTGGAAGCACGTGCTGCAAGACCCTCACTGATTTCCTTGCAGGGTTTCCTTGCTATGCCTGGGAAGAACAGCGCTCATCAGCCAGGTTGGAGAACTGTGAACTGCAATTAGCAAACACAGTCTCCATAAAGAACATCAGGATGAGAAATGGGGCTAAGGAAGCATTATAATCTATTGTGGGGACTTCTAAAAATAAATGAATTTTCCCAGTTAATCCACAGGACATTGATGTATGTGTCAGGTTCTGAAATTTTAATTTAATATTTAATTTTAATCTTGGTTTGTTTCTGTTCACTTGAAATAGCCTGCTTTAAAGTAAAATGTGTTTTGAGTATATTTTTCATTATATTCTACTACTGTCTGTTCCTTTGGTAAATAAATGTTAGAATTTACTTTTTAACATGTTTACTGCTAAATCATTAAATATCACACCTTGCCTATTATAAATAAACAAAACTATTTTCCATTCCATTGGAGTCTAAAGCATCTATTGCTTCTTTAAAGTGGCTGTAGTAGGCGATGGGGTAGATCGTTTTAGCCTTTGATTCTGTTGGATTTCTTTATCCTGTCACTTTCAGTTGATGTTAAATAATGTGATGTGCATAACCACCACTTCTTAATAGATCCTCAAATATTCGTCATCTGAATTGCACAGGGAGCAAAATTATTAACTTTCCTGTATTTTGCTACACTTCATGCATTTCTTTAAAATGTTACCGTATGCTGGTAAGTGTTGTCTGTATGCTACTTATTGTCTAGTGGCATTCAATGATGTGGAACATTTGTTGGAAAATACACATGTAAGAATTACTCTAGAAGGTTTCCTAGACCAGAATTTTGCCCTTGGCTTATTGTTTGAGAAATGATGGAAAAACATATGGACATGTATCAGTATGTGCATGGATAATTTCAAGTGTTTCTTCACACTTGAAGTGTGAGTCAATCTATTATGCAAAAAAATGACACTTTTGATGAGGCCAGAAATGCCAGTGGGAGAATAGTGATACTTTATTAATCATTCTTCTTTTCTTGTAATTATTCTTCTAATAAAAAAATTTTAAGAGAACATGAAAAAATCATCTATGAAAGGTAATCTTACCCAGAAAATATTTAGAGCATAAAATTAGGATTCATTTATGATACGTAATTGTAAAACATTTTCAAAAGCATTGTCAGAAACCAAAAAGCTTAAGTACTAAAATACCATTTATAGATCATCAGTGTCATGCAGACATAGTTTCCACATTTCCCGTCCCATAGTCCCAGACTAGTTCTTTTATTTTACTGAAACAGGTGAAACAACCTATACTGCATTCAAAAAAAGATAACCATCTGTCAGTTTTGGTGACCAGAAAGTTTTTTAAGGGGAAACTATTGAAAAGTGCTATTTAAGCCACTCTTTTCCCAGAGCTTCTCCTTCTTTTAGTTCTTCAATAATTATATGTCAAGCTTCTAGTATACCAGCATGATTTCCAGATGTCTCCACAAGTGTTAGAAATGTAAAATAGAGGGGTGTATACCACAGAAATTTGTACTGTTTCTCTGGTTTTCCACCCTTCCTTGTACTTCTAATTTAATTCTGGAACACTTTTGTTTATAAACAGTTTATTAGATCCCATGATGATTTCTGACTTGATAATTAATAGGATAGGGAACTTGCCAAAATGCTCACATCGAGGTGGAGGTGGGAAAAAAATCCTCAGGCTATCATGTTTTAAGTGAGATTCTATTTTTTATTGTGGGCACATCAGGATAAGATCTGGACTCTTGCCTTCTGAGTAGGCTTTGAGTTTCTGATTTAAAAGCCTAGTGAAGTGATAAATCACTAAGATAATTATGGTCTATATTTTTGGGTTCTGTGTAAGAGGCAATATATTCCTGTACCACCCGCAGAGATGTACAGTGAGGAAAACGTGCCTCAGTTTGGTTTCTTTTGTTGGTGGTGGTTTTTTTCATCTGCCACATCTGTCCCGTCTGCTGGGACCTATCCTGTCTGGCTCTTTGAGGTGGAAGAGGATGTGTCTTATCTGGTCTTATTCAAAGTGGGGTTTGTGGTTTTTGGGACATATACAACCGCATCTTTACTGGTTTGTTTGGGGTTTTTTTCAGAGAATTTATAACAGTTATGTCACTAGAAATACCTTACAAATAATACTCATGTAATATACTTAGAGCTACAACATTTAGGCTTTGTGTTGAATTGCACAACTCATTAGTGAGATAAAAGACTTTAGCTAAAAAAAGGTGTTGATTATGCAGCTCCTGCTCACAGGCATGAGTTTCTTCCATCATGGGTCTCTTCATGACTGCACAGCCCATCATGATGTGAGCACAACACACATATAAGATTCCTTGCATCACATTAACAATCTTCTAAATCTTTTGGCAATTATTTTAGTGCTATTTTTACAGTTGCTTTTATGATTTTCATTCCTCTTTGTTAGTTTAATTGATATTGCATTTTTAATTTTCATTCCTCTTTGTTAAATTGATACTGAATATTTTTTTGTTTCGCATGATTTTCATCTAATTTCTCTTCCTCAATTTTGTACTTGGTCACATAAACTTCAGCTGAAGGTTATATTTTGAATTCTGAAGATTTTGTTTTGGCGGTGTTACCCAGGTTGATGTAATGTCCCCCTGCCATTGTCCCAGCCCTCAAAGCTTGGCTATATTTTCTCTCTCCTGTCTGGCTGAGGAGGGGAGAGACAGGACTTAGTGGACACCTGGCATCCAGCCAGCCTCGATCCCCCACATTCTGAAATCAGGCAAATCTTCAAAAGGCATCACTAAGATCTACATCACTGGGCATGTCGGAAATCTTAAAATTGTTTCTTTATTCTATAGGGCCCTGAAGTTGTTGAGTTATTCCTTTTGAAAATCTAGGCAAAATGTGATTTACAGTATCCTGTAATTTTTGTCAAGGAAGTATTTCAGAGGGAGAAGGTTTCTCTAGTCAGGAAAGGGCGCTGCTCTGCAGATGTGTGGAGCAGAGTGATTCTATGTCCTTCACAAAGACGTTGCTCCAAGACAAGAGGAGTTTATGCTAGCTTAGCAGATCTGGGGCCTCCTCAGAGTTTTCAGAAGTGATTCTAAGTTTACATCAGCATAAATGACTAGTTCTTTTATTGTAACGGGATGGTATTAGAAGACATTTATGCAATGTCATTTGAGTGGAAAATATTTCAAAAGCCATAATCTAAATTGGGTAGAAATATTGCTCTTAGCCCCATGGTTTTAGTGTCAGAAACCATGGAAAAGTATTTCTAATGGACTGGTAGATCCCATCACAAATGTACAGACAATAAATTTTGCATTTCAACACAAATTCCCAAACAATACTTTAAATAGAGCTAAGTTCACAGTACCCAGAGATTGAAGCTGGTTACAGGACTGAACCTTGAATTTTATACTGTTTTAATTGATTATTGACTAAATTAAGCATTATAATTATTTAGGAAACTAAATTGGAATTACTTTATTATCTAAGCCTTTTCTAATAATGGAAATTGCAATCCTAACTCGCCTGATTTCTCTTGAAAATTTTGCCAAGTCCTTCAATAGCTGAAGAAAACTGGGGAAATTTAGATGAGACTTCTAATGGCCAGTGTCTTTGACATGGTTTTGGAAGCCACCCATGCCTTTTGCATGACCACTCTCTTGCATTCTGAGAAAAGGAGGAAATAGTTTTCTGTTGCTTTTGTGAAGGAACAGAATCTTTAGCTGTCTTGGCAAGTGAGCTCTTGGCTCTTCTGCTATTCTGAAGAACAACCCAACTGCAAGTTTGTACCTTCTTCAGTCCATCAGGACGTAAATACTCTAACTTCATAGTTTCAAACTGTGTATTCAAATTTTCTTTTTTTTTTACCTGTGTATGCAAATAGTCCCTTCTTTTTCCTTTTTAAAATAATCTCATTCTCATGCAACTATATAGGATTCTTGAGTGATGTTAGAATCCCATGTATATATGCTGGGGTCTTTTTTAGGGGAATAATTTGATTTTGATTAGTTAGAAGGAACTTATGGGGTTTTTTTTAAACGTGTTTAGATATACAGAGAGTGGAAGGCTGCATGCTTGCTATTTGTTGGTGTGGTTTTGGAATAAGGAGGTCAAAATCACTAATCAGAATTTGAGGTTCACTAACATGACTTGTTTTCAAATCTAATCAAATGAAACAACAGTGAGTAAAGAAGTTATATTGTCATTCTGGTGAAGTGACTAAAGATATCTCTCTATTATTCCAGGGCAGCAATAGAATGACACTTCTTCTAATTACTAGTGGCATAGAGGAAGGAAAATACACATCTGCAATTTTCTTCCTTAGTTATATGAATTTCCAACATGTCACACAGATGATCAGTGAAAATGCTGGTGTTCAGTAATTATATTCAGCACTTCAAGGGTTTGCACAGATATGTTAATAATCCCATTAATCTTCTTCCTTTATATGGAAATCTGCAGCCCAGATGTTGCATCATTTGCAAATCTTGCAATTAAAACATTTTATAACTTGTGGTTATGCAAAGGGGCAGTAGACTGGAAAATGGGTAAAATTGCTTGGCTAGGACATTACCATGGCAACACACTGACCTCCATTCAATTAGTTACAACTGAAGATCCAGCTATTAATTATAATGGTCAGAAAAGGATATAATCTAAATCTCCTTTTACCTTTTTAATATGGACGTTTCTTACTTGCCATAAATCTCTGACTTTAAGAGACAAAGCTCCAGACCTGAAGCATTAAAAGTGATGGTGCTGAAATACTGATGGAAAGTGGAGGACAGTAAAGGAATCTCATTTATCAGCTGTAGTCAAGGTACTACTTTAACTTTTTGTAGTCTAAGCATTCTGTCAAGCAAGCTTCAAAGTGAATATTCATTACTGCTCATTTTAGCTATTGAAATCTACGTTATGTGTGCCAGCAATTATCTCTTACTTTAGCAAGCTGCTGTTAATTAGGGCCAAACTAATCACCATGGGACTTGTGGAAACAGATAGATGCCTCCTTTTGACAGAGTTTTGCATTTTGCTG
The DNA here is from genome assembly GCA_013397315.1 of Donacobius atricapilla. NCBI lineage: Eukaryota > Metazoa > Chordata > Aves > Passeriformes > Mimidae > Donacobius > Donacobius atricapilla. The sequence continues at coordinate 829,233 of WBMY01000363.1, read as the reverse complement.
TAGCAAAGTTATTATTTTCTTGGCATGCTATCAAAGACGACTTATCTGTTAATTATAGAAGGCACTCCACTTTCTGACACGGGAGCAGTCCATGTACAGTCAGACAGCAGCACTCTGGCTGGGCAGTAAGTTCCTTGGAGTAGAGTTGTTTTTGGGAAACTTGTGCAAGCTGCAGTGCCTCCCCACATCACACCCACTCCAAAAATTGCAAATCCTCAGCCTGTGAGGTATTGAAAATTTCAGGAAATTTGTGTCCTTTAAATTTATTTTCTTTTTAGTTTTCTGTTTACCTCTCCACTGCACTAAGCAAACAGAAGACCGGGTACTCTGCACAGTGACTTCTTCCTTCCCCTTGAAGTACAATGTGTTCAATATTCATTTAATCAATGCTGATGCATTTAGGGAGTTTGAAATGCTTTCATTCTGTGGAGTTTTGGAGGGGTTTGTTTGTGTTGTTGTTGTTTTAACACTGCCCTGATAATTACAAAAGAAATTCGGGAAGTGAGTATTAGGATGGCCTGGCTGGAAATAGCATCCTAAAATCATTAAACTGGGCAAAAGTTTAGCTAAATGCAAGGGCCAGCAAAAGATGTAATTCCTCTTGGACTGACTTCCAGTAGTTCTGGATTAGAACCATATAGATTAAAGTGTGCATTTAAATGTCTCTCTCATGCAATAACCACCAAGAAATTTCATCCCAGAAGGTATTTGTGCATTTCTCATGACAGTCATGCCCTGCACAGATGGCAAGTATAAAAATTGTATCCTGGTTCTTGCAGCCATGTGCAGGACCCTGATATGGAACTGGAGGCTAAGAGAAGTGTGATACCAAATGGTCACTGACGTTTTCTTGAGGTGATTCCTATGCAAGATGTGAATTTGTGCCCCCAAAAATTGCCAGTAAAATCTTCTTAGCAAACATAGTTGCTTTGCACTGAGTGGTGGACAATCACATCAAGTTCAGAACTCCTTTTAGCACATTGATTATGGAGCTCTGACTGTTTATTGTTGTGGTTGTTTCCCTCCCTCTTCCACAGCCCCTTCCTGCAATCCCTCAAGGAATCTAACTGTGGAGGGAACCTCACTGCCTAGGTCTACTTTGCAGTTATTTAAGGAAGCATATCCAGACAGAGATGATAAATTGATAAAGTACCTTGTTTATCACAGGAATTCCCTTATGTATTTAACAGAATACAGTCATTGTATAGTAGATGGATCCAAGATGCAGGTCCAGCATAATTAATTTTTAAACAGTCTTCAGATCATTTGTGATCCAGGAGCAAATACAGAGACTGAAACTTTCTGTTCTTTCTTTGTTCTCCTCCATTTAAATTTTGCAATATGTGCAGGAGGTTTTTGTTTTATAGATTTTTGGTTTGCTTATTTTCTTTTGGTTTTTGGGTAATTTTTTTGCCTTTTTAATTAACATTTAACTCCTTCTCCATCAAAACTTGTTTTGTACTCCCTATCAGGATATCTGAACAAAACTCACTCTGTGAGCTTCTTAGAATTATTTTGATAACATACTCCTTCTTAGTTGTTTTTTGGTGTATTGTTTTGTTTTGTTTTCAATAAAAGTAAATAGTAAAATTGAGAAAGAAGTTGCATCTGCTCTGAGGGAAGGACGTATATCTATTCCCAAAAATAAGTTACTAAATATATGAGGCACTCACATAAAAGAAGAGCTTTAGACAGTCTGGTGAGGTAGGGAGGAAGGGGTCTGGGGGTGGAAGTTTGAAAACAGAAAGAACATAATTGTAAAAAACCCTTTTGAAGCACAGTAAGCCCATTTTTCTGCTTCCTACCATAGTGCTTAGCTTTTCTTTGCAAAAGTACATCTGCACAATTTTCTTTGCACTGTGTAGGCTCATACAGTTGCCTTTTGACTGCATATGGAGAAGAATTTATGTTCTGGATCACAGCAATAGGTTTCAGAGGGTGGTGTCTGGCAATAAGTAAATTTACTATTATTAAATTTCAATGAGTCCACAAATTTACCATAATATGTAAGTCATTTCTGCCTACTGCTACTTGAATTGAGTTTAATGTTTCTCACTTTTTCCATGAGATATATATATTCTGGTTGAATTTATTTTCTCCATGTTCCCTAAAACATGAGTCTGGGCTATCTGAACACTTGAGGCCCATCTATTTTACATTAAATCAATACCTTTTTGAGCATTTAAATGTTTTCCATGATGTCCCTTTCAGCCATCTGTTCAAAGCCAATAAAACTACCCAGTGTTTATTTCTCAATGGGTCATTTTGTAGACCTTGTCTTATACAGGATAGTAGCTGAGATATAGAATCATAGATGAGTTTGTGTTGGGAGGCACCTTTAAAGACCACCTGGCCCACCCTCCAAAAAGAACATTAGTTTGATTTTCCTATAGCAATTAAAAAAAAAAAAAAAAAGAGGAAGTTGGGCAGATGAAGAAAAATACAGGAAAAACAGATACATCACTGAAAATCAGTGGCTACAACTCAAAAAGTTTAGACAGTTTTGCATAAAGAATGTACATCACAACAGTTATATGACTGGATTTATCTCTTTACATCTAGTTCTGTTTACTTAATTTTTACAGGGTTTCAACTGTATATAAAAAACACCCTAGTCCATCAAAATAAGATACATTTGGGATCCAGGAAGAGAATAATGTCTAGGCCCTAAAATTTTCTCACATATCTGCTTCTTGTTTATTTTCTGTGGCATAATTATATGAGTGTTCACTTGAACAACTGCTTCAAATATTGTATTTATAAAGAAGAAAATAGTTGTACTGATGAATCTTTATATTCTTCATAATTTCTCTCTGAATTCTTTGTCAGAGTCTGGGAGGTAGACTTCTGAGGGTGTGCCTTTTAATAGCAAATAGATGGAGAAAATCTTGTCATCTGTCCCTGCATATTAAAGGCATAGCACAACTTTTTCCCTGTGTGGTTGATTCTCCTCCTTTCCTCTCTTGTCCTCTTTCTCCCCAGACATAATGGCTTGGTCTCTTCTGCCTGCTGAGAGTGGCTCTTGATTCATGATTATCCCTCAAATTATCCCTGGGTATTTTCTGGGTGCAACTGGTTGGCAGAGCACAAGTGTGTGTCAAGAGAGTGTCGGAAATGTGTAACATGGCATCCTAGTGCTGGTTTGTCATCATGGGTGTAGCTAAACAGTTTTATCCTCCATATCCATATGGGAGACTGCAGCAGGCACAGCCTCTTCTCTAGCCACAGATGAAGTGGCAGGACACTATAAAAGCTGTGTGACAATCCCAGCGCAGCCAAAATAGATATATGCTGAATATCCAGAAGGTTTATTATTTCAGGCTTAGGATTGCACTTATGTTTTCACAGGACTTCTGGTTTCAAGTTGGCTTATGTTCTATTAGCTGAGGAGGGATAGCTCTCTTGCATCTGCCTGGAGAATACCATCTGCTGCTGTCTTTTCATTAGCAGATCTAGTAACAGTAATCATGTGTGGTTTTACATAGAGTGAAATTCTTGCCCCAGAAACCTCTTTTTGGAGTGCTGGTTCAATTTTGTGCCAACACAGGTGAATGAGTCTCAGCGCCTGAGTTTCATTAATCAGTGGGAATGTGATGTCATAAAGTAACAAAGTGATGTTTTTCTCTAGCATTTTTCACACCTATATAGTAAAAGATGCTTGCATGCAGTGTGCCTGCAGGTATATGCATATGCATGCGCACATGCCTACAAACACGTATGCATAAATGTAAGAAAAGTGCACTGGAGAGAGTCTATTTTTTAGAGCTCCTGGCTGTACCACTTGCAGATAAGTCAGTTGAGGACAAGGGTGGTGAAATCACTTTGCCCTGAAGAGAGGGTTTTCGAAGGAACTGAATTCCTCGTGATATATGGTGGGTGTGCTTTATCATACCTACATGATACACTTAGTCCCGTGGCTGCCCCTGTTGCATGAGTCATTAGTGTGCGGGGAATATTCAGAGTTGGCCAGTTGCTCAGAAATACTTCAGAATAACTTTTGCTTTCTCTGTCAGGTATATGAGCTTCCATTTTAACTAGCCCTTGGTCCCTGCATAAGGAAAGGAAAGGCTCTTCTTGCAAGCCTGCAGTGGTGGGGTTGACTCTGAAAGTCTGCGGTTTCAAGGAGTTTCTATCCACAGCTGGGCATTACACAGAACACAGGAAAAGAGAACCAGGCACACGTGTGTGCATGGGAAAACATTAAATGATGCATTATACAATGCTATACCATGAAATTGTGCCCAATGGTTTTGATTTTTTTTCTCCGCAAACAAATTGAACTTAGGATCTAAAACTTATGTTATGGCAAAATGGAAATCAGAAGGAAAAAGTCAACTTTGTTAGGAAAGGTTGACACACTGTGACCCAAATGTCTAACCTGATATTTCTCTCATTGCTAGTAGTCACCCTACAGGCATTATCAAAGCAATTTAAACTACTTTCTATCTAATTTGTACTGACATAATTAGAACATTAGTAAACTTGACTATCTAGTCATTGCAAGTCATCATTTGTGTACAAGATGAAGTTAGAGCTGCTTGAAGGCTCTGATATTTTAAGGCGTGATAAACTAGAAGTTATTTTTTTAAAACACTTCAATTTATAAAAAAAGTTCTTTTTTATTTTTTTGCCTGTGCTGCAGACATCCCTACAATATGATCCCATGCCTGCTGAAGCTTTGACATTGAAGCATTGTAAAGTGAACCAAAAAGACAACGCCGAGCAGAGAGTTGTGTTAGGCATACAAAACAGTCCCCTTGCTAGACAAAACTGCCACACATCATTCCCTGTACATCAGTAGGCATAGCTTAGTCCCATCAATAGTTTACTGACCTGTGCTGTGATAACATTTCCATCTCTGGAGTGCAGATTTTGCGAGCACATTGGCTGGGGGCTGGGGGAGGGGGATGAGGCTTATCCTGCCTGTCGGTGCGTACCGCGGGTATCGATTGGGCGCGGAGCTCTCCTCTGCTGACTGATTGCCGCCCTTCGTGCGTGCGCGGGCTCTGACCTTCCTCCTATCTGGGTAAATGGAACAGTTTCCAGTGAGATCAGCCAGGTCTCAGGAAAACAAACATCCGCCAAATTGAACAACTGAAAAAATTATAAATAATGAAAGAAGCCCTTGACATTGCCACCGTGCACTCAATAGTCACAGGCAGGCTTAGTTCTGTTGCAGGCTATTTGACTAAGAATGTAAAAGACTGAGGCAATAAAAATTTAAACATCTTGTTAGACACTTCCTTCCAGATCAACTGTCCTTCCTGCTAGCTTCAGGTCAACACTAAAAGTGAAAGGTCAGAATACCAATTAATTTATCTTCCTGGCAAAAATGCCACTCAGTTCAGGAATATTACGTAGCTCAATATTTTATTAACGTAAGACAGCTTTGATCTGCATTTACTTTCTGAACATATACTGATTTTTCTTGAAATTATTTTATTAATAATTCACATAATTGGAAATCAACCCTCAGTTGGAAATGAAGATTTCTTTGGTTTTGTCACACCTTCATTTGTAAAAGTTAACCCAAAGCAGTGTGAACTGTTAGCTATTAAAGTCAATCTGCTTCTTTTTGTGTTGATTTGATGGCTGAAAAGATTATTGTAATATTGTACACTACCAAATTAGAGGGAAAAGGTTTTTAATATTGTACAGCATCATATTCTGAGATTAATTTTCTGAATTATTGGTAATTTGCAAATTCCCTAAAATGTTAACAGGGAGACTAAAGGGCTATGGATAGGCAAAAACACAGCTTGGTTATGTGGAAGTAAAGTGTTTGAATATTCTCTGCCCCTCAGCTGGAAGTTTTCCAGAGGTTCCTAGCAGAATCTTGTACATAATATCAGAAATTATTCCTCTGAGGTTTTCCTTACTCTTCACCTTTTCCTCTATGTTCCCCTCTCATATGGATATCCAAGGTCTGTTTGAAGGTCCCTGACTTTGACTATGAAATCTGTAACTTATTTGCACTCCTAAGCCATCTACATTTTTGGACATATTGCTGATCTGGGGAAAGTTATTTTTATTTCTAGGGATTTTTGGTGCTCATTGGCTAACTTTTGCAGGAACAAGAAATGCTTTCACCCAATCACTTCATGGTCCACAATGAAACAGTGCTGACAGAAAAGACTTTTTCTGGTTCTCTTCCATGCAGCATGGGATACCCACACCCATCATGCTGCAAACCCGCAGCATTGCCAGTATGGAAGTGCTCTGTCACCCATTTCAGCCTTCTCTGGCAAAAGGGGTACCTGGACACACTCTTTGTAGGTGACCACTGCTTCTTAATAAAGATTGACCAATAATCCATTCAGCATGGCAGCTGTAGAGTCTTAAACTCTGTGTTTAAATAGGGTTTTTTTGGCATGGCTTTTGCTGTTCTTGTGGATAAATAAATAATGAAGATGCCGCTGAAGCCAAGGGCTCTTGAGCTGCTCCACATTGGTTTCTCAGGCAGTCTTACAAGTGGGTGTAAGGCTTCCAGTGCCAAACAGATTGCAACCATAAGGAGAAAAAGGAAAACCCTAAAACTTTCAGGAGGATATTGCTCTTTATTCACTTCATCTGTTTTTAGCCTGCATTCTCCCCTTCCCGAAGAAGACACAAGTGCAAGTGGCATTCCCTGTCTTGCACATAAGCTCTTTGAAAGTGTCCCATGGGGAGAAATATGCAGGCAAACTCTCCACTTTTCCTTATGGACACGTGCTTGGTGAAGCTCAGTCCAGTTTTGCCATGGCAGACCTCTTTTTTGTTCAGTTTTTCAGCTACCAGCTGTCCCTTGGCCCTCCAAAAAGATAACTTATCTGTGGGACCTATCATGGACTTGAGATTGTTTTGAAGGGAAGAGTAAAGCTGCTGGAGAAGGGCCCAGAAACTTCTCTTATGCCGGCAAGCTGTGCCTGGATACATACTTGAGCTGAGATACCAAGGCTGAAATGGCTGAGCTGGAACAGAGAATCCAAGGGTGCCCCCAAAAGAGGCAGTTCCACATCACGTGAAGCAGAATGTCATTGCTCTTGTCTCTTTCTCATTTGAACGAGCTGCCTCCACTACAAAAATATTGTTACATACAAATGAAATTCTGTTGTCCTCTACTTGCAGAACTCTTGAACTACTTTTGAGGCATTTAACCTCATGTTTAAGAGTTTAGGATTGGGTTGAAATATCAGATGAAGTTCTTTGCCATTTGACAGAAACATTCATGTTTAATTAAAACTCACAGATAACCAGAAACATACAAATATTAGCTATGCACAATGCTCAAGCTGTAGGGGAATTAAGGTGTGGTTTAATCCTATGTGAACTTCACGATGTCTTCTTTGTAAAACAGCTAATGCTATTTTTTGTTTGTTCATTCACCAGAAGATATCTTTGTGCACCTAGTGTTGGATCATATTTTATCAAAACTGATTATTTTTTATGCACTGAGGTAGATTAATTTGTTTGTGAGAGTTTATGTAATCTAAACAAGCAAGAAAAAAGGTTATTCTGTCTCATTGGTGAAATGTGATGTGTTTTTTACCCTTCTAGTAGAATTTCTTAGTTATATAACTTGTAATTTTCCCCCTTTATTTTATCTTTTCGTTAAACTGTGACATTTATTAACAAAGACTTTGGTTTCATGTCTCTACAGCTTGCTTTCCAGGGAATTCACACTATTCTTTAAATTCTGTTTTCAAGATATAAAATATGCATACATTCTCTGGTAAATCAGTGTTCAATTGCAAAAGTTGTCTTAGTAACCAAGTGATGGATTGGCTCCATGAAAGAACCAAATTAGATAAAATGACAAGAACTTATGCAATTTTTTTTTTTTTAAATAAAAGGTCATTTTTGAAGCAACAAAAACTCTTTATCTGAAAATATAATGTGCCCTTAGGACGTGATACTGGATATTGCTACTTGATTTAAATTTCAGAATGGCAGGATAATTAATGTAATAACTCCTTCCTCATAAACAGTTCCAAAGGTATGAGGATGTGTTTATAAGAGAAATATATTTCCATCAGCTTTATTACTGTAGGGCAAAAACAGGGTTTATATATTTTGGAAGAATTTATTTCCTTTGCTGCCACCAAAAGTATGGTACAGTAATTATGAACATTTCCTTATTATTTCTAATGAAAACTACACCTGTTGGCACAGTTGGACAACTTTACTAAAAATAACTTAAAAATTATTTTACTGTTCTGGCTCTGTTGTGCTTAATTACATTATTATGTAGATCTAGACCCAGAGTCATCAGTGAGGACCCTGTGGTACTTAGGGCTTTGAAATAACTACAGCAACATCAGAACCTGGTTAATGGTTGCTTGGTTTCCAGTAGGGGAAGGTATTTACTGAGCAGGACTTAATTTTTGGTTTGGAAAAGGAAGTGAGGCAAACACGGTTTCAGGTTGGATAAATTAATTGAGTACTTTATGTAGTCAAGAGATTGAAAAGGATAGAAAAAAAAATGCAACACATTAATTTCACTCTTTCTTAGGGGAAATGTAGAGGTTTTTTACTTTATTTTCATGTTCCAAATGATTTTCTTGAAAATAATCCAAATACAGTTTTCCCACCTCCAAAAAGTGGAGTCAACAGACAAGGTGGAAATTCAGGCATGTTCCCTCATTTGCCTCTGAAATAGGAGTAGTGTTTATTTCCAAGTTCAAACACAAGTAAGCAAACTTGACTTGTGGGATGTGCATTCTGGTGATGTTTTGTTATTTTTTAAATTTTATTCAGGGTTTTGAAATATTTTCCCACTATAAACTTGGTAATTCCCAAACCAGCAAGGTGGCCGCTCATATTCCCCTTGGGTGTCTGCAACTGCCCCTGCTGAAGTTCTGCCTTCGAGCCTGGGAGCAAACTGTGGTTTTAAGCTTTTTAGTAACTCCACCAGCTGTGGTTGCGCAGCTGCAGTGGTAGGTGTGATGGATTCCTCCTAGCAAAGAAGGCAGAGCTGCCTGGATCGGACATTGCAGCACACTTATCAGCTGGCAACCCAGATATGATCATAAAATAGATTTCCCTATGAATTGGTAAGAGGAAAGAAGAATTTCAAATTCCAGGTAGAGCTTCTGGGGTGGCTGACTGCCTGGAAAATGAGGTAAACCTATGCATGTGTCGGGTGCTTTGGCCTGCCCTTCTCTCTGGATGCCCCTCTAAGCTCTTGTGGGTCCAGAGTGGAGGTAACAGATGGTTTAGACTGTGGTACCCAAATCACTCCAGGCAAACCTTCCTTGCCAAAGGCTCAGTAGGCTCAGTCTCTAGGAAGCTGCTCTCTGTCTTTGGAAACATGTAAATAATTCTTAAATTTGGAAATTCAGTGTAATGCATGCAGCAGGCTAGCAAAGTTTTTCAGGTTTTTATTGTAATTTGCCGATTTTGCCGATAAGTATCAAATAAAATAGTGCAGTTCATATAAGACATTAATTCTGTTCTCTTAAGATGCTGTTTGCTCAAGAAAGCTCAAATTGGATGCAGCAGCATCTGTTTTACAGTTCTGCTTTCATCTAATTTTACAGCTGGATTGTCTGAGCCACAAGAAGGTCAAATGATTTGCCCTGACTCTGCCTATGAATTTATGGCATATGTTTGACAATCAGAGCCCATATGCTTGCCAAACGTGTGTTAAACATTTTAAATGTACGGTTTGAAACAATGCCCTTTTTACTAGGAAAAAGTACGGCTAATAAAATGAGTTTGTTGTTGTTCTGCTAAATTAACAGAAATAGATGCCACTAATTGTTCAAACTTTTAATGACAGTAAAAAGTTTAGTGATATTTTCTTCTTTCTGCTACAGGCTTAGGAAAAGGATCTGTATTTTTTATTATTATTTATGGCAAATTTTACTGCAAAGCACAAAAGAAGAATCAATTCACTTCACTTGTAGATGTTGCATTTTGAATACAAACCCAGCACTATTCAATATGGTGAAAACAAGTGGAATAATTCACATTTTATAGTGTTGCTTTTGGGAACCTTCTTACACACAAGAAGTGGACAATATGGCAGAACAGTTCTTTAACCCTGTCTCTTTTTTTTTCTTTTTTCTTTTCTTTTTTTTTTCTTTTTTCTTTTTTTTTTTAAGGAAGTAAATTTTTATTCANTTTTTTTTCTTTTTTCTTTTTTTTTTCTTCCCCAGTTGGTTTTGGCTGGGGTAGAATTTTTCTTACCATTGGTTTTTATGGAGCTGTGTTTTGGATTTGTGCTGGACACAGGGTTGATAACATAGAGATATTTCTGTTATTGCTGAGCAGGGCTTGCACGGAGCCAAGGCCTTTTCTGCTTTTTGTACTGCTACACTTTATAAGAGGTTGGGAGGACACAGCCAGGACAAGTAACCCAAACTGACCAAAGGGATATTCCAGACCACGTGGCATCATGCTCAGTGTACAAAGTGGGGGAAGAAGGAGGAAGGGAGGGACATTTGTAGTGATGCTGTTTGTCTTCCCAAATCACTGTTATGTATGATGGAGCCTTGTGCTCCTGAAGATGGCTGAACACCAGCCCAGCCATGGGAAGCAGTGAATGAATTCCATGTTTTGCCTTGCTTGTGAGTGCATGGCTTTTACTTTTGCTGTTAAACTGTCTTGATCTCAACCCATGAGTTATTTTACCCTTCTGATTCTCTCCCCCACCCCCCTGGTGGGGGAGTGAGCCAGCAGCTCACTGTGTGGGGCTTGGCCGCTGGCTGGGGTTAAACCACAACAGTGAAGAAGACCAAGAAAATGCAGAAGAGTATTTCAAGCTATCAAATTTAGTCTGAAAATGGATTAATCCACAGCTGTTTTGCCTTTATTACATAAACCTTATTAACTGGGCATGGGGAGAGCCTTGCTGCTCACCCAAAGTCACTGTGGGGGCCAGGTGACACGGGGTCTGTGGGGCTGGTGGTCACATACTTACAGGGTGTGCTGAGCAGCAGCAATGTGCAGGTTCTCTCTCTGGATACAGTGGATGATCGGATGCCATCCGAGAATAATTTAAGCTAAAATCCAGCCATCCTGACAGGTGGGGCTTGGGTTAGCCTAGACAACTTGTTCTGAACAACAATTCATAGTCTCAGGAATTATGACAGTACTGGCTTTACCTTTCCATAGATATCATTGGTGTACTTTATACTCACTTATGTACACATAGGAATTTTTTTTTTTCCAAATTCCTGGAAAGCTATCACATGGATTGCACTCTCTTTAAGAATTTTCTTTTTCCATTGGTTTCAAAAGTGTTCTCAAGCCATTTTAGCATGGCCTGCTTTTCAGAATAACTTGTTTTCCAGAAAGTTGAATGGGACAACTTCCCCAGAGTTCAGTAGATGTCCATTCTGGCCATGTTCCCCATCTCCCTTTGGCCTGAAGACCAGTGGTTTAGGGAGGGTGTTTTAAAATGCTCTCAGTGTTTGATGTCACTCAGAAGGGGTTCACAGTCAGACTCACGGGTGTTGTTGGTGTGTATTGTTGTACAGTGCAGTACCTCCTGGCCACCAAAGGAATATTACTGTAGGGATTTGGAAGGCCCTACGGCAGTCAGCCTCATGCCTTAGGCTGTGTTCTGCTGTGCTGGGATTGAAGGTCTGGCTGCAAATGGATGTGCCCAATGGTTTCATTCAAAGAAGAGCGGCTTAGCTTGTTGTCTTCTATTCATCTTTGTGAAGGTGATTGGCAGTTTGTAATTTCATAGTTTTAAATTTATCTCCACAAAGGAACTTGCTGAGTAGCTCCAAAATGCTCCTAAAGCTTCTAAGGCTGCACAGAACTGGAGGGGTGCAGGGATTGGAGCTCTAAACACTCTTGGCTCTAAAACATGCTTATGCTGTCCCACTGGAAAATATAAAACTCTTCCTCTTCTAATTAGAAGTATAAACTCAATGTGGTGGTTTTTTTTTTTAGTGCTGGGATCTTAAGACTGTGTGGGTTTGATTGTGGTTTTTAATAAGTTTTGAGACTTTTAATTCTGTTCAGCTCTTTTCTAGAAAAAGCAAAAATTGTTGCTGAAAATAGGGCATTTTCTTCAACAGATGAATGCTATTCTAAAACAGTTATAAAGGAATTTTACATATATTTCCTGTTTTTCCTTTTTCAGACAAACTGTCACATAGTGTATCCTTCAGAAATACTTGAATTCCTTTTAAGTACTGGTTACTCAGTTTGATCATTTGGTATTTTATGAAACTGGATCCTCATTTTGATACTTTGGAGGAGTCATGCTTATTAATTAGTAAGAACATTGTCACTCAACATATCCGGAATTCCACTTTGTCTCATGATCAAGCAATTTACATTTATATGGAGATTTTAAAAAATCTTCCTAGAAAATGCTTTCCAGTTCTGCTTTCAAAGATATTGGCAATTTCTTGGCAATATCTAGTCAGCTTTATTAATGAGGATTTTCTAGTTAAAAAAAAAAAAAAAAGATGAAGTAAAATCACCTTGTATGTTGGGCTAGGTATATTTTTTTGAACTCTAATGGATGTATATTTAAATGCAAATCCTTTGAAAGCAAGTGTCTTACATAGGCTGTTCTTTCAAAGGAAACTGTTGAAGTTGCTGAGAGTACATTTTTAAAAGCTCTCCAGGAAGTTTAACTTATGGTAATCTTACACAAAAATTCTGTTTGAAGGCGATTTTGGGTCACTTGGTGAGGATGGAGCTATTTTGAGATATTTGCTTTTTAACCTGCTTGACATGAAGATGTGGAGTGTGGCATTGCTTTGATTGCGGGGCAGAAGAATATCTCTGTAACACCTGCTGATCTCACGCTGTTCCCTTCAGCTATCTCTGTGTATTTAAAATACAGGGTTTTTTCAAAGAGCATGCCCTGGTTTTTAGCAAAATCTATCCTGTGATATAGAAAATATCTATATTGCGCAATAAGCCTAGCCACTTTGCATGTTTGAAGACTCTTGAAATGATATACAGGACTGACATTAAAGGTTTCAAGCAGTTTAAAAAAAAAATCACCAATATATGCCTCTTTTCAGATCACACTATTAAAAAAAGAGACACATTACTGTTTTTAAATTACAACTTAGCTATTACAAACTTAAGTATATTAAGCAAATTAAATGGTTTGGATTTTGAGACGAGGGAAAAGCTTATCACAGGAGTTGCAGTTCTTTAATTCCTAAAGCCAGAGCAATTGAGATACAGGCTTCATTTAATTGGAAATTATGAGATGGATAAAATGAGTAGAATAGAAGGATTTCCTTTCCACTTATCCATTTCTAATAAATACATGTTTTGACAGTAGTAATGCTGTCTTAAATAGTTAATGTTACATGAAACTTCCATCTTATTTATGTGGGTTGTTCTCACTGCATTGAGGAGCCTCTGAGATGCCAGACAGAACAAGGACCTATGCTGGAATAAATCAAAATGGATATGGAAAATTTCTTTTAATACTCTTGTGAGAAAACCTCTAACAGTGTTCTTTTCCTGCAGTCCCCATGGGCTTTCCTTCAAACTTTTCTCCGGCCAATTTTTCAATTTTTTTTCTTTGAAAGACCCTGAGTGCTAATCTCAAACCAGGGATCACCTTACTTTTCTTGGCAAACCTTGCCTTTCATTTTGTTGGATTTTTTTCTTTTTCTAACGGTCTATATATCTGAGCAATAAATGGGAGGTGTAGAAAGGCTGTACAGCATTTCTGCCAATGGGCGTTGTATTCTTTTTCTGGAAATGCAATTTCTAGTTTGCTTCCTAAAACAGGGCCATGCCTGAGCACTCTCTGAACCTACCAACACCTCTCCAGTAGCACTGCAGCAAATATTCCTTTTAGCAGAGCAATCAGCCTCTGTGGGCGCACTGTAAGAGGCAGTAGCACGCTTAATCCAGCAGATCATTTGCCTGCATACCTAAGCATATGACACAAAGAAAGCCTCTGTGCCAGAAGCAGCTCTCCAGGAATCTAAGATGGACTGAAGTGCTCAGCAGCCAGTGGTGAATGGTCTCTGCTAGGTCACCTTTTATCTCTTGTTTGTGATCCTCAAGGAAAACCTAAAAACCTTAATCCTTGGGAATTCACAACACAATGTCAAAAATATAATGGATTCAAGGATAAAGGTTTTGGGTTGGTTATTTTTCTCGATTATTTGTTTGTTTTAATCACATGTTAGAATCTTTTATTTCTTTCCTTCCCAAACATAGTCTGATTTTATTCCTTTTCTTTGCCTTGCATATCTCTTCCTCACCTGTCCCTTGCCAAATGCCTTCTGTAAGACACCCTTTTTCTTCCATCAGAGCACTCCCCTCTTTATTTTAAGAACAAGATAACCAAGTACTAGGCAGTTTCTGCCAGAGGACAACCCTTTCTCTTAAGGCTGCTGCAACAATGAAGGCCATAAAAATCTGGTTTTGCATGCTGGATGATGGGATATTTCTTGCACTTATAGGCACAGGTGGCAGGGATTTCTCTTAAAAATCTGCAGATTAGCACAGGCCATCTGATTTGAAAGAAGGATGTGTTGAACATGTCGATTCAGTATGATTTTATTGCTAAAGGGATGAACTTTTTTTTTTTTTTGATTCATGCTTATGAGACACTAAGAAATAGTCTTGTGGGTAAACTCTTTAACTCTTAACAAGTAGTGTGAGAAGGGATATCCTGAATATGTGCTTTGGAGAGACACATGCCCTGCCGTAGGAATCTACTGTGGAAATAATTTCAACCTAAGAGAAATCAGTTGCAAATAGATAACTCAAAATTCATTCACAATGGTTTAACATCCCCTTCCAGCCAGATGCTTAGAGGCGCTACTTTTTCACTCCAGCCACTTGGATTTCACTGGTGCTGCCACGCAACTTCTTCACATAAACCGTAATGAGATGCCTATTTTCCCAAGGAAAAGGTAAAGAATCATATTCTAGGGCTCTCTAATAAGTCTCTGTGACTTATTTTCAGAACACTTCAATACTTCTGCCCTGTCAGTCTCTGAAAATGAGTGATAATTAGCCTTCTGGGTTGGCAGGAAATTGCCATATTGATCATCTTTGGAAACATCAGATACAGAAAGGAAAGTAAATCCATAGAAATGAATGTTTATGTGCCTTGTTGGGGGTCTTATTTTCTGTTTTTTAGCTTGAAGAAATATTAACACTGGGGCAAACAGAAATGGACAAAGCATATTGCTACTGATTTAGACATTTAGAAATAGCTTTTACTACCACTAGTGCAAATCCAATAAAAACTCCTGAAAGAAGCTAATACTGCTTTTAAGTAAGACCACTTAAGGCTTGGCTGTAAAGGAAATATTGCTCTTTAAAAATGTAAAACAAATCCTTCTAACAGGACTTTTCATGTTAAGCTGTCTCTAAATAAAAGATGATGAGATATTTAAAGAGTTTCTGAGTTCGCTTTAAATGCATAATTCAGGAGTGAATGCTGGAAAGGGAGTAAAAATGTAAAAGGCTTTAGAGGAATATATCTGTGATTCTATATGGTTTGTCCAGAAAGTTTAATAGGCAGAGAGGAGCTGAAATGTAACCAGGGAAATAGTTTGGATTATACCAATTTTAAGGTCTTAAAAAATTACCAACTCTTCAGAAATGCTTCGAGTATGTAACAGCCCCTATTTCAGGATTTGCTGTCCCGTGATATGCAAAAAAGATTATTGTAGCATGAGCTGAAGCAGCTGATGCTTTGCAATGGCCATTCCTGGTGTCATTGCATAATTCTGAAAGCCTGACTTAGTGATGAATTTTAAAAGTCAAATAACCCTGGCTGTCTTCCAGGTTTATGTTGCATATATACCGATATTGGTCCTTGGAATACAAGCATATGTAGAGTAATATCTTATAAAAAAACATTAGAACCTTGCTATGAGATTAATGGTGGGATTTATTGAGATATTTGAGACCAGAACTGTGCCTGTCATTCCTAATGTTTCAAACCGAGGGCATGAGTGATGTGCATATTTACCAGCTGTCATTTCAATGCAGTACTCTTATAATGAGGAAGATGAAAACACTCCTATCTTAAGAAAGAGCAAGAAAGAATAAAAAGTATTAAATCATTATTTTTGTAATCTAAAGTTGCTTTTTTAAACATCTCAGTCATAGTTTTTCATAGGGTGAGCCTTCAGTCACTATGTTTGTTTTAAGGGATGAGATATGGAATATATAAACATCTTAAAAGGATATATTTTGCTTTTATAGAACTGCAATAAACACAATTTGTGGAACACAGTTTTCCTGTGGTTGTGGAAAGTTTCAGCACCTTATAAAGGAGAGTGGCCACTTGGGCTGCAGTTCAGTAAATTTGCTTAGATACTGTGCTTTGCCACCTTTTTAGACAAAATTCATCACAATGGGAATTCTGGGAATCCTGTTCCTTATTTTGTGCTGTTCCTTATTTTGTGCTCCTTCTAATAAAGAAGAATTTTTCTGATTTCAAGGATTACTTGAAGCATGTGTGTGTTTTTCTCCTGTGGACCGGGCTATTTTGTCTTTTCTTGGTTGCATGAAGGTACAACTGTCAGCATATCCACTGCTGTCCTACAATTTTTGTGTTGTTCCCAGATCTGTTCTTTCCTTGGTTGGGCCAAACCAAGAAAAACTGGAGAAAAGTCTCGATCAAAGTAAAATAAAGCAATTTCCAGGTTGTTGGTCATTGATGTGTCAGTGCCCGGTTATTCTGAGTCATAATTGCACTCACCAGAGCATTTGGAAAATGCTTTCAACTTCAGTTTGAATACTTATTTGAGGGTATAATTTTCCAAGTATTTAATTTTTTTGTAGGGTCAATGATATTTAAAATATCAATGACAGAGGTCGTTAGATAGAAGTATAATGATTTGGGGTGTCCCTGGAGTGGATGGGTATTACAATTTAAATGGTAAATAGGTGATGCTTTTTCTGAGAAATCATGAGAATTTAATACAAATGCTGAGTTACACTGCTGTATATAAAACTTACTCCAATAAAAGAGGGAGATGGGAGGGTTTGATCTGTTATGACTTTAGTAAAAATTGCTTGGAAGTTTAGTGAGATCCCCCCCATAGCCAAAAAAATTGGAACTAATACGGTTTAACTTTCTTTTCATCTTCTACAAAGAGAAATTATTCATTGAATTGTGTAGTTTTAGATTAAATTTTGAAATATGTTTTAGCCCTTTTGTAAGCTATTTAAAAAATCTGTAATAGAACAGTATAAATGCAGCTAAGCATTCAGTAACTTCAGAACTTGGAAAAAAAAGCAGGAGTTGGAGAGGAGAAACCATGTGGTGGCTTTGCCACAAGCAGGGTGAGGGGACCCCAGCTACAAAGGAAAAGAAGTCAAGCTCACTTTTGGGAGGGATGGAGGTGATGTGGAATGTGGTTTTTTTAAAAGGAGACATGAATCAATGGTTAAAATTCTTGATTAAATTAACTTTCTTTATCCTAGAAATAGTATAGTAAGTTTTTTCTTAAGGTTTTAGAACATGAGTTGGCATTTGGTTTAGTCCTGTTATTGTTGTCCTTGGAAGTCTTCTCTGGTCCTATTAATTTCATGTGCTGAAAAAGTATTTATTTGCTTATTTAAACTGAGTGTGCCTAATAGCTGTTCCTCTTATTAAAAAGCTGGAACTCACTGTATATCACATTTTCCAAGGCTCTCTGCAAGGAAACTCTAAAGTAATGACCATTGTTATGTTTTGGAACAAAAATTTTGTAAAAAGCAACAGCAGGCATGCAAAACAGATTTTTCGGGGTATGATAGATTTTTGGGGTGAAGGAGTAAGAAATTTTATGGTGCATTTAGAGATCTGAGTATTATACCACGTATAGATTACTGATTTCCCACCCCTTTCTATCCTTGAGCTTTGCAGATTAAAACTGCCTGTATAGTAGCACATTTCAAAGATCCAAAGCTTCCATGGGATTCGGTGCTAAAGGCTCAGACTTACATTTGTAAAAAATTAATTTTTGTTGCTATGGGAACATATACTTCATTTAGTCCTGAAAGGAAAATATACAAATTTATGATAAAAAATAACACTATTAGTCCACTTGGTGGGGCAGGAGGCACTAGAAATAACTTAGTAATCTGGGTATATATCTCCCTGTTGTATACAGCATGAGCACACTGGAAAAAAAAAAGTCTCCTTGTCAGTTTATTGCTCCATCATAATCTTTCTTCTATAAGTTCACATTTGTTTGCATTGTAAAATCAAACTGCACATAAACAAGTAGCTCAGTCATTATTTGCCTTTATAAGGAATCACTGGGGGCATCTATTAATTCTCACATGATTATCTTTATTTCTTTGCCATTCATGAAGTTTTGTATGAGGCCTAGATCTCAGCATATTATTATTCAGCTAACCAGGAATGAAGTAGAGAAATTTGTTGTTGCAATTGAATTTATTCCTAGACTTTATTAATATGAGTATGAAAGTGAGTTCTGCTTCTGTTCACTACCTCTTTGTTTGCTTCTTTGCTTCCTTCACCACTTGTGAAGGAACTGGTGGCAAATATCTCACAATTAGATGGGATTTTTCTCCTTGGAGAGTGATATAACTGTGGAGAGATTTTTCCATTCTCTTGGCTTCTGCCTTTCTTTCTCTTGGCTTCTGTCTTCCAAATTTTTTTATTTTTTTTTTTAAATCTCTATTATTTCATGGGTAGCCTCAGCTTGAAAATTTATATATGTAGCATTAAAAATACTCTGCTTTTTAAGCCTGAAAAATTTCTAAAATTGAATGAAATGCCCTTTTTACATCAAGTTAATGGCCCTTTATTTTCCTAGGATTTGGGGTGTTATGACCACCATTCCATCTTTTGTGTGAAACAGAGCATGTCTGAATTTATTTAAAAATGCTAGGGATGCATATTTATGCTGCTTTTCATGTGCAACATTTGTGCTGTTTCATGAAGATATTTATTATCCTGTTTCTCTAAAACTTGGCTTCATATTCAGGTTCAAGTGGACATACAAATGTAAAGAGAAATACAATAGAAACTGCAGCTACCATGTGATCCCCAGTGAATTCCTTCAGAGATGCACTTTTTACAATATTTTGATGTAAAAATTCTCTCTAACAATATCTTGGCTGCTACAGGCATGCTGTTATTAATGCTGGGGAAATCTACCTTTTAGCAAATCCCCAAAAATATCTGCCCCTCTCAGGCTATATGTATAAAAAGAGAGATCAAGAAATAGCAAAATCAGTGAGAAATGCAGACAAAAATTAGCATAAAAGTGGGAAGATACAGAGGCTAAGTGATCTCTCAATTCATCTCTCTGATGGAGAGGAAGTATGAGCAAAATGCTTTTTTCATCTTTTGGGAATCTCTAGCATGATCTCCACTTCTGCTTTTGTTATAAGCAGTTAATGTTGCTTTTGTTGAAATGCTGCCATTATCATTTAATCATCAAGTCTGTAAAGTGCTGTGCCCACTCAGCACAGAGATCATTCCTTGGCCTGGAGACAAACCGTTTAAGCAGTGGCAATGTTTCATTCTTTCAAATAAAATCCTTTTCCAAGAAATGAACTGGTGAAACGTTTCAGTTAAGAAATATTCCCGCAGCATTTTATTTGGCTGTGGGTTGTATGGAAACGACCCCAAAACGTCTGATGTTTCTCTAAGTGACACTAATGTGTTCCACCTCTGTTGCCTCTCCAAAAGTTCACCTGTTGAACCGCTGTGCTCAGGTCACACGCAACCCTTCACGGAGGGAAAAAGCAGTTGTTTAGCATTCCGCAGTGAGATATGTCTAAATTGCATTTTGTAAGCGTTATGTCAACTAAATATACATTATGGCAATTGAAAGAAGGTGGCAATGGCTTTTTGAGAAACCTGTGAACAAGCTCTGTCATTGCTGTGGAAGAGAGATGAACATCTGCTATTCCTCTTCCATTTGCAATCCAGGGTACAGTGCTGTGAAAAAGCATTTTAGTTCACAGTAGAGGCTTCCTCCTTAGAACGAAACTTCTCCCCATTCCCTCAGTACTTTACTTTGCAAAGCACTGTTAGACCACACAGACTGGGTTGCTTTCAGAGGTCCCAAAAGGTCCACAGGGCCACATTAGAGCTTATCACAGTAAAATGCTCATATGGTGCTCACTTTGGGGCATCAACCTCTTTGTTCCCTGAATTCTTCCTCCTGACAACCCTGCTTGCTTTTGTAGGCACACCACACATCATCTGAGATCTACCCCACCTTTCATCCCCCCCAGACACTCTGTATACCTTTTGTACCTAATTTTTAAGGGATTTCGGTTTACCTCCTTTTTTGATGTACTTAAAGGAAATCTTTGTTCTTTTAATAAGTGAGATGAGGGAGTGTTGCCTAAACTTAAGTAGATCTTTCACTTTGGAAGCTCATTTTTTGTCTGATATCCAGTTAATAGCTTTAGTAAACCTTACTTTATTAGTTCATCTCAACAGGAAAAATATTCAAGAGTTAGTGATCTATCTTGGTGTTTGAAAAAAGAATGAAGGCTTATCATTTTGGAAAAATATTAGTGATGGAGAGCTTTACAATTAAGAAAGTGAAGTGGCTTTTAAGGTCTGGCCTGATTCAAAGGGCTAAATGACTGCTTCTTGCAAAGTCAGCTTTAATAGTGAGTTTTTAATTAACCTCTCACATCCATGTATGTATAGAAAAAAAAAATCTTTTAAATCATAATGGTTTCTGTATGCTATTCTCCCCAACTTTGAAACCTGAATGCTTGTGTTCATTTGCATTTATTCATGGGCCACCCAATGAAGAGTGTTACTGGCATTGCTTTTGGGATGCTCATAAAATATGAAGGAAACTTCATTTTAAATCAGTAAAATGTTTCAATGAAACCCATGCTTCAACTCTTCACTCACATACCTGCATTAGCCAGAATGTAATATTTTTATCCATAGTAACTGGTTATGTATAGACTATCTTCATTTCTTCAGAAAGATCAGAATTTGTCTTTTAGTAGAAGCAGTCTCATCAGAAGGAACAAGTAAAACTAGTAATTGCCTTTCTGAGGTACCTTAGTACCTCCTGCTCTCGTATGTTCCCGGATGTCCTCAGAAGCACCACAAGCTATAGCAAACACTCCTCCCCTCAGGAGCTGGCATTTGTCTGCATTCAGTTCATTTCATAAAAGATTGGGCAGCAATATTTAGCATTTATTTGTGTCTTGGCAACTCCAAGGGATCGTGTAGAGAAGAAGACAATGGGTAAGGAAAGAGCTTGCCAGTACCTGTGTTGGGAAAGGCAAGTTCAGGTCCATGTCTGCAGCTAATCTGTGCATGGACATGAACCTTCTGTAGTTCAGATTGGAGGACTATCCCCAGCAGCCTATAGGCTGTGATCTGCCTTTTCTCATGCATGGCAATATATAAATAAAAATAAACTTACTGACTCTTTGTCTTCAGTAACAATTGCAAGTCCTGTTGGTTTGATTGGGTTTGGGTTGTTAGGATTTTATTGTTTTTTTTCTGTGAGTCCACTGACTACTAGTTGGAATCCAGACAGCTGGGTAGATTTAGGAGTTTCTTATGTGTCCAAGACATTTCTAGGACTCAATGAAGATAATGGTCAAGGGAATTAAAGAAATCACAATTATTATATTGTCAGCTATTATATAAGACATTATTAAATTAATTAAGCAAGGATTTGTCTTTTTTATAATGCAAGAGAGCATGTGTGATAAGCAACAACACAAAACCATGGGTGCAGGATTAAGCTGACTAAATCAATCAGGTTTTTTCTTAATGGGGTCACTAAATCTGAGCAATTTTTTTTCATGTTCAAAATGTTTGTCTTCAGTTTTCTTCATGCACCCAAGAACAACATTTCCAGCCAAGCCTCTAAAGATAAAATATCCTAGATTTTACGTATGCTTTGCTTGTAATAATAAATAATCTCAGTACTGAGCCAGAACTTCAGATGGCTTAAATCAACACAGACTTCAATAAAACTGTGTTGATTTATTTTTTTTCTTTTGCTATTAGATGTTTATGTAGAGCAAGCCAAGAAAAATTACTGGCCTACAGAAATTCAACACATTACCAAGTTATCAATATGTCAGAGTATTTCTTTGGAGCAGATCCCTCTGATTAGCAATAGGATCTAATTAATTTTGCAGTTTTAATTTGTGGTAAATAAAGTGAAAATGACCATTTAGTATAAAGCTTCTTAAAACCATTCTCTGTGAGTAATGCATCAAAGACAAGTCATGCAATGACAAGATATTTGTTCAAATCCTGATGTGTGCGTGTGTATAAGGGATATGTCAGTACAATCTAAGATTTTGTTTATTTATAGTTTGCATTGATAGTCTCACTGTCCTTCGTGCTATGCTTCTCGCACATCATGCATGGTCTTCTACAGTCCACAGATATGAAAATACCTTATGAAAGTATGGATTGGTGTCCCTGAGAAAAAGAGAAAATCACTATCATAGAAGGATATTAAATAGTATCAAAATGAATGGGACCTTAATATTCTCAATGTGTTAAACAGAAAGAGAAATAGAAGTATTTGAATTCTCTCACAGGCTTCTTCAGGAGCATGAGATCGCATGTCCATGCTCCAAGTGTAGCTACAAAGGGCGGTGCAGTGCATGTATAACCTTTCATAATGTAATTAATGTTTGACTTAATTCATATTTATTTTACGTTACCATTCTGACACTTTTTAGCTACCTCAACTTTTTTTATGCTTTTTCTTTTTTTTGAGCTAAAAATTTTCTCTTGCTTAGCAGGAGAACTGAAGCATTAACACAAGTAATTAGTAGCTTCCTAAGTGCTACTATAAATAAAGAACAACTGATAAAGAAGAAAATTACAACAGCTTCTGGACATGTACTAGTAATGATTGTGGAAAGTTGATGTGACTGAAGGTGTGGTGGAAAGATTTAACATGGATAGGAGAAATAAAACCTTATACAGTGACATCCTTATGGACCAAAGCAGTTGAATTAATGCCTAACTCATCCATTTCTTTAATGAATCAGTTTGTTTCTAATTCTAGAGAGAAGTAGTCTTGCAACAAAAACAGATTAAATATTACTTGGAGCTGTCATTATTTATTCATTGTGATGATTGAGGGGGAAATCTTGCTTTTTAAAATTTTTTCACTATATTTTACTTTCCCGGGTAATTTCATAACCAGTTCAATCCTCTGCATGTAAAATTATTTTCTCATCTTTTCACCCCAGAAATTCTGTTCTACCTCATGCAGGAATGTTAGGGTACTTAGGAAAGGAGCTTCTCTCCCTCTGCCCCGCTGCCACCACAAAACAATGACATTTTAGGGAAAATTAGGTTTTCTGAGAGGCCTGTAATTACAGAAGCTGGAGCCTGGCCAGGTCAGTCAGATTAACCTGCCTTAACAAGCTCACTGATCATAAGTGGTCATTAGTTTAGTTTTTTTTCTTATCTGAAAGACAGAGCCTCCTATAGCACAGTGCCCTCTGCTATCAAACCCAGTGTTTAGTCTAAGTTTTGTCCTATCTCTTTGTGGTCTAAATAGAAGTTTGTTTTATGAATCCGTTTTGAATTATCTTAAAATGACACTAATTACATAACTATTACTAATGTTTTCTCATATGGAAGATGATGTTTAGTGAGGTTTACAGCAAAGAATGTTGGCAATTTTGAGATATTTCCTGTTTAAAAAGCTCTCTGTGCAAAAGAGCTTGCTCACTTTTTATTCTTACTTCCCAGGATTATGTTAAACAGACTTTATATGTTTCTTAGAGTTGATTTCAAAACTAATTCAAAATAGCAATAATTGTAGATTTCAGTTATCTGGGTAGTGTCATCCAATTGAGATCAAATGTTTTCTGTTAAGAACTGCGGGTTTACAAACATATTTCTCTAAAGTTGAGTTGAAGACTTTTTTCTGCTTCTTTTCATTTTCCTAATGTCTGGGATTTGGGCTGAATTCATGTCACTTCATTTTTTTCTACTGCTGCTACTTTGCTGTCCCAAATAGGGACCTCTACATCCACAACTTGCACAAACTTGGTTTGTGGAGGGATTGTAAATATGCTGGACTACACTGACCTTTTCAGTAGACCATCCCTTGATTGGTAGCCAGTCCACCTCTCCCCCACAGGTTAATGAAGCTGTAAATAGGGAGAACTGAAATGGCAAGCCAATCAAAAAGGTCAGAGTAGTATAGCACACCACTGCAGCTGACAAAATATATGAGGCATTAAAATTTGGATACTTCATTCCTAGTGACAAAGATTGTAACGGGAGTAGAAAAGAAGGCTCCGTGAATCCCTTCACATCATAGGGAATCTAACGTGGATGGGAAACGATGCGAGCCTGCCACAGCTGAACTCCAAGACGAATGTTTGAAATCTCTTCATATATATTTCAGGGACCATGTAATAGCCAGATTGGGTTAAACCCCATGTTCTCTGCTGTAGGAATACATTCTTCAGCGTTCTTGCTGTTTGTATGCACAAAATGTGCAAATATATTATCTCACAGTAATGTAATTGTTCAGAGGAGGGTGTAGAGTGGAAAGGATATGAAAGAGAGAACAGGAACAGAAGGCTACTCAGGCTTTATTAGAATATATGAACATGAGAATGTCAGAGCAGACTAAGTCATATGGAATAACTGAAGAAGTTCCTTCCTACTGTGTTGGTACAGTATCATATTTCTCCAATTATATTCATAAGTTTTAAATTAGTAAAAATCTTGTAAAACACAGAAGGTTACTGCATGTAAATGCTGCTTAGCTGAATGGCTTGCTGTAGTTAAATTTAAACCATTGTTCAAAAAATACTCTCTCAAACTTTGTTCCTGAGGTAGCACACAACAGTGAAGTCAACGGAGATGATGGCCATTGAAAATTTTCTTTTGGTCCCCAAACAATTTTCTGAACATTGCTGGTATTTATTCTTATCTGATGTAGAGATATCTCATCCTGGTGTGTGATCCAAGATCTGTACGCCCCAAGATCTGTATTCCCATTGTTTTTAAACATTTCCCTGTCATGTTGGCAACTCATATCCCTTCAGGACCAAAAAATGTTAAGTGTATTTCCCAAGTAGTTTGAAGCACATTGATACAAAATTCATGCTCCCTGGTGTAAAGAGTAGCTGGTGAGAGCTCCTTGTAAAAAGGTATGAGTGGTTACTCTGCCCATGGTTTGTAATGCAGCTTTGAGTTTGTGAAACTCTCTCTCCTCTACAAAGAGTGGCAGAGTATTTGCTCACAGGGGAGGAACTTACAGTAGCTTGGCCCAGTCCTGGGGCTGATTTACAGCAGATATATTGCTCTGTTCTTGCAGTATAAGCATGTACAGTTAAATGTGGTTTTGAAAAATGGCTTGGTTTCTCCGGACTCGGAAAGAGCCTCTAACCCCAGCCTGGAGGACCCCTCTACTCCACTGGATTTCCAGGCTGGCGGGATGAGTTACAGGGACCAGTGCCAAGAGGTGCCTTCTGCTGCATTTTATCACTGGCTAATCCAGCTGTCTGAAACAGTGCCAAGCTAATTAGCTGTTTCAGTGCCTGTTATATCAGGAGCCCAAATAAGTCCAGAGAGGTCACGTTTCGAACGGGAGCAAAGCCTTTTCATTCATCTCTCTGTTTTTGCAGGACCAAGATGACTCCCATATGGGACAAATCCCAATTAATGCTTCATATTTAAACTTGTCCTGGCATATTTTAGAATGTTCACCAATTAACAGTAGCATTAAGTTATGAACTACTTTAGGTGAGGGTGCCAGTGAAGACAAAGACCCCTTTTTTTCTTAAGATTGTCTAATCTTAGTTTGACTTGGCTAGTACAGGAAAACCAAAGAAAAGATCTGCTGAAACTGCATCACAGCATTATTAATCTGGAGGATTTATTACTGCCCAAATTCATTACATATAAACCCAGTCTTTGTCCTAAAACATCCTTTACTTTCAAATCCCAAATGTATCCACTGAGGTTAGGAGCAGAAAAGAAAAATAACATTATGATGATAAACACAAGGGAAAAGAACAAGGAAAATAAATATTATCATTAGCGAACAGCTACTTTCTCAGTTATGTAAGCTGAATAGCAAGGCAGCTGGCTCACACACATGAGACTATAGATAATGGAATTACAATGTCAAGATTTCCATAATATCTACCTTAAATACCTGCAAAAATGAAAACCACAGTATGATATTTTCAGCTCTCTCAGTTCATGAAGTTAGATCTTGACTATGAAAGCCAAGTCCATTTCTTCAGTTGCTTCAAATTAGCTTTCTTTTGTCAGTGTACTTTGTGTAATTTAAATCTTTCATAAAATTACCAAGGAAGAGCAGTTGGACTGCTCCCTGTGTCCCTGCTGATGAAGCAAAGAAACCTCAGAGAATAATGATATTTATGGATGTATGCATTATCAGGGATCTCATTAAATGATTTACATTATTTCAGGAGCACACTACTGAAGAATGAATACAATAGAAAATCTGGGTAGTTTCTGTTTCTTTTGGATCTGGGCCTTTTAACCCCACTCAGCCGTTTTATTTGCTGTCCCTTGGAATGATATTGCAAGTGATCATTTAAGTTTGGGTATTGTCACTGTAATACCTACATAAACTCCCTGTGCAATAAACCCTAGTGATGGAGCAGAGCTTCACAAGACTTTAGACAGGTGTGGTCATGAAAGCAATCCAAAATGCTGACTGAAAGAATGCAAAATGTGCACTCATTTGAGATCTTTCCTCTTTTTGCTGAGAATTCAATGGATCACTTAAATTAAAATTTTACTAGGGTAAGCCTGTAGTTGGTTAATAAAGATATGTTTCAGTACGCAGATAGGGGGACAGAAAATTGTCCCTTCCTAAAGCTTTTTCAGGTGGTGGGGGGGAAGAGTGATTTGAGGAACATATAAGTAATAGGAAATGAAATGACAACAAATTTTGATCCACAAATCTTTCAAAAATCTACATCTTTGTCTTTTTGTTTTAATAAATAATTTGTGGGGTTTTGATTATCAACTCATCCCATTGAAATATTAAAACTAAAAGCAGCCTTTATGACTTGTTTCCTACCAGTATTCTGGTTTATTGTTGTTACAACCTGCCACAACACGCTGCACACCCTTCTTCGGATGAATCCCAGGACATGGTTGGATTTCTGGGATGCAAGCTCACATTCCTGAGTGATGTTGAGCTTCGTGTCAGCCAACACCCCAGGCCTTTTTCCTCAGGGTTTTTCTCAATCCACTCTCTGCCCAAACTGTCTCTGGCCTTGGGATTGTCCTGTACCCGGGGCAGCACACTGCGCTTGCCTTCATGTGGTTCCATGGGCCCCCGCTTCTGAGCTTCTCCATGTCCCTCTGGATGGCATCTCATCCCTGTCATGTCAACGGTACTGCTCAGCTTTGTGGCACCTGCAAACTTGCTGAGGGCACTTCATCTCACTGGCTATGTCACTGATAAACATTAAAACATTAAACAATTAAAGAGTACTGGTCGCAGTCTGGATCTCCGAGAGTCACCACTTGTTACCCATCTCCATCTAGACATGGACCTGCTGGATGTAACCATCCAAGCAGTTCCTCATCCACCAAACCATTCATGCATCAGATCCTTGGCCCTCCAAATTAGATGTTGTGGAGAACTGTGTCAAAGGCTTTATAGAAGTCCCAATAAATGGCATTCATAGCTCTTTCCTTGTCCACTGAGGTAGACGTCATAGAAGGCCACTGGACTGATCAGGTGGGGTTTGCCCTTGGTAAAAGGTGTCCTGTAAAACTGTCTTGAACTCCTTGTCCTCCTGGTGACTCAGCATAGCTTCTAATAGGATCTGTTCCACGATCTTCTCAGGCATAGAAGCGAGGCTGAAAAAGCAGTAGTTTCCAGAATTTTCCTTTTTAACACTTTTCTTAAATGGGTGCAACATTTTCCTTTTTCTAGTCAATGGGGACTTCACCTGAGTGGTATTTTTAAAATAGAGGTTGACCATGAAAAAAGTTGTTGAGTAACTCAGTCTTCTCCTCGTCTGTACTTACCAGTTTGCCAGCCTTCCTCATCCAGGGAGTACAACTTCTCTGACCTTCCCTTTCTGGCTCACACACCTATATAAGCCCTTTTTATTACTTTTTGCATCTTTTGCCAAATCCAGCTCCATCCATACTTTGCCTTTCCCTATCCCATCCTCACACAACTGGGCTGTGCCCCTACACACTCCTCCTGTGGCGTTCCTGCTGCCACTGCCTGTGCACTTCCTTTTTGCCCTTTAGTTTGACCAGCCGGTTTTGATTCATCTATGCCAGTCTCTTGTCTTCCTTTTCCAATTTCTTACACCAGGGGATTGAGAGCTCTTGACTCTATGGAAAATGCCTTAAAGTTTTGCTAGCTCTGTTCTGTGCCATAGTCCCTGAAGGATGTTTCCCAGGGGATCCTACTGTCTAACTCCTTGAAGAGCTGGGAGTTTGCTTTCCTGAAATTCAGAGTCTTGACTTTAGTTTTTGCATGGCCCCTTGAACTGCCAACTCTAGTTGCTTAAACAAAATATGCACTAGGGTATATTATTGGCTCTGGATAACTGAAAGTGCTGCTTGGATGCTCTGTAACAAAGAGAATCAGAAATCCTGGTCTAGCAATTTTTTTGCTGCACCTGTAGCTGCTGGCATGCTCTGCCCTTCCTGCTCCTCTGTCATTAAAGCTCTCAGTGCTTGTTTCCTATCTGTGTGCACTTGACTAGCAATGAGGGTGTTTCTTCTAAGCCTGGGCTTCTCTGCATATTTTTCTAAATCTTGAGTAAGTCTAAGGTGTATTACATAACTTTATGAATAAATGTTTTGGGGTTTTTATCATTATATGCCCAAAATTAATGAGTTTTATCAGAGAGGAAAATACTGTACAACTGAACACTAGTTTGATACCATTCTCCAAACTGATATGCAAGGCAGAGCCTTGTTCCCAGCTCAGAAATTTGAGGGGGGGAGTCTAAGAAAAATGAAGCTGAATGTCAACACTTTTGCCTGTATAGCTAAACAGGTAAAGTGACTACAAAACCTGCAAATTAACAAAAGAATAGGTAGCTGCTTAAAAAAAATCAGTTGTCATATGTAAGTTTGAAAGTACAGCTGAACAAATTGCTATTTATCATAACTCAGATGAAACAATTTCTTCCATCCTCAGAGAGGGATTGCTGCTTCAGTCAGGCATAGTGTTGCCGAAGGTTATCACCGCAGCTAGTCAAATTGGACTGTCATTCCATCTTTTTAGGGAAAAAGAAGATAAATCAGAGTACTGTGGGCATTGCTGAAGCTATGTAAGCACAAACATGGTCTGTACCACAAACACAGAAAGAGTAAAACGTTGCAAACACAAGGCCATGAGATGAAATTGCATCTCTTGCATCTCTACCATCACAGAACACAGGGTGCCGCAAATCACTGCAGGCTTCACTGAGATTCTCTTCAAGCTACCCGAGGAAAATGAACCCTTTCCTTAGGGCTCTAACAATGTTCCATGTAAACAATTGCAACCTGAAGTTACTTTCCTAGTGCGCCTTGTTTTGCCTATGGATGAGAACGCAGTGAACTTGCAAAAATTTATAGTATTTCTATTTCTGACTTACCAGCAGAACAGCCAAATACCACTGAACTGGACGGGGGTTCTACAACCTTTGTTACCTGTATCTTTTATTTTCAGTCTTTCTGTGATTTTCCTTTTACTGAGCCCAAGCTACATCTCATGAGCTACTAAGGGGAAACATTTCTGTTTGCCATTGCTGATATGCAAGTATGGATATTGATACCTTGTGTATGTGTTGAGATCTATATTGTGAACATCACTGCTTCTGCAGGCACCAATATCAACCTGCTGCAGCTAACATTCATATAATTGGGGTGCATCTTTTCTGTACCATTCATGGGTACTAAAAGGAAGACCTTCATTTTAGCTCTTGCAAGGGATGCAAGTACTGGTCTATTTGAAGGTTTGACCACAAGATTAAAATTTGACTTTGTATAAAAGAAACTGCTCCACCCATCAATTTCATTGAGAAATGCTCTAAAAGTAGAGTTTAGAGAAGTACTTTATTATTAAATTAATGAAGATACTGAATGACTTCATGGGTCTAATACAATTAATGACAATACTGGCCAAAGCGATTTCTAACTGAATTTAAGGGAGCAAAAGAACATCATTGTAGTTAAGTTATCTGCTCATAAATCTAAATTCATGGTAAAAAAAGGTTTCTCTACTGATAATAGACACATTAAATCAAAAATCATTTTAATAAATGACACAGAAGACTAACATGTCAGTTAATTACGTGTTACAGTTCTTACACATAAAATTGTGATATAGGGAGCTCAGCTGTTTCATAAGAGTAGCGTCCACAGTTCTTCAGTAACCAGAGTATCCAAGTAGAGATGCCGTATTTTAAATAGCTCACCAGGTATATTTGATATGACCCGCAGGTAAAATACTATCTTCTTGTCACATGAGCTTTCTAGCAGATTTAAGGGCTGATCTCCTGGGACAAATTGGTAACCAAGATCTTTACCCAAGGAATTTTTAGAATGATGCTGGGTTTTGGTTTGTTTTGCTTTTTTTTGTATTGTGGTATAACAAAATTGTTTTCCTAACTAATCTGTGTAAGTTCTGTAACAAATTACTTCGTCCATGAGAAGGTAGTGAAACTCCAGTTGCTGGTAGTTTGGGAGCTGCTTACAACCTGTGTCACCAACAATGGTTATTAATGGCTCAGACTGTCATCACCCCAAGTCTTTGGAGGAACAATTTGCACTGTATTGGCACCAATCAATGAGACAAAGAAATATCTGCTTCTGTACAAACTGCAGGTGAAGTGCAGAACTTGTTTTGGTGCAGGTTTATATATGTATCGCCAGCATTTGATAATGTCATTATGAAAAGAATTGTACAAATGGGAATGCAAGTGCCTAATGCTACATGGGATAATTTTCCTGTACATATAAAAATGAGTATGAAGTTCATCCTGAACTCATGATAGTTGACAAGTTGGTATTCTCACTAGAGACCCACATGGAGGCAGCAGAACAGGTCACAAGTGCATCGCTGTATTTTAAATGCAATAAATGTCAGACTGCTTTCTTTCATGTCTTATTTTAAAATAAATAATAAATACCTTGACTTACTTCCTGAGAGCCTAAGAATCCAAACACCGTGTTCAGTCAACTGGCAGATTTTTAAGCTAATGCTCCATATTATTATCCATTCTCAGCAATCCATTATTACATAGGAACCACAGATGAAAAGCAAGTGGCTGGCTCACAATAACCATCAAGGACATGATGCTTGTGGCCAAATCCAAATGTTAAAGCTGAAGGTGCTCCATATGTTTTTTATAAATTTCCTGGTTTGCAGTGCAGCAACATTGCCTCATAAATTAAAGTATAATCTGTCCATTTACTAGATTCAGTGTGAGAAAAGCTTTGTCTTGTCCACCTTTGTTGTATTGTTATGCTTAATGCTCTTGCCTTACTCCTTGGTCGTATGGATAGAATTAGCAGACAGGGTTTTTTTGAATTCCATAAGAGGCAACATCCTAACTAAGTGATATTGTGTGTAAGTCCATCAGTATGTTTTTCCCAAACTCAGATAAAAAAATAAAACAGTAAAAGAAAGCAAAAATACAAAACACATGCAGTCAAAGATCTTAGATTTGAATATAACTCACTAGTAATTTTTCTGAGATAAAGAGAAGACTCAAGAGTCCTTATTGTCATCTGCAACTATACCTAAAAGGTCCTTTTGCTGTCTTATGGACGATTATAAAATGTCTTCTCTTTTGAACCTATTTACTAAGTGCAATATGAGTTTTTTCTGTATTAGCTATCTATGACAGAGTAATAAAATTACTTGTAGCCTCGCATCCTTCAAGATCTGGCTTGAGTGTAGAGCGTGACGTTGCCCAATCCATCATATTCCTGGATCCACCTCTTAAGTAAGTCCTGGATTATACTGAGTCATTGTCCTCAACCGTTACTTTATCTGCTACCTTTTTTCTAGTTATATAAGCGGAGTACCTAAAAATCTCCCTTTACTGCTGTGCCCTTGAAACAGTGTGATTTGTTTGTTTAGGGGTGGGTGCAGTGTTGGTGGTGTGTGACAGTTCTGATGTTCATGTTGTAAGGCAGGCAGAGATGCAGAGACTCCCGGCTGAGATGCTCTTTTCCAGGTTTTGCCCTGACTCTTCTCTGTGCTGCAACCACAGATTCTTTTTTTATACTTAAAGAATATATTTCTTGAAGCTTGTGCTTGTGAAAATATAGCACTACTCAAAGGTGGAAAGAGAAAAATATAATTTCAAATGTGCCTTTAAGAAGGTCAGAGGAAAGTTTAAACATAATTAATCTATACTTCTGAGCTTCTCCAGGCTGATCTTCAGGAGGGTCCTGCATGCATAGGGTGTGAAGAGGAACATCTGCTAGGGGAGGCACTGGAAAGCTATTAAAAGCAATACAAGGATAATCAAAGCAGAACTCAGGTTGCTGCTGAAGAATCTGTAGATTTATGAGTGTGTCTTGAATTTTTCCCTAGGTGTGGTGGGTGACGCACAGCCACACAACCTTTAGCACCTTGTCACCTTGCCTTCTTGCCTCCACACTTCGAGCCACATCAACAGCTGCCTTGCCTTGCATAAAGGAGGTTGAGAGAAAATGTGAAGGGGATGTGGGGAGGCAGGATTTGAAGGCAATTCAGTTTTAGGATGGCTTCATCTGACCTTGAAAACACCCTCAAACTTTTCTTAGGAAATTTAATGAAAAATATCTCAAAGAAATTCTGTATTATGAACTTCAGAGTGGTGGATTGCAAAGAGCCTCACAGGTCGATTCTTGCTACATGTATTGTGCATATATATATATATATGTGTGTGCCTGTTGAAAAGATTTAATTTCCAATCATGGGAGAAGGAAGATTGCTGGTCAACATGTCTGTTAACAGATGTGAAGTTGCAGTTTACATATCCTCATGTCTACAAAATTAAGAGAAATGCAGCTCTGTCAACTCTGTCAATTATAATTTCAAAGTACAACCTGTATGTTGTGGTATCTCTGCTTCATCTGGGTTTGAGGGATTTTTTTCTTCCTTTTAGCAATATTATTAAAGTTTTATAGAGGCTTGACTCTTGAGTCAAAAGCGCACTAATTTGGGTATTAGCATGTGCATCAAGCAATCTCACTGCACTCATTCAGAAAATAGGAATTAAGATGATTTGACAGCCCTCCAATTTGGCTTTCAATGCTATCGATTCCTTTCATCAAGACTGTGCTGTTCTGTGTTCAATCTTGCAAAAGGGAATGATGGCACCCTTGCTCTAATCAAATTTCATTGTACATTCACTTCATGTAATAATAAATTTGGCTATCCAGATCAATTTTGGCCCAGTTTCCTCTCATGGGATGAAATTCAATTATTGCTTTTTTATGTTTCTTTTGAGGACCATTGTTTGATACATATTGGGGTTGTTTTTGTGGTTTTGTTTTCTATGTTTTTTTTTAATACTCAAAATATTGACTAAAATAAGTTTCAGTGGTATTCTCTACTTTTGTTTATGATCACTTTGGGTAAGAGTATGTGCCTGATTCTGGTAGGTCTGAGGTTACTACTTGATACATAATGAGAAGGATTTTTGTAATGGATTTGAAAGCACTCAGTATGTTCATAGATCCTTCTGGAATGAACTGTTTAAATACAAATGCTTTCATACAGTGTACCGTCCTATAGAATTTGCAAATGCAAAGTGCTTATTGGATAATTTTCCAAGCAGAATTGCAATGCATCTCAATATTTTCTTCAATAACCTCGTAACAGGATCATTATTTGGCAGCAAACATTGCAAATTAGGTCAGTGAACTTCTTATATTTTTTTTTCCCATAGAAATTAGAGGTGAAAGAGGTCTCTTAGGTCAACTAGTTCCTTCTCTGTTTCTTCATCAGTTCAAAAGGCCACCTTGCAAACCTGTTTTAGAGAAAAACACAGTACCGAGCCTGCCTGTAAGTAGATATTGCTGCTGAATGTGCAATAAGAAACAAAATTTCCACTATCCTGTGGTGACTGAAAAAAGTGTCCAAAATTGCTCGGGAGAATAATTAAGGGCAAAGGATTGTTAACTCTGTAGTCAGATCACAGGCTGATCCAAATGGAAAATAATGCAAATAACACCTCTGTGGAGCTGGAAGAGTTGATCTTGGATTAAAGATCTGAGGCTTACAACTAAGCTTCATTTAGCATATAATGACATAACAGCTACATGATCCACAAATGTTTAGTAACTAAGTCCATTAATACAGTTGTTACGTGAAATCCACTTAAGTATGTGGATTGTAAATACATGGGTATGGGAAAGAGTCTCTTAAAGCAGCTGTTCTCAGTGCATTATATTATAATGAGAGCCTGGTTAACTCTAACTGGGAAAATACCACTGCAAATTTGCACAGCAGAAAAGACTCCCATGTAGAATCTGTGGTCTTGTTTTCACTTGATATAAATCATTATTATATGATTAGCAAAAAGCAATAGAAAACCAACTTCCTTAGTTCCAGTTAGGACTAAATAAATCTACCCAGAATGATACAAGACATCTTGAAGCTTTGCAGGTATTATGTTGTCTTCTGTTGGACTGCTCTTAAATCAGTTCTCAGCAAAAGTGTAATAAAGTTGGAAAGTTTCTTTATTTAATGTCAAATTTTAATAATTTGTTAAAAGAAAAGTTATAATACACAACTTTACACAGGCATGGGTTCTGTATTAATTTTTTTCCTTTCTCTGTAAGAAAATGTTTCTTAAATTTCCTTTAAGTTTTAAGCTCCTTTATTTCAACTGATAGTGTTTTTCCTAATTATGCTGTGATTGATTGGACCTTCTGGATTGAACAGGAGTTAGTTAATGAATAGAACATATTTTAAGTGACTAGGTAAGAACCTAAAAGAATATTTTAAATAAGTATGCACACAAAATTTCAAATTATATCTTTAAGTCAGTCTTCTCATTTTGATTTCTATTCTTTTATTCTCAAAGAAGCTTAAAGATCATAATCATGAGTTCTAGACATTAGAAAAGTTTCAGCGTAAATTGCAGAAAGGCCTTGCATGATATGTGTCCCCAGTGATGAGTATGAATTAATATTCTGTAGAGTAACTTTATAAAAACCATAGGAACTTTAACAACGGATACTTTTCTGCCCTCAAAATACATGGAAAAATCGCCTCTTTACAAATGACAGCTTAAGAAATAATCTGTCTTTTCATTAGAGTTGGACAGAAAAAGTAAAAAAAAATTAAAACCCTTCCTAGATATTTTGGATTAGAAAATACATTTTAAAAAATCTTGACTATTTATTAGAGTACCTGTATGCTGTATTAAAAAAAACACAAAACCCTACTGTAAACAAGTTCAAGTATTAGCAGTGGCACCTTAGGGCTTTGCAGAGCTACTTGTCTGGAAAAGTAAGTTTGCTCTGACAGAATACTTAACAGGATTCGCTAAGCCACAGTGAAAGCTATAAGCTGTAATGAAACAAGCTTGCCAAGTCTGTCTGAGGACGAGCTTCCTTCTCTGGGCTTAACTCTATTTCAGTGCTCCCATTTATCTCTCCAGTGAACGTAGGCACCCTTCATGGCCTGACAGGTATTCTGTCCTTGCCAGGTAGCTGCTGCTTTTAGGCAATAGCTGCCAAAACAATTCAGAGATTAATGGGAAAATGTCCATAAATTATAGTACAACCTCTCCACTTTCACAGAAAATGTAAGATCTTTGGGATGTTTAAATACTGTAAAATGTCTCAATTTGTTCAGACACTTGCAAATATTAATACAGACAGATGTGGAATACACAGACAACAAACATCTAAATTAGCTTTGAGGGGAATTAATATAAGAAGCTGGCAAAATATTCCCAGTGAATAAATTAGTGTGACATTTTATTATGATTTCAATACAAGATTACCAAGTGCTTAGCTTAAATATAGGTCTCAAAAACCTGCAAAAAGAAAGATAATATTACATGATGTAGCAAGGAAATCCAAATGGAAAGCTACACCTATTAGGCTCATAGACATTCCCAAGGTAGGACAACAATTGTCAACCTGAATAAGACATTGAATATATTGTTTTTTCCAAGTCTTTAATTACAGCTGGCATTCCTGAATCAGTGCTGGAGGCAACCATCCTGTTGAAGAATGTAAACCTTTGTGGGAGGAAAGAGCAGAGACCAGCCTAGTTTCTAAAGTGCTTATAAATCTTATTAGTAGGAGAAAAAAAAACTGTTCAACATTGCATGATTTGCACACGTAGGTCCACCCTCAGCCGAATATTCTGCTCTGTGGGTTTGCATTATACCCCAGATCCACATTGTCTCTGGAGTTCAGCTCCTGCCATCACCACCTGGTATTGCCCAGACCTCCGCAAAACTGACTCTATGGGGCTCAAATGGAAATTGCCTGATCTCATAGCCTGTAGCTCCTTAGCCAAGGGGTGATAGCAATAGTTGCCCTAACTGTGGCTTCTGATGACTCCAGTACAGAGTCACACAAGCTGGAGAGATCATGCCAACCCCCAAGATGTGAGTCCAGTCACCTAGACCTGATTTCTTCGCTGTTACTCAAAGGGAAAATGCTGGCTTTCCCATTACTTCAACTTCTCCAGCTCTCCAGCATGTGCTTGAATCTCCCTGTGCTTGCTCCTCTCCTGCCCTCACAACTCCCATCACCTTTGCTGCTGGGTTTTGGCACGCACTTGGGCTACTTCCTTTCACCAAACAGAAAACCACAAAGCTACGACACTTTGTACTGTGTTGTGTGCTGCAATATGTTAGATCTTGTTTGAGTTTTTGTGGTTAAGCCTCTTCTCCAGTTGAAACTTCTCACAGTTCCCTTCAAAGACTGAGTTAGTTCGTGCCTGCTCTCAGACAGCAGCTGCTGTCTTTAATGCCACCCATGAGCCTGTGTGACATCTGTAATCTGTATGTGCTAATGTAGAAGCTGGGGGCTGCCATGTGAAAATGCCAGGTTGGTGCAGTGTCACCGCCTCAGCTGCTCCCCCAGCCTCACAAAGGGCACACTGGTCACAGCCTGGCCAAGCCTGGCTTGGTGTCCTTGTCCTCTCTGGACAGGCATCATCCAGGCTTCTCCAAAGGCACCAGCCACTGGTGAATGAGAGGAGTGCTCAGCACTCTTTCTGAGTGTTGAAATCAGGGATGAGGACAGTGGAGAGAAGGGATGAGAGGAGGCTCAGAGCCAAAAGGAATCTACGGGCAATCCCAATAAAAAAGCTGTCGTAGCAGCGCTGATAGAAAATGTTGTTTTCTGTGAGTTCAGCTTGTGGCAAATGATATGCTACGAATTTGAGTCCCAGTCTAAGGGGGCTTTTTAAGTGATATAGGTTAATGACTGAAATATAAAGATGGTCAGGGTGATCTCTGTTTTAGACTGGATTTAAGCATGATTTTCTTTTCTTCACCATCTTGGTCTTAATAGACAGCAAAAGACATCATACTTGTATTGTTTCTGTTTTATTTTGTTTAAAAGAAAGTGGTAATACTTTCATTTTGCCTTTAATCTAGTTGGATTAAGCAAGGTATACGAGCACAGTGACCCACATACTTCTCAACTTCTCATTTAGCAGAATACTGAGAAAAGTGAGTGGAGTTGTCCAAAAACTAGAATTCTGCAAGAGCAAAAGAGAAAAAAAGCCCAACAGTGTATCTTATTACTTTGTTGAGTACTCCAGCATAATCTGTAGTAGAAATACATTTTGAAGGCAGATTTCCATATAGCAGGATAAAAAACAGTCAGAATTGTGGTTTTTATGTTCCAACTTATATTCATGTGTTTTAATATTTCAGCTTCTACTTCTGGCTTATTTTAAATGAGAAATGTTTCACTGGAGACCATAGCTTTGTTTTATCAAATAATAATTTAGCAAAATTAATTAATACAATGCATTTCAGTGCAAATCTTAATCTATAAAAATGTCTGTCCTTTTCCCTTGTTCAATATTCTTTTTGTGGCATACTTAATTTTAGATCCATGACCTATGGTCCTTAATAGACTTTCTGACAATAATGATTAGGATAGTGGATATGAGGTATCAAATTATCAATAACCTCCTTCACTGAGACAACCCTAATGAATCATCATCTGATAGGGATATTCTACTTAAAACATTGATCATTAACTGATTTACATTTTCCATAATAAAATCTGCATTTTCCTTTCTGCCATTTTTGTAGAAAATATTTTAAAATATTTGATTTTAAAATATGGTGACTGTTTTTTTAGCCTGCAAGGTGTTTTTCATGAGGTTTTCTTTTTCTGAAAGCTACAACTAAAAATCCATTGGCTTGCAGTCCCTTATTTCTTCTATAGCTTTTGTTAGAATCAAAACTTTCATATGAAACACTTAAAATGTAGCTTAAATAAGCATAAATGAAGCTCCTGTGTTGGACTCTGCCTGGAAATACATGACATTCTCATTATATTCTGGGAACAAATGGACCTTAAGATCACATTGGAAACCTTGATTAAGAAAGTGTGACTAAGATAGGCTCCTTAGGGATTATTGACATTTAATTTAGCATTTGATATGAACTATCTGAAGCCATATCAGTAGAAACAAAATATTGCTTTACTCTAAGTAGTTTTCAGAGAAAGAGCAGATTTCACAACTGAAACTTTTGTCATCCTTAATGTCTCAATTAGCATATTTTAACAGTCTTTTAAACTTTGAAACATAATTGGATATGTAAAAAAATATTCCACCTTGAGTGCCAAATGAAATAGTTGCAAGCCCACTTTAATCTCAGTGGTTTTGACGCTGTAACAGATTTGAGAAAGTTTCATTTTGACCAAATTTATCCTCTGCTTCAAACCTGCAAAGGCTGTATATTAGGACTAGTAACTTTCTGAAAAAACCCCAAAAAAACCCCAAAAAATACCCCCAAAAAAACCAACAACAACAACTACAAAAACATGATAAGTACACTGCCTGCTGGCATTGTCTTAAATCTTTCATTTATTTGAAGCCAGATAACATCTGTAGACATTCTGTTCTTGCACATTTATGGAGCAGAAGTTTTGTCTGCAAATCATACATGAGTTTATTAAACCAAACACAGTTTTTTGGCTGAACGTTCCTAGTTGCATGTTTCAGAGGACTGTGCATCCACATACTTTCTTTGAAAATATCTCATTGTCTCACCACTTCCTCTATGGCTAAGAATTTAATGATTACCACAAAATAATTACTGTCATTTGCCACCCATTTGTGATTCCCATTGAAGTAT
This sequence comes from Donacobius atricapilla, assembly GCA_013397315.1. Classification (NCBI taxonomy): domain Eukaryota; kingdom Metazoa; phylum Chordata; class Aves; order Passeriformes; family Mimidae; genus Donacobius; species Donacobius atricapilla. The sequence goes on along the minus strand of WBMY01000363.1, from coordinate 790,041 downwards.
GGTTTCTAAAATATATCGTGTGGTGAGCCTGGAGTTAAGCAGAACAAAGGAAGAGAGAGAATACCCTCGTGGCAGCTTCTGCTGACAGTGATTCCCTGGCACAATAAATCTGTCATAAACCCCATCATAACCACTGGGTGGTGATCCATCAATGCTATCACAAGGAAGGAGATTACGGATAACCTCACTGGCCTCAAACACTTGTCCTTTCTCTCAGGAAGAGAGGGGGAATCAAGCAGTGTTTCACAGAACCACAGAATGGTTTGGGTTGGAAGAGACCCTGAATATCATCTCATTCCAGCCCCCCTGCCATGGGCCTCTAGACCAGGTTGCTCCGAAGCCCATCTAACCTGGCCTTGAACACTTCCAGGGATGAGGCATCCACATCTTTCTCTGGGCAATCTGTGCCAGGGCCTCACCACTTCCACAGTACATTTTCTTAATCTCTAATCTAAATCTACAAACCTACTCTGTCAGTGTGAAGCCATTCCCCCTTGTCCTGTCACTCCAGGCCCTTGTAAATAGTCTCTCTCCATCTTTCCTGTGGGCTTCCTTCAGGAGTTGAAAGGCTGCAATTGAGTCATTCCTAAGCCTTTTCTTTTCCAGGATGAGCAAAGCAAATTCTCTCAGCTTTTTTTGTCACAAGACTGGGAGCAGATGCTCCATAGAGTGGCTCACCTATTAAATCTTCCCCTAAAGGAATGGATTTGTTCCTGTTAATTACTAGCTAGAAGGAGTCACAGAGCCCTACCCAAAACCATGCTTAATGCAAAACACCAGTTTGCCTTAAGGTTTACAAAAGAAATTCCCCTAGGCCAGTATCAGAAAAAGAGAACTAGATAGAAAATTTGGAACAAATCACCCTTTCTTGGGCTATATTCAGTCTCAGTTTGGTGCTATATCCTCAGCAGGCAAGGGGGGATGTCACCCCAGAAATAGAGAGCTTTTACATAAAGTCAGCCTTCTTTAAAAAAAATAAACAAACTTCCTCAGAAGCTACAACTTTAAACCAAGATATTCATAAGTTGCATATTGTAAAGTACAAAGATAACATTTTATTCTCCAAGCCATATGGAAGGGTTTTCAGCAGCTGAGGATAAGAAATCCTGTAGAAGACTCTGACAGGCTAAGTAGAGCAAACTAAATCCCTTGCACTTAAACACCATTAGAAAATGCCTGATGCTGGATCACCAGTTTGAGGTGTGAAGGTGGGCTGCATGCTGACACAGGTAATAAATGGAATAAGGCATTTCAGGAGTGATAGGATTAATAATGTAATAGCTGACTTCAGAAAGCTTATTGGTTTTGCCTAAGGGAATACTTGTCCCAGATATTGAACCAAGTCGACATTGGCAACTCCATTACTTTTATCATTATTTACATTACTGAAAGAAGCCTTTGTTAAAATAAATTTATATTTACAGAGAACAGAGTGGTTTTATCTAGAAAGGTTCTTAAATTTTCTCTTAAGTTTGTCCTAGCACATGACAGGGGAGGATCTGTGAGCTTGGCTATACATTCTGAAAGGGTGAAGGTCATCTTTAACACATTGATTCTGTTCAAATAGCATTTTGCCCCATTATCCCAAAGAAAAAAACAAAAAAACCCTCGAAGTATTTTGCTGTATTTCATTAATATTGCCTACAGTTAAATCATATATTCAGTAACACCAGTATTTTTCTCCATAGATTTCAGTCTGAAAATGCAATACTGTATGAATTGAACAAAGAGAAGAAAATATTTCTGCTGCTCCTTTTTGTTTCTTCCTTCCTACCAAGGACATGCCAAGCAACATTTATCCTCTAGAACCCAAGCTTTAGCTATCAACCATGACAGATATCATGTATGCTCTAGTTTTGGCCTGCTATAGGATCCCTTTTAGGCTAGTGATTTCCAGCAAGTCCCTGCTCTTGTGAGAAAACGTACAGCATATATGATAGATTTCAATTAGAATAATTTTTTTAATTTTAATTTTTTAGTGAAATATTTATTTTCAAGTCAAATAAAATTGCAAGTTAATCAAATAATACAGAAAAAAACCATCAAAAGACAGAGAAAAATTCCCAAATGGTTGTTTTATAATAATGCTTCACTTTTTATTGTGGACTTAGATCCCAAGTAAAATTCTGAATAAGGAAAACATGGCTTTCAGAGTAGCTAAGGAACCAAAAAGCTGAACTGCACAGGCGCTGTTAAGCACATGCAGTATTCCTGAGAGATGTGTGTGTGTGCACAGCTGCAGAGACACAGAGCCCATATGCCTGTGTATAAACAGAGGGTATCTGTGCATGTGTGTGTGCGCATGTGAATGCTTTATAACCACATTGGCAGGTATGCAGGAAAACCCGAATACAAATTAGCCTTTTTCTAGCTCACTTTTAAGTGGCTGAGAAGCTTTGGGGTTTGGATTTGAAGTGAAATAAGACAATTTGGGTCTTGTCTTGGAAACAAAGGGATTAAAGTGGAGTTTTAAACTAAAGTAGGTTCAGAATAGCTTTCTCCAAACTGCAGGGTCTGCCTACGAGACAGATTTCTACTGAACATGCCAAGCTGACTTTATTCTCTACTCTCCTGTATGGACTTCAATACTCTCATTTTAGAGCAGAAATCCTCATCTAGATAAAGGATTACATTTTTCCAGGATATCAGCTTTGTACGAATAAATCCGTTCTGATTTTTTTCCCTGTCTCCAAAACAGTTGACAGATCCATTCAGAATTGTTGCCCTGCCCTTCTTTTATCTTAATGTTCCCTTCACTTTTCTGTTGAAACCAACATCTGCTTCTTTTTTGCACTTTTAGAAGCATATTACTTCATGGATAATTCTCTCCCAGCATAGTTCTGTTTGCTATACCCATTTTACATCCTCAGCTTATGCCATGTGGCCAATCTGTGTCCTCCAAGGGGATCTTTACTAAAGCTTTTCAATTCATTCCCCTTGTCACCTGTGTTTTCTGCCCAAAATTGTCCAGAAAGTGTCCATGCATCTCACTTCCTCCAGCAGAGTGCTCATTTAAATTCTAAAAAGCTGAACCCAAGCACCAGAGTAACTTCTATCAGAGGTTTTATTGATTATGAACTTGAAAATATCAGGGACTTTTTCTTCTAAACTCATATTTATCTCCATTAAATTAGAAAAGTCTGTCAAACAAGTGAATGACTCTCAGATTATAAAGCTTTAATTTTATGCTTTAAAAATCTATTAATTTAGCTGCATGTAGTACTTCAAGGAATATTTGGTCATTGATTTTTACTAAAAAATTTTTATTTTATTGTAATTATTTTTGAAAATTAATTGATTTTTTGTTCTTCAAGTACTTATAATTTCATTTTCCGTAAAGCAAGCTGTGTTTTTCAAAACCTAACCAGGACAAATAAAGGAGAGTAGATTTCATTAAGCCACTTCTAACGTATCCTAAACCAAAACATCTTCATAGGAACTCTGGCAAAACATGCCATTCATTTTTAACAAGATCAAATGAAAGTTTTTCCAACTATATCTCAGGGGATGACCTGTTTAAGTCTCTAATCTTGAGGTAATCTTGTTTTCTAGGTGAACTCCTGTAAATCTAGGCTTACTATTTCAAGTTAACCAACACTTTTTTTCCCCGCTCTCTAACAGATGTATGAGCTTTATGGCTGCAGTCCAGCTGCCATCCTTGAATTTAAACATTTGCTGAGCTATTTCTGTGGGTTGGAATCTGAATCTTCAAAAATCTTTCAGGTCATAGTGGTTTGTCTCCATTTCCAGGTAGTATCAGTTTCTACAACTCTTGTAGTAAATAGTTACTGCTCTTTGCTCAGCGAAGGGTTACCCCTGTTATCCTTACCCATGGTTTCCTCGTGGTTACTATTTTACTGATCCCCCATATTAGCACGCATGTCTCAGTCTCCCTATGCATTTTGATGATGCACAGAAGTCTGTTACCTTCTCCACACACAACCTTAGGACCTGATTTTTTTCTTCCACTGTACCTCAAAACACAACATCCCAGCCAGTACAGCACCAGCTGCATAACTGGATTGGATGCTGTTTAAAAAAATCTCTATTCCTTTGACCTGAGGCTGCAGTCATTCTTGACAGCAGAGAGGATATTTTCTTTCTGGGCAATGTGGATTTTTTATATTCCTCCAGTGCAAATCCTGACACCAGAGTGAACCACAGGGTAACTATGACATGCAAACAAGGACACCTGTATGCCTGATAAGCAGCGCTCTGGGCGTGCAGCTGCTGGTTTGTTTCCCAAGCAAGTTGGCAGGTTGATTAAGATGGGGTTATTTGGAATGACAATCTGTTACAGAAAGTGGACACCCCATAATTAAGATATATTTTTTCCTCTGCACTATCTCTGCTCTTATGTTTATTTCTGTATTTCAGTTTTATGCTCTACGTCTGGTTTGAATGAGAAATGTTCAGTCCACCTGGTGCTGTCAGTTGCAAGTAATGTCTGTTTACTATGTGCATTAAATTAGGCAATTAACTGCTTGAATGTATTTATACAGATAGCCAAGCAAAATTTTATTAAAATACCTGGCTGGCTGTAAAAGGGCTTGATTGACTTGGATTAAGGTTGCTCTGACTCTGTGCTCTGACTCAATGATCATATTGCATCTGCTGATATGGAAGTCTTTTAGGAAAAAGAAGCCCATGTCATGGATTGGAGAGCTCTTAGAAGAATGTTTATGGGAAATCAAACAGCCAAGCTCACAGAGACACCCCTAAGTTCTTGCCTCTAATACTTCTGGCTTTGGCCCTTGCAGATTTGAGAATCACTTGAGTTAACCTACAGACAGTTATAACAAACTGGAATATCATGTAACTTAAATCTGAAAGCATCTAAGGTCAGGTAATTAGGCTAAAATCAGGTTAGTCTGGCTGTGTTAATAATTTCTCGTTTAAAAGTTGCTTGTCACACTAAGCTGGTGCCAGAGCTGACACACGATGTGGAGGAGAAGGAAGCCAAAGACAAGGCTCCTCTCAAGAAAGGCTCTGGGCCAGATTTGATGCTGTCACAAGTGGCATCTTTCCCTTAGTCTCAGCTCCCATAGAAAGTGGGAGAAAAAAAAAAATCTGTTTCAAGACCCTTCTAAGGAGTGGGTAAAATCTGCCATGACACAAAGTTTATTGACTTTAAAGTGTAATAATCAAAGCCCTTATATCTCCCAAATACCTTAAAATATGTGTCTCTTGAATTTTAAAGTGCTTGGCGGAGGAAGATTTAAACACAGAAGTGCAATATTTCTAATTCTTCCCTGGAAGCTGGAGGGATAACTCTCTAATAATTAAACATTTTCAGAAATTAACAAGTAATATAACTTTAATGATACGGTTAATTTTTAATTAGAGCAGATGTGTTCTGACATTTACTGGAACCATTGTACTTTTGCAGAGCATTTCATTATTAACAGCAATTTACCTATGATTTGTGCATGCATGTGCCAACAATATTTTTGTGTTTATAAAGAAAAAAATCACACCTGAATCCCAGCACATGTTCTGTATTTTGTTGGAGGGGAGTTTTTCCCTCTTTTTTTTCTATTTTGGGTTTTATGATTTGTAGTTAAACACTTCCAAGAGGCTTTTACATAATTCAGTGTTTTTTTATGAATTTTCCTCAGGGGGAAAAAAAAAAGAAATTAAAAAAAATAAATCTGGAGAAGTAGGAAGGTAGTTTTGCCAGAATCAGACCCTTGTGAGCAAACCACTTCCTCATCTGAATTCACAGCCAATAACCTAGTGTTGAGAGGGCTGAATTTGGGTCTTGCTTGCGGCTTTAAGCAGAAGAGTGGAATAGCTTTGCCCTTGTGCTGGGTAACAAAGCTCCGGGTGGGATTCTGAAGCAGCATCTCCATCCTCTCCAAACTCAATGCAGACTTGGAAGCCAGCATTCAGGGTTACCGATTCCTGGTAATCAGATCATGCTTTTCTCCTTCTCAACAAAAAAAAAAAAAAAAATCAGCGAGACCAGTGCAAAAAATACAGCTATTCATTAGAGAATTAGGGAAAGAAATGGTAGATATTGAGAGTTCAGCAATGAACTGGTCGAGGAGGCCAGTCAGTGGCAATGGTGATATTTTGTATCTTGATATTGACACTAACTTTTGGTCCTAAACTCTTCCAAGTTTTTCAAAACCCTCTCTTGACAACCATTTCCTGGACATTTTTGTCTTTTACAGCTAAAGAGTGAGTTCTCTTACTTATGCGCAGATCAAGTCAATTGCTTCCTAACTTTCTCCTTGTCCATATGGAAAATAATTTTAGTTGTTTCAGAACTGTTTTGCTTTTCCTCTAAATATACTGTTTCCTAGACTAAACAACACAAATCTTTCATCCTTTTCATGGATCACGTTTTCTAAACAGTTTATCATTCTTACTGTTGTTCTTTGGACTGACTTTTTCCAGCATTCCTGAGGGAATGCTAGAAACTCACACAGTTCTCTTGTTGAGGTCTCACCAATGAAATTACCACCTCAGCATGTTGCCCAAACCACTCCTATCAATATGACCTAACAGAATTGCTTCCCCCCTCTTCCCCAAACATTGCGTTGAGGGTTCCTAGTGGATCTGCCATTTGTCCAGATTTTTTTCTGCAAGAATGCTCCCTGTTCCCATTTTATTCCTTTGTCTTTCCTAAGAGTAGTGCTTCTTGCATTTGCTATGGTTGAATTGCACCTCATTGACTTCAGTTATCCAGAGTGCTTGTGACCTAGGGGTATCCAGAAATCTCTCCATGGTAATGGAAAGCAGAGCACAAATCTGCATCCAGGACAGATATCTGTGGAATCTCAGTAGAATTTCCTTTGACTTTTGAATAAAACAAAAAGAAAACTTTTCAAAGTATGATTTTTGTTCTCAGCTAATATATTTTTATAGTATTTTATCCTTGAAAATAAAAAACATGGAACTTAAATACATGAAAGTTTTATGTAAAAATGAAGGTTTGATAGCTCCGTTCAGTTAAACTACTGTTGCATAATTTACACTAAAATTCCTTGGTTTTCTAAGAGTTGCTTCCCCCATCAGACAATCTCTGAACAGATTTTAAGTCTTCACATACTACTGCCTCCAATGCCTACAGGATTTCAAGTTTAAAAAAAGTAGATGTTGCTAGTAATACAGTTCAAATGCAGTTTCTTAGTTTAGAAAATTTGATAGACTGTGATCTGAGCTGTTTTAATGATTATTTTTTTTTCTCTGCTGGGTCAAGAAGATTGAGCTCTTAGTCCGCACAGTCCGTGAGATTGGAGCTGGGATGTAGGTTTTTTGCTTTTAGGCTGAACAATGCAGATGTCACCCAAATATGTTATGACAAGCACTTAACAGTGCTAAAGCTGCAAAAGAAATTAGTTTACATCTTGTGAACTTGGACAGTGTTGAACTGGTTTTAAAAGCAGCTCCCCACACAGTCCTCAGGAAATTTGGGAATTCTCCTCTAGCGGTGCAATATATTGGTCTGAACCAGCCCTGCCCTTTTTCCTTTCATTCTTGAAATTTTCATTCTGTTATGCTTTGTTGAGCGTAGCAGGGTGAGTGTTGAGGGATAGGTATTTATGTCTCTGCTTTCTCAAATTAAAAAAAAAAAACAAAACAAAAAGGCAAATAAAAGGCTTGGTTTCTGGGATGTAGTTTGGTTGAGACAAATGCTTCCATCACTCAGTGGAACACAAAATGCTGATTTTAAAAAAAGAGAGTATCTCAGCACCCTATAGGCCCCTACTGGGTTATCACTATCCAACTCCTTTGTTCCGAGCACTGGGGGGTTGGGTTGGTGAAGCAGCATCACTTATTTTTATTGAATTACTGGTGTCCCCAATCTCAGTGAAACTAGCTCCATTTGATGTGAACAAACTGTACGTGCTATGATTATTTGGTGTTACAAGAGCAGAACATCAAATAAGAATGAAAAAAAATTTCTAGGGCCTCTACGGTGTGATCATGTGCTAAAATCAAAAGACTGGAAATTCAGTACAGCCAAATTTCAGTGTGACTGGTGAATAAGTTTGTTGTCTGTAATGAGGTCAAAAATTCCATAAAACATTTAAATAATCATAATATTTTTCTGGAAAACTTATCTGTCAGAATATGGCAGTTATTCTGAAAATGGCTGTTGTCGTTTCTCTTGTTTTCACTGAGCAAAGTACTGCTTTTAAGAAATGAATTAATATGTTTTCCCAGAGTTTCCACTCAGCAACACAAGAGGAGCAGCTGAAGATTCTTTTTGCCAGGAGTCTGCCTCCTTTGGGAGTTTATAGACTCTGGCTATGAATCTGAAAGAGTTATCAGTGATACCCACTCCCAAAACTAAAATGAGTTGTTATTACTTTGGTTGCTTTGTTCAGCTCACACTTACCCAAGGCTCTTTCCTTCTAACATTCTCATTTCTAAAATATACTGGCTTTCAAGCTAGGTTTGATGTCACGTCCCGCCCCTCCCATATTTACTAGCTTTTGTAGGTGGATATGGTTTGAGCCCTGCTTAATTCTGGTCTTCCTGTTTATCTCTGCTTAAATTCCACTTCGCAGTCTTGCAGTGCTCAATCTGCAGCAGACATTTTAACAGCCAGATAGTTGTCAGAAACACAGGAGTTTAGCTTTTCAGCAGGATAAAACAAAATTAAATGCTTGACTGGAGTGAAAAAGATACATTATTCAAACAAAATCTCTTCCAATGACAGCAAAAGGATAAAATAAGTTAACTGGGATTTTGATCTCGAGTAATATAAGAGAATTGTTGAAATTAATAGTATTGAATTAATACAGCAAAGATTTGCTTGTGAAAACTTTCCCTTACTCTTAAATATATTACTGCTTTCTCCTCCTATAAGGGAAAGTTGCTGGGGCAGTTCAGGTGCCTCCTTACCAGAGTGATGGAAGCATTTGAGCTCAGCTAAAGGCTGAGCCAGCCAGCTGATATTTGGGGCCACAGCACAGGTCCATGGCTGATGCCCAGGGTGGATTTGCACCAGCTAGTGATAAGCGCCTCTGCAACCAGCACTCACTGTGCCTCCCAGAGGGACATGCGAGAAAATAGGAGGAATGGGAGCAGGAAGACTCATGGGGCAAAATATAGACTAAGAAATCACCTACAAAGTACTGCAGCAGCCAAAACTGATTTGAGTTGGGGGAATTTAACTTAATTGCTTTCGCCAATTAGCATAAATATTTTATTACATCTTCCAATATTGGGAAACAAAGGATGCAAACATTGAAACACCTTTCCTCCCACATTTACAGCATCCACTTCACTCTAGACTCATTTTCTTCTTCCTTTCTAGTATCTACTTCATTACTTCACAGCCTTGCTAAAGAGAGATTACTCTCAGTCCCTCCACTGAGCCTACAAGCAATCCAGGTAGTGGGCAATGATTTCTCTCTGCCCACTCCTCATTTCTCATTCTTCCTGCAATCATGGATGGGTCCTTTACGGGCTATGGCCCTCCTGCAGTGTGCCTGCTCCAGCATGATCTCATCCACAAGCTCCTAGTGGCTTCAGCACAAGCCAATGATGAGCAAGCAAATTATATGATGGGATATTAACAGGTGAAAAGTCACAGATGTAAATAGTTGCCTTTCATTTTTCTTCACGGGGAACGTTAAAAATACAGTAATTGTACCAGCAATTTTATATTCTGAGGGCAAAGCCTGAATGTCTGCAGTGCTGTGGTTGACGCTTGAAATGCCACGTCCCAGAGACATTCTCCTGTAGTACAGAGCAGTCATTAGTGCTTGGTATGACATTCCTACTGCAGTGAGCAGAAGGGACTCAAGCTGTCTCTACTTAGTATATAAGAACTGGGATTCTTTCTATTTCCAGGGCAGTTTTCTTCATCTTCCCTTTCCAGGTTTCTCATTCAACATATTTGTTTAGCTGCCACTTTGCTGGATTCAACAACTTGGTGGGGGGTTTTGGGTGGATGTGGGAGAATTCTGTTTCTGCATTTGAGTTAGAAACCTTTTAAAATTGTGGCCAATTTTTATGAAAGAGGAAGAAGGGAAACATACTTAGATCCTTGTGGATTTGCAGAAACCTCCTGATCAGGTATTGCAGCCTCCTGCTTCTGGCAAGAGCAAATTCCTCCTTCCTACATTGTTTTTGTCATCAGAAGCCACATGTATTTTTGAGAGAAGCTTTCTATTTATGTGTTTGTGTTCATTTATTATTTTTGTGTGAGAGAAATCTTATTGGTTCATTACCTTTTTTCTGAAGGTCTCATTGCAGCCTGGGTGAGTGTGCAGTAGCTCCTGTCTCTCTTCTTGGCCCTCTTTAAAGGCAACTTGTTCTCGGTCAAGTAAACCTTTGTCTCTTACAGACATGGTAACATTTCAGGGCTGATAATACATGGGTGTGCATTATTTAGAGACTGAGATGTGGGCTTGATTCAGCCTGCAGCCAAATACTAACTTTAAGACTAGCATAACATAGTGAGAAATTCCTAGTAAAGGAATGAGCTCTAAGAACAACCAGAAGTATTACTTCCTCTATAACTGGACACCCAAACTCAGCTGAATGAAACATTCCACCCAGTCTTTATTGGATCTTCGGCCAACTCCACTTCTAAGAAAATAACCTGCCATCCAGCTGGTACCCAGGCTTTGTTAAAGACAAAAAAAAAAAAAAAAAAANACAACAACAAAAAAAAAAAAAAAAAAAAAAAAAAAAAAAAGAGAGAGAGAAGAGAAAGGGAAGAAAACAAAGGGAGAAAAAAATCAATCCTATTATTATCATCAAATTCAAAAGGTTGTTCACATCCAAACAGTAGGAGGTGGACAGATTAAACTTCTAGAACTGTAACAACATCTCTCTTGGTGCACTCTAGTTCAGCAAAGTGAACCTTGTAAGACTTGACATCCATCACAACATTTCCTGCAGTTACCACTCTGTTACTTAGACCAAATCTCCAGTTCTGGATTGCAGACTATAATTTGGAGACATTAAATGACTATACTGTGGAAAGTATCTGATGATGTATTGTACTTTAGAATAATAAAACTACTAAAAATGCAGCTTCAAGAACTAAATCAAGTATATAATTATCTGTGTTTGTAGGATTTCCTCTAAAATTGTTATGTTGTTTAAGCCATGCCTTTCTTTGCCTTCTGTTAATAACCCATGTTCTTAGAAAGAGGATTATGCATTTAAAAACGTTCTTGGCACAAAGCCCTACTCCCACCCCCTTTCCTTCCTTCTTGCTGACCCATAACAAATCTTCTGACTTTGATTTCACTTCACATTCAAATGCAATGAGAGAGTCCTCAATGAAAAAACTTATTCCAAGTGCTTCGTTTTCTTAGCTGCAATTCTTACATTTGGAGAATATCTTGGTGCCAAAATTCTTTCCTTTTGTTTCTCCGTAGCCATTCTTTTCAGATGAGTGCTATCTGGCACTAAGAATAAGCATAGTAATTGAATGTTCAGGAGCTAGTGACTTTAGGGAGCTTGCCAACATACAGCATACAGCTTCTTTTATCACTTTTTTCCTTATCACCAAAAGGAGTGCTTTGCATGTTTGGAATTGCTGTAGTTTTCTCCTCTAAAGACACTTTACCCCTCCCTTTCTTCACCCTTAACTCACTGTCATTATATACTGGTTGCTTCCCTAGCATATCCCAAGGAGTATTTTGTCAGCATTATGGATAATTCTCCCTTCCTCTCCCTTGATTTTTGAGGCTGACTGCCCTGCCTGTGCACTCTCCAGACAAGGGTCCTTTGAAACCATTGATGAATGAACCTTGAAGGCCTGAAAGCTTCTCTACACCTGAGGTTCATCAGACAGCACTGTTTTCTGTATTTACTGCTCCTATAAAATGGTCCTGGGAGTCTCAGGAGGTGACATTTTGGTGAGGGCATTGTGGAGGTGCTGCTCCCGGCCCTCTTGGGAAGGAAGAGGAAATTATGCAGGGTCTCTTCCAGAAATTCAAAAGAACAATGTGGGGCTACGAGAATTTTTACTGAATCTCATTTAAAAAAAAAAAAAAAAAAGTGTGGTTTGAATGAGGTGAACAATCTTATTTTTATCCATCCCAGCTTACATTGGTGGGACAAAAATTGGAGCCATGTGGATAAGTTAACACAGACAATTAATGTCTGCAGGCTGCCAGACTGGTCTGGTCTAACATTAATTCATCTTTTCCCAGAAGCTACTTGCTGCAAAAATTTTTAGAATGTCATTGAGTTTTATTCCCCTTCAGAAAAAGAGCATGTAAGTTTCTAGATTTCTTGTTGTCATGTCAAATTCGGTAATTTACAGAAAATATTATTAACTCAGTGAGAATTTATTTGTATCTTTATGTGTAAAAAAACTCACAGCAGCTAGGGAAAGTCTGTATTATTCAACATCAGAAACGGATATATTATAGTTTTGCTTGTGCTGGATGGGGTCATGGCATTACTAGCATTTCTGTAAGATAGGAGAAGTATTTTATATCTCTTAGGTGAAAGAAAGGAAGCTAGATCAGTTTGCTCTAAGAGATACTATTCTGGGAAACATCAGAAGGAAATAAAATTTAGGTTGGCAGGTACACCAGCAAAGCAGCAGCACCACTTTAGGGTCCAGCTTTCCCTAAGAGCTAAAAGAGACTGCCTTGCACATTTTATTTCCTTTTTCATAAAACACATATATCCTATCATCACACTGCTTGGACATGTGTTTATTTTTTATATGATATCAGATAGAAAATTTAACTTAAATCCAGAGGACTCAGTCAAGTGTGAACACATTCCTGGCATATGATGAAATAATTCCACAACTGTTTGTAAAAAGGTAGAAAGACAGTGTACATTTGTTTATATTTTTCATTATCACAATAACGATCAAAACAGCCAGTAGTTGAAAAGGTTGACATTATTTATTGTCCTTTTTATTGTTTAACATTTTTACATGAGCAGTTATGACAGGTCTTTATAAGGGGATGATAATATTAAATTTACCCCTTGACCAGAACCAAAATAAATTTAAGAAAAACAAGCAAATATTATTCTAGGCAAATCTTCCTATAGCCTGAGAAAGAAATACTGAAAAGCGTAACATCATAGAGAAATCTGTGGATATCATTATGCAAATTTTACTTTTGCTCACCGACAGGCAAATATTAGAGTGATAAACAGCTGTCTGTACTCATTTTTTATAGTTTATGATTTTTTCTACGTATGAATTTTAGCATGGAATCCATGACAACTCTGACCAAGTGTGCATTATGGTTCATCTAGCCATTTCCACTTCCATAAAATGATATTTTAGAGTTACATTGGAGTGTTTGAGTACTACAGATTAAATCATGGGTATGAGGGGAAAGTGTGCCATAGAATTTAAAAATATTATTGCCCTTTAGCTGCTCTATCCTTTTTCCAAGGAGGTGGAAGAGCTGTCATCATTCTTCTTTTGTAATTGCCAAGCATTCCTGCAGCTAGAGGGAATGGTTAGGCAGTTGCCTTTCAGCCTTTGGGAAGTGAATGCCAATACACAGTTTCAGAGCCTTACAGCCTTACTTTTTTTTTTTTCTTCATGGAAACATTGGTTATTCTAAGTTTGTGCCTCAAAAAACATGAAAGAGAAAAAATGGCCACTGTAGTGCAAAGCAAATTTCTAGCCTTGTTACTTAGCTTTGGCCCTTTTATATACATATATGAATATATATATATATTAGTATTGACTCCCAGGGTTCATCCAATTTTCATATATTTTATTTTCCTTCTACTGCTTCTCATACTGGCAGTTTTATTGTAATAAGTAGCTCCAATACATTGAAGGTGCATTTCTGAAGGAGAAAAGTAGCTCAGGTTCCCAAAACTTAAAATCTTGTAGGACAGAGGTTTTCTATGCCATTAAATTAAGATAGACCTTTTCCCTTTTATGCACTTTTACAAGGTTTAATAAAAAAATTTCTCAGTCACACATAAAAATCCTTCTTGTATCTTGGTTCAACTGTTTCAAATTAGATTTTAATGCCAACTTGCAATTAGATAAAGTAATATTTATCAATATGGCAATACCATTATTTCTCTGTTGTCAAATTTATAAGCAATGGTCATAATATTACAGTGATTCATAGTTATTCACAAGCAGTTATGCAGGCAATCACCTACAGCACTATAGGAGAAAATAAAATTAATTTATTTCCCTCTCCTACAGCTAGTTATTTTTTTTGTGTACAGGCATTAAACCTCTCCCTCTTGTAGACCTGTGTCACAGGCACTCAGAGGTCTGGCTGATCTATGGTGTTTTAGAGTATTAGTTAGGTTCTTGGCCACCACCATTTATCATTTTATGTCCAAATCCATGTGCCATTTTGCTGATGAGATGTAGCCCCTTCAACCAAACATGTGAAGAATAGGTATATGCAGTATCAGAGAGGGGGAAAATGTGAAAGATCTGCTCAAGCTGATGGTGTTTGAGTGTGAAGCTTGTTAATCTCTGTAACATGCTGGTGGCACAAAGAGAGCACAGCTCTTTTCTGGTAAATGCGAGGTTGGGTCCTTAACTGCTGTGGGGCAGGCCATACCCCCTTGCTGGTAGTAAAATCTTTGGAAATACTTACATAGTAAGGGAACTCAGGGTGAGCATAAAGGAGCCTGGCCCTATATTTTCATCATGCGTAATTGCATTTTTTCTCATTAAAATCCCACTCTGATTCTAATTAAATTCATAATTGTTCTGCATTTGATGCTATAAACTGTTGTGCAGTGTTGCAGGGTGCTATTTAACAGATGTCATCCTCCCCCCAGGAGGCAGTGGTATTTCATTGCTGTGTGAATTGATCCTTCAGTGTGAAACCTGAACAGGTCCCCAGATAGGAGGATAAGCAGGAAGGGGGATATCATGAACTAGCAAGAATGAATAAATGAGGTAACCAAAGAGTATCTCTCAGAATGCATGAGACGTAACTCCTTGCACTTCAATATGTTTTAAAAGAGTAATCTAATTTTCTCATTCTATCTTCTATTCATAATAAAGTTACAAATTCATAGTGATGCTTCAACATATGGTGCTCAGGCTTACAAACCACTTTTAGACATTTGCATTAGGGTTTTTGTTGTTGTTGTTGTTAGGGCTTTTCTTCCAGTACAGCTGCAATCAGTTTGATTTTTGCACACACAGAGCTGAGAAAAGTTAAGTCTTGTTTTTTTTTCAGAACATCCCTTTTTTCGAGCATGTTAATTGGATTCACCACCACTTCCCCTCCATCTCTGGCAGATATACATGTGCTCCTAACACTCTTCATCCTGTTTGCTTCAAAATAGCTCTTTGATTGTTTCTGATTTTATTCTATCAGGTTTTACTGCCACCAAACACATTATTTATCTGGGGGCTCACCCACATCCATTTCTGATCAGCTTCTTCTAGTACCAATTTCCAGTTCAGCAAATCCCACAGGAGCCTGCTGGTCTTCAATCAGATCAGAATGATTTAATATGTAGTTTCTATAGCCCAGACTTACTATTACTAAGCTGAGTAGGAGCTTATATAAGTTTAAGGACTAGAACACTGAAGTACACTAAATAATGTAGCAATTATGCTTTGCAGAAAAATAGAATTAAAAAACTGAGAGAGAAGGGTGGGATATATGTGGGTCAACATTAATTTCAAGTTCTTTTTTGTATAGCAATATGTTGAGTCTCAAGATGCTTTTAAATTACTTCAGGATCCTCAAAGATAGCTGTGTTATAAAATGCATGTTATTATTTACCATACAAACTATTCACCAAAATCATATCTTCTCTCCCATTCACATGCAAAATCTGGGGAATTTCAATAGGAAGAAAAAGTTGAGCATGTTCTATTCTGAACATGCAGTTCTTCTTAGATATTAAACTCATTCTCTATCCCTTCACATAAGTCAAAATCCAATACCCTAGAGAAAAATCTTTCTAAATGGTACATAGAATGGCCTCAAAAGACAGATAAAATTCTCAGACATAGGCTGCTTATTCTGAGTGGTGAGTATTAGAGGTCACTAATAGTATCCAGTATTCTTAGCTTATTATGAATTATGGATATTACCCTATGGGTACTCCCATGGGGTTTTTTTGGGTTTTTTTTTAAGAATGTGAAAACTTGTTTTACAAACAAAGGGATTCCCTTTTGTTTGTAAATGTGGGCTGAAGTTTCCTTGCCTTTCTTTGGTACTACCTCTAGCCAGCTGCTTATTTTAATGGCTATCTCCTGAAATTCCTATTTCTCTCCAAAATTTGTCTGAATCAGACATACAGAAGATTTCAAATTGCAGTAGAGATACATGCAATTTGTTTGCTTAAAGAAAACCAGACAAAAATGCTTAGTAAAGATTAAAGGGTTAATGCTGGCTTACTTTACTTAGGCAGGCAAATAGGAGGGTGCACAGAGGATCTCTAACTCCTTCTTTAATGTCTTCTTTTTGACTAACCAGATATACTAGGTGCTCCATGGTCTGCTTTGGTTGGCAATCTGTAGGGCTAGAAGCAATCAGAGGGATGATTCTGGCCTGTTTCTGCATCACAGGCAGAACCAGGATCGTGGGCTTGTCTAAAACAAGTGTTGGTCCAAGTTAGTGGCTGGAATAGAACAGTGACACTTACAGAGTTGAGAGACAGGAACGAGGATTTGTCGCACAGCTGCCATTTCTTCCCTGTTCTTCGTGGAATTGCAGAGCTTACTGCATTTCCTCCTAACCAGAACTCAATGGATTGAATGCCACGAGTGGGTAAAATGATTATGAGAATTCAGATACAGTGATGGTCTGTGTTGATTTGTATCTGTATACAACACGGACTTCTGCTTTTCACAATTAGTTATACCATTTTTTCTTTTTGGTCACAGGAGTTAGTATTTTATATTCCAGTTTGATGACTAGGTTTCTTTGGGGTCAGTTTTTAGTCAATGAGCCATTCTTGGAAATTTGCCTTACACTCTGCAACAAAGTATTGTATCATTGTGTATAATCAGTTGGAATAAATGCACAATATTACACTAAAGTTTCCCCTGCTCCCAGATGTATTTAAGCCCATGTAATTAATAGAAACATACATAATATAGTAAATAGCAGAAATCAACAATGACAAACAAGTGAAATAATCAGTAAATAAATATCTTTGTTTTGAAAAGATCTTGTAATTACATAAGACATGTATGACAGTAACATTAGAATAACTTGTCAAAACATCAAAATACAGACAGTTCTGATTCACTGGAACAATTATCTACTTTGAGCCTGAAAAACAGCTTTAGAAAAGGAGCCCAGTCACACACAGTGAGGAACATAGGATGTGAGATTTTGTTACCCTGTGATAAATTAGTCTAGTTAAAATTCTCTGCATGGCTGAAATTACCAACTGGGGAATGAAGGTACCATCATGAATGTATCATCAAAAACACTGCCATCATTGGTTTAAAACAAAATGGGAGAAAAAATATGAATTAAATTTTTTAAAAAAGGAAAAACTAAGAGAACACCAGCTAAACTAATAGTTAATGTGGTTTTAAGGAAGTCCCCAAATCTAGAAGGTGGAAAGTCTGGACGATAGAACATTTTGACAAAACAGTGCTATCTAAATCATAACGTGATAATTCAGAAGCAGCAGAACATGCTAACTCAGGTGCTTAAATGAAATTCTAGAAAACAAATATCACTTATTCTTGCCCGCTTGGCATATTCAGGCATGTGAGCCAGAGTTGATGAGGAGCACGTTCAGTGCAGGGAGCCCAGGGTGCAGCTTCAGATGGAGCCAAGACAAGAGGCCATGAGCTGCCACCCTTTGCACAGCAAAGGGCACAGGGACCTGTGGCACAGCCAGGTGAGGGACACTGAGACACATGGCAGGAGCCCATGGCTGGGGAGGAAGAGCAAGACTTTGGATTGTGAAGGGATAAAAGCTCAGGGGGTCTTCCTCAAAACCAGACATCAGGGGTTCTGCCGTGGAGCTGGAGCTGGCGAGGAAACCTGATCTGACTGTGACTGGGGTGTGCAGGGAGTCCAGCCACACCCGTGGCTCAGTCCCAGCAGTGACAGTCTACGACTTTGGGATTATGGCTGCCAGACAGTCTCGTGAATTATCATACTGGGAAGATCTCTTAACAAAACTCATACTTTCTGTTCTCAAAATGGATTGAGTCACAGAGTAAATGAGGAGGGAGAGGACCTCTGGTTCATCTGGCCCAACCCCTGCTCAAAGCAGGCCAAGGCCAGGCTGCTAAGGCCACATTCACTGTGAATGGAGACTCTGCAGCTGCTCTGGACGCTGGTCCCGGTGTCTCCCACCCTCACAGAGGTTTCTTTTCTGTAATACCTGATTCTCTTGACACAATTTGAATCTTCTGCTACCTCTCATGCTGTCACAGTGTCTGTGATGTACCTGTGTACATGGTGTACCTGATGGCAGGGAATAGAGGAGACAGGGCCAGACTCTTCTCACTGGTGCCCAGGGACAGGGCAAGAGGTAACCTGGGGTCTCCATCCTTGGGGACATTCAAAACCCAACTGGCCACAGCTAGAGCAACCTGCTCTAGTTGATCTCCAGGCGTGCCCTCTGCATTAGCCGTTCCATGTGAGTCTGTGATTTAAAAATCAGTCTGTTACAGTACAAACAAATTTCAGAGTTACTGGAATCTTCTCTGGAAGGCTGCTAATGGAGAGGTTCTCTCCTCCTGTTTTTAATTGCATTTACATATCTAAGGCTTAACTGCTCAGACGAAGCTTTCCTGAAGCATATCCCTCAGGCAATTTGTTTTATGAATTTCAAGCAAGCATCCTTAAATAATTAGAAAATGAAAATTTCAGAAATGTTATGCAATGATTCGACTGCGCTACATGCTGTGAAACAAGTGGTTGAAGTCTGGTTAAGGCTTGGCTCTGATTGCAAATATATCACTGTTGTGTTATCCTAGTTTGTGCCATGGGGGAAAAATTCAACTGCCTTTGACAAGCTAAAGCTTGAGCAATGTTGTTTTGGATAGGATCAGCAGAAGCTCACTGAGAACTGAAGTTTAACAGATGTGTCAAATAAAGATACATGTATTTAATACAGGTGTTTTTTCTGCTGAGAACGCTCTGGACAAAAGGCTTGGGCAGGTTTTCCAGAGCACTCTTGGAATCTGGTGCTGTACACTGAGGTGGTCCATACGCAAATAAACTGAGCAAGGAGAACGTTATTGCTGTGCTCTCGAAACCTTCATTCAGAAAGTCTGGAGGAGGAGGACTCAGCAGCCAGAGGTCTTGTTTCTTCTGCCTAGCTTAGACCATTCTTGTAGTTTTCATTGTTTCTGTGTAATTTGTTATTATGCCACAATAAGGAATGTCCTCCTTGAGGTAAACACCCCTCCATGTCATGTCTCCAGCTGTAGTCCCTATAATTATAATTTCAGGTTTTGTCATTTAGTCAGGTTTTATTTGAAATGTCATCTGAAAAACTTCTGGTTATTCTCTTTATGTCTTAGGTACAGGTTTTTCTAGGTCATTTTGAAAATTGTAACTTCTCTTTGTCTTGAGGGAGAGAAACCACAATAGGAACCTCTGTCTATTTTCTTTTATCACAACTAGTAATGTTCAAACCTGCTCTAGAAAAGTTTTCTCTCACATTCTACAAATATTCTCTGCCCCTTTATTTCTCCTCAGAAATCCTGTGTTAGTTCATATGAGAACATGGCAAACACCTGGGTGTATCTGCCTTACCAGGACCTGCTTTTGTCTCTTTAAATTGCCATTCTACCTCCATCTCTGTCTAATTTTCTGTAACACTTTTTTGTTTGATTGGTGGGTTTTTTGTTTGTTGTTTGTTTCTTTGTTTGTTTATTTTGCAAGCTACAAGGTTGCCTTAATGTTACTTGTTTTCTATGTATTGGGGGGGTGGAAGAAATATTTACCTGTGCCATACAGATTAAGTCATGCTGTTCTGACAATTTCATGGGGACTATTACAGGTGTTTTCCTATTCTGTACAGAAAATTCAAGTTTGGGTTTCTAACAGATTTCATCTTCATGTGTGAAATCACATCTCAGCTTTTTCAAATCGTTGGATAAGACCAACTGAGTAGTACAACTACTTATTCCTAATTTAAGTCCAGGCTATACATCATTTCCAGTGAAAAGAAAATATAGTATTTCAGTGTAAAATAAAAGCTGTGTGTATATAGAGAAGATGGATTATAATTTAAACATCTCCTAACTTCAAAGAAATTGTCTTTACTTCAAAGTGTTTATGAATTTGGACATGAAGACACTATGAATTATAAAACATTGAGGTTGAGACCCCCAGCTTTGGAGTTTGTGACTGGCTTATTGAACCTGCATGAAGATTTTTTAAAATTTTGTTAGTAATTTCTGTTATCACACAGCTCTGCAGACTTTGTAGTTTGGAAAACTAGAGACTTAGTTTATATTTTCAATAGAAATAATTTTGTACTTTTTGGTTTTGAGACCTGGATAGTGGAACAGACACATTTGAACCACAGCATCAAAATCTAAGAATTCAATGTATGTTTTCTCAGTACAGGATCCTGGTTAATTTCTTAATTTCTTTACCCTAGCAGTTCCCTTTTAATTGAAGTGTTTACTAAAATAAAGCTTTCCTTGTATTCCATTAAATACTTCCTCATCATTTCCTCCTTTGCCCCTTTGGCAAAATTTTCTGGTTCCTAATTTTCCATAAAGTATATAGACACAGCACTAATAACTCATATAATGCATTTCAAAATTTTCTTTCATCTTAGTGCTCATCATTAGTCATAAATTGTACATGCAGGTAGGTCTTGATTTCCTTGGTCTTTTATAGCTCTTTTGTTTTATGTCACACAGAGCTGTGCGATACCAGCTCAACAGAAACATCATAATGTTCAACCTTCCTGCATCTGCTTAATCCATTTTGCATTATTTACTCTTAAATATCCTTTTCATTTGATTAACAAAGTCCTTGCTGGTTTGTTGTCTTCTGTCTTGTGTTTTTTTGAAGCAAATCTCTAAGGGTACTTTAACTGTCATAGTTTTAAGTTTTGAGCATAAATTGCAAGTAGTAAGTTCTGTTTTCAAAAGATTTAGGTAAAGTTTCTCATGGAAAACTGTTTGGGGTTTTTTGATTGGTTTGGGTATTTCTTTATTCTCTGGCTGCGTTGAGAATATGATTGATGATGGGAAGATTTAAAAATGGATGCTGAGATTATTTTCTATCTTGCAGTAGCCCAGAAGGGTCTGCATTTTATCTGTCTAAGGGGATTTATTTGGAACAGGCATTTTTGTTTATACCTTTGAAAGTCCTTTATGCAAAAAGAAAGAAAAGAAAGAAAAGACAGAAAAGTTTTACCTTTTTAAAAATAAAAAGATGAGTGGAAGAGTTTTTTCTTCAACAGGCAGTCCCTAGAAACAGCAAGGTTTAGTTTGTGAATAATTTGATACAAATACCAGAGCTGTCTTGTTGAAGTCCATATTTATGCAAGCAGTAAAAAGAAGGCAGGTTTCTTTCTGGAGCTTCTACCAGTTGAAATGAAATTCTACAAATTGCCATTCAAGGAGGCCATGGGAGGTAAATCGAGGAGATTAAAGTTAATAAACCTGCCAACAATTAAGGCCTTATCAGAAATAAAATCAGGGGATTATGAAGTAAGCTAAGTAAAGCCTCTCTCTGGTGAGCAACAGACTTATTGCTGTGACACATTTCAAGGGAGGCTGTAAGCAAAGAGCTCTGGTTTAGGAGCCCATCCCTGGTACAAGTGGCCAGCGAGGCAGGGGCCAGTCAGGAGCAGCCACTGCCCCGTGCTCCGTGACCAGCCATAGGGATTGCCTCATCCTCACACTCCCAACAGCAGCAACCCTGTAAGGAACCTGCCTGGGATCTACAGAAGAAAACAGGAGTCCCAAACAAAGATGAATTAAAGCCAGGGCAATGATCTCGTAACTTCAGTAGCTGCCTTGGGAATATGAAAGCAACCGTACCTTGTGTCTTAGCCAGAACTGTGACCATGCTGCTCTTTTTGCCAGAAATCTTTTTCTTCTTTTTTCATTGATATTTATATCCTGGAAGTCAGTTCCTTAAAAAAATAAAAGCTGTTATTAGGTTTCCATGTATAATAGCAAGTTAAGCTTTAGATTTTTCTGTTTGGATCAGTGAGCTGCCTTACGTTTGCCATGGTACAAACATTTAGCTGAGCAGGGTACCCATTGTTGCTCGTAGCAGTAGAATTTAAAATATAAAGCATTGGGCCTCTTTTCAGAAGGATCCCTGAAGATGGCTATTCATTAGTGCAGATTCCCTGGGACTTCTGAGCAACACTAGCAGGGCTGGTACTTAATATGGAGATACATTGGACCGTATAAGAATTAAATAGCCATTGAATCAGGATGATAGATAGGAAATAAAATCTGATGTTTCATAATATTTCAGGAACCCTGAACTGCTCTGCTGACTCTATACTACATATATATTCATATATATGTATACAATTCAATTTAGAAAGCTAGAAATGCTGAACGGTTGTTGTCAGACAATTTATCATACTAGACAAATTCCTAGATGCAAATTTTTATCTTATGGATCATATCCTCAGCTGATGTAAATAAATCTCTTGGTTCCACAAAGTATTGATTTAGGTAATGTAAAATGCAGAAGAAACAGAAACATTCATCTCTCTCAAATACTTTACAATAATTGTTGATTTTTCAAAATTAAGAAATGTTCAAGAAGTAGAGACCGTATAATCAGACTATCTAGCTGGATCATTTTCACTCTATTTATATTTTTAAGTAAATTGTTTTGTATAACCTCCATTGTTTCTTGCTTTACACACAGCTTCATTTTAGTAGTTTATTTTTCAAAAATATATGACTATTTGATGAATTTCATAAATTATTTTGTATGCTAGAGCAGGCAAATAATTTTTCTTAGTCACCCTGCTCTAATTAGCACATTAGGAAGTGATGTTGTCAGGATTGTGAGCTCTGCAACGTAGGAGAAATGGTTACTGACATAATGCCTAGATGCATATATTGCAAATGCTCTTGTGTCTCTGTCCTCTAATTAAATATAGTCCTCGGGTCAGAATATGATTAGTTGTCAAGTGACAATTTAAGAGGCTAGAAGAACATGTTTGTGCTGAAACTAGATCAGGAGTTCTTTAGTGTTATTTGTAGTGCATGAGAAATGCTTTTAATGACTTTTTGACAAGGCTTTTGCTGCAATTCAACAATGGCATTGTTGAAGATAATATCAGAAACTTCACAGTGCAGGCTTAGTGTGTTATAAATTTGTTCTTAGCATAGCGAAACAGAAAACCTCACACACATGCATGCATTGACAGAGTATCCACAGAGAACAATTAAGAACTGTAAAAGGATAAGTAAAATTGCCAGGAACAACTGGAGATACGAAGTTTTGCCTTGCTTGTATAACACAAAGCTTGGTGAAAACAAGGGGGAAAAAAATCAAAATTTTTTATTTGTGTTGCTTGGTCTTATAAGCATGACAAAATTGTGTCTTATCTTCTCTAAAAAATGTCATATATCCTGGGTTTTGGGTTGCTTTGTTTTGGTTTGTTATTTTTTTTCCTTTCCAAAGTGTTTTCCTTAGGAAGACTATGACACTATTACTAAGGAAGAAAAAAGCACACCCATGTAATCTAGTGACCTTTTCACTTAGAGGAATCCGTTTTGTTACTTTTGCATAATCCAGGTTTATCCAGGGTGAAATTTAGTGTGTAATGTTAAACCAAGTTATATGCCACAAGTGTGAAACACAAAAGGAGAAACTCCAATCCCTTGGCAGAAATTTTGGTTGATTCTATAGTATTCAGACATTGACAGGAAACAAGCTAGGTCTTACACAAGATTTGTTGCTGTGGGTTTTTTTTTAATCTTGATATGGATTGCCTAAGTATATACATAATACTTTTGCTTGTGAATATAAATGTCTCACAAAGTGTATGAATGATACTTCTTTTTATCATGGTTTCCTGAGATGCTTTATGACTGTTATAGAGTTAATCAATATCAATGACCAGATAAAGAATATATTTTCCTTTAACCTGCAAGATTATATGCTTTGCTGGGTTTTTTTCTGCATAGCATGAGAGGTTGTCTTTGCAACTTTTTTAAAATCCCACTCCACCCATTTGGAAATCCCAAGAGTTTTTTTCAATTTTTGCCAAGAAAAATAGAGTTTGATGTTAGTGACACTTTCGTATAATTTCATCCTAAAGCTAAAAAAGTAAGGATGCCCAAATATTGAGCAATATTACCCAATTTATATACTACAAAAATTATTAGGTAAATCTTGGATTTGCATAGACATAGTATGAAAAAGCAGCAGCTACATTGGGACTGCTTTTATTGTATGTACATAAGGCTTCTCAGATCGAGTTGATTTACATGATCAGGCAAGAGGCTGAAACCTGCCTATCATATGAAATAGTGCATGAATTCTAAACTTTGTGAACATGTTTGTCAGGAGTCAATGGAAAGGCTGTGAATGGCAGTGTGTCCAAGACCTCACATCTCTGCCATGCTCCTCTCATCTGGGATGTGAAAATTTTCCCAAATAGTCATAGAGCTCTGCTTGCTAAGGTTACTGTAAATTTAAAATTAAACTCTGAAACCTAGAATTTTTTTTTTTACATTTTTGCTTTGGTGCTCTGTGCTCAAGAGGAAAAAAAAGAGTGCAGTATTCACTACATTTATACTCATATTGGCTACTCATGACCAGAGCTTCTGACATTTCTGATAAACAGTTTAAGCTAGACATGAAAATATTTTTACACCACAGTTCTTTTAAACTATGCATTTTTAAAACTCAAAATCCCTGGTCTGGGAGGGAGAAAATCCAGGATGTTTGTTGCCAGTGATTGCTATTTAGATATGTCCATTTATCAATTTAAAATATGGTCAGAGTTCCCCTTTTTAAAAATTGAGTTGATATCTCCATTATCTGTGAAATCTTTCAGACTGAATGAACTTAATGTGTTTCCATACGCCAAGAGCAGTTTAGCAGATTCAGGACTACAATAACAGCTGAATAACCTTCTCACTTTTCTGTGGACATGATGATACATGCTAGTTTTCCCCAAGGATATTTTCAGATCTCTGGCCTGACTCCCTATCTAAAAGGTGCTTACAGCAGAGAAAGGGCACTCAGGCTTTGGGCAGAGGTTGTACCAGAAATGATGCTAATCCCTAACTCTAATTATACTGCCACCACTTCAGGGTTAGCCAGGGAGAGCAGGAGGGGGACTTCTTCTAATTGGAGTTGAGAAGTATGGCAAGAAAGGTGTTTGAGAAGCCAGTGATGTTATGGGAGCTATAGGGTATGTATCCTATATTCTTAGATTTGTAGAGAACCCCGCTGAGGTTCTAGGATTATTATTATTATTACTATTATTATTATTATTATTGACAGCTGAAGAAACCAGCTGTGCCAGAGGAACTATTGTGTTCATAGATCCTGAAAGTCCGCAAATTTTCTATTCATTTCATGTTATCGTGATTGCATCCTCAATTAGTTTATGAATCTGGATATTTATCTATCTATATATATAACAGAGATAGAATAATATCTAAAAGATTAAAGAGAGAAGGAGAGATGAGATGATGTATTATTTACCAGAGAGGACAAATTTTTAGAATAAGAATTCAATCCTTAGTACTTCATGGTAGCATGTTATTCAACAGTGCTTCTAGACAGCAAGGGCTAATCTAAAGTCTGTGAGGCAGAAACAAGCAGCAATATTTCACAGTTACAGCCCACTACATCCTTGGTTTATATGCCTTTCTATACCTGTATGTAACAACTTGCTGGCTGTTAGTGGGATTCTGAATGTTGCTTAGGAGTAATAGCTTGAAAGGTTGTCTGATAAATATCTATATATCAGAATTTCATACAGTCCTAATTAAAACTACTGGTTTTTATATGCAAAATACATTTATATGTGGAATAAGTGTAACCAGATTTCATAAACTGAATTGGGATTATAGATCAAAGAAAAGATTTTCCATGTCAAAGGAGTAGTTGCACAATTATTTTTGTATTTTATCATAACAGATATGTAGGACTGCCTCAAGTGATATATGGTGCTCTGGCTTCACAGCAGGCAACTGAAGAAGTGCCATTTTTAGGTCAGGGAGTATCTGACCCAGCATATATTTTTTTCTTTTCCTGTAAATTATAAAGAGAATGAAGTACTTAATCCATCATTCAACATAGAGAAAGGAAAAATGGAATACAGTATTACCTTGACCTTTATATCACTCTGGTAATAGAATTTCCTGGGCACTCATCCTGAGCACTCAACTTTCAGGGGTTCAGCAACCTGTCCAATAGCAGAAAGGGGCCAGACCCTCAAACCACAGCCTGTTCACTAGTTCCAACACACATAACATCCTCTGGTGTTCTGCACTGGCACTTCTAGAATTGATGCTTGTGAGTTTTCATTACCTTAATTGCAATACTATTATTGTTTCCTTTTCATAGACCTAGCAAGACTCAAAAATGGTAAAGCCTAAAATTTAGTATTTGTTTTCACATTTGTTTTCACTAGGCTTGACCCAAAAGACAAAAAAAAATTGTCCTGCTGTTTTGCAGCAGAGAGAGAAGTTCCTGCTTACACACTCTGTTGAGACAGCCTTGCTTCTAACATGTGCATATCTTAAAATTCATGCCTTTAGAGGAGCTCTATTATGTAATTTTTTTGGTGCTGTCCACCATATCAGGGGGTTCAGTGTGTTTTTCCAAAGGTCGGTGGGAATTGCTTTTAAAATGTTACTCACTGCCAAAATTTAGTGTACCAGCTCTATTGGAATGGCCAGGACAAGAGTTATGATGAGTTGTGTTTGCTGCTGTACAAACACTCAATCAGGAATGGCCAGATAAGAAAGACTTAGGACTTTGGGATACATACAGATATTAAATGTACTGTTACAGGCCACATCTGACCTCTAAATGCTTTTCCTCTTATTTACTCCTGGTTTTGGAAAGGATCCACCATAATGTAACTCACTTGGTGACTCAGAAAGACTAGAGGTCAAGTGGAACTAAGAAACAATTTGGAGTATTACTATTCTGTTGTGGAAAATTAGATGACCTTAAGTATTAGCAAAGGGAAGCTTTTATACAGGAATCAGTGTAGGGTGCTTCCCATCATGCATTCCCCACCTTCTGCATGCTGAATCTGCAGAGCTAATCACAACTTTTTAATGGATTCTTACTCCTTTTACACCAGTGAAGTTAAAAAATATTCCATTTTTAGTACAAAGTCTTTCTATTTATTATATAAAAATAAGACAGAATTTTTTAGACGCTTTACAACCTGAGGATGAGAATGTCTAGATAGGTATAACTAAAGATCATGAATATTTCAAAATAAAATGCTTGTGAAATCACTGTTTGCCATCCTTCATGGGAGGGTGATATAATCTGCCATAGCTCTGCCGAAGTCAGTCAATGCCCTGATTTTCCTACCTAATAATGCACAGGATATGCCTCGAAGCACCTGAACTGAAGAGTGGCAAGTGTCTCACCCTCAAAGTTTATTTCTTTATCTCAATCATAAATTTAAAGGCTTATTTCCCCTTGGAGTTTACTGAGGAAGTATTTAATCACAGGACAACCGGGAGAACTAAAGCCAGTTAAGATGCCTGACATCTATTTAATAAAATATTTAGACGAAGTACATTAAGGAACAGATGACTTTGAAATGAATGGGAGCAGAGCACTAATGCAGTTGACTGCCTTTAACAGAGTGTGTTCACTGAGGATGTTCTCTGAAGGAACTGCACTTAACTGGAGTTCAGTTGCACCTAGAGTATCACGTGTTTCTGCAGCTAAAGGAACGGGACCTTATTTTAATTTTAGGGCACTTACTTGCTGGCAAATAGAATATACAGTATGCCATGTTATTTACACTGAGCTGAAACTTTCAAGTAAACAAGCGGAATAATACTGAAGACCTTTTTTAAAAAGGAACTGTTGCTTAGATTTTTTTAAAAAAAGTATAGTGAGTGGTCTGTATGTCAACATATATAGTATTTTGAAAAATTTATTCACCTCAATAGATTTTGGGATTCCCAGGGCATGTGGAAAACACCTCAAACTGCCCTGGGGGGTCCCAGACCCTGGCTGGGACCCCAGGAANAAAAAAAAAAAAAAAAAAAAAGAATGCTGTTACATACATTAACCAGAATTCGAATATTTAAAACACAAAGCAAAAGACATTGACAGGTTCAATTTCTATTCTAGGAATGGAAAATTAATTATATGAATTCATGCTTATCTGCCTGTTGACCTCAGCTTGGGTTCCATGTTGTTTACTTGTTAAGATCTCAGAGACTTAGTTTACATTTTGACCCTCTATATTCAATCACTTTTGGTTTAAGTTTCATTTGAATCAACAACAATAAGGATTGAAACAACCTAAACTTCCTGATATACTGACGCAAACTGCAAAAGAGGACACCAGTGAGCAGTGTGTCCTTGCCCCAAAGCAGGTTAATGGTGTGCAGGGTGGCATTAGGAAAAGTATTGCCAGCAAGTTGGGGGGTGATCCTTCCTCTCTACTCGGCACTGGTGAGACACATCTGGAGTGCTGGGACCAGTGCTGGGCTCCCCAGGACAAGGGAGACATGGACATAGTGGAGTGAGTTCAGGGAAAGGCCACAAAAACTATCAAGAGGCTGGAGCCTCTCACATAGGAAGAAAAGCTGAGAGGAGCTGGGACCTGTTCAGCCTGGAGTAGAGAAGGCTCAGAGGGAAGCTTATTAATGGGCAAAAATACCTGAAAAGAGGGTGCAGAGTGAGCAGACCCAGGGTCTTTTCAGTGGCTCCCAGGACCACTGAGGCAATGAGCACACTCTGAAACACAGGAGGTTCCTCCGAAAACGCTGCATTACTGTGAGGCTGACAAAGCACTGGCACAGCTCACCCGGAGAGTTTGTGGACACTTCACCCTTGGAGATGTTCAAAACCCACCTGGGGATGGTCCTGGGCCACTGGTTCTTGGTGACCATGCTTGAGCAGAGAGGTTGGACTAAATGATTTCACTGATTATCTGATTCTGGGGTTTTCTGAAGATTTTTTTCCAAGGTATTTTTATAGCTGAAGAGAAAAAAAATGAGACAGTGTCATTCCATTTTTAGTTCAGGAAATACAGTATGGTGACTTGTGAGAAAAGAACACTGGTCATTCTATATCACAAATTTTCATGTAAATGTAACAAGAATATTCTAAAGCATGTTGGTGTGAGCTAGGATTCTTACTTTTTTTTCTTCTTTCAATTTTACCTTTCTTTCCTCTTTCTCATCTTATATGATACTTTAACAGAACCAGGATACAGCCTCTCTTTTTTTCAGGGAGGAAAAGAGTTTGCTAAAAATGAAAATATTTTTTTTCCTTCAACCTTTCTCCTGTCCAAGGATGGGGAGGATTGCACCCAGGTACTTCAGAGCTGAGTGCTTCTATGTAGACGTGTCTGGTAAGAGACAGCCTCTTCCTATTAGTACCCAATCCGCCTTCTTCCAGGTGGAAAAAGAGTAGCTCATCCATCTGCTGGTAAATTTTCCCTTTCCACAGGGGAGGATTGCGTCAAGCACTTTTCCAGGCAGAATTTGATGCCTGAACAGTTTTCAGATTTCAAGACCTCAGTGCCACACAGGGTTTAAGTTGTAGGAATAATGCCATTTTACAGGATACAAAACTTTCTGCAGAGGGGGTCACACTCTTACATAGCTTTAATTCCTGGGTAAGGTGGCTTAGGGAACAGTGATCTAAGAAGTGTTCTCTGGCTTTATGTATCAAACAAACAATTCAGAAATGCTGAGCACCCTCTAAATCTTCATTGGACAGGGGTTTTCATCACCTTTTAAATTCTATGGAAACCCAAGAGCTAATTTGAACACTTTGTCTTCAAGTGTTTTCCATATTACAGGGTTAAAAAGCATGCTTCCCCTAATCTTTCTGTTATATTGCTCTGTTGGTTTGGTTTTTTTTATTTTATTTTTTTGCCTTATGGCTGAGATTTTAAGAAACCCTAGTTTTTAAAACTTGATCCCTTCCCGACGTTCCCTCCCATTTTCCCTCCCTCCATTCTTTACCCCATTATGCCCTCTCACCATTTTTTTTTCTTTAATTGAATTTATAAATTTGATGGTCAAGTGACAAGGTTTTTGAAAAAAATTAGCAACAGAGCTATCAGGAGGATCATGTTTCTGCACAAATCACTGCTTCGGCATTCTCGCGTCATTTTAATGAGGCACATCCTTTTGAGCTGGCAAGTCACAATTCCACCACCCAGAGCCTCACTCTGAGGTATTTTTATAATGTCACAGTTTTTGTTATAATCCTTGCTAGCTGGCACCATTTGGCACATGCTTCCCTGCAGGCTATTTCTAATCCCATTACTGTGGAAGTGACTCAGTTTGCAGCTTTTTTAGCACATTTGAAGGAACATCTGAGAGACACTTTGGTCTCCATCAGAAATGGTTGCGTTTATCTAGAGTTTCCAGCTGTGTTTAGCTGAAATCCAGGGAGAAATTGCTGTTTTAAAGGTAAAGAGTAGATAAAGCAAATTTAAATGTTCACCTTGATAATTAGGAATGCAATGATGGATGGAAAGCTGCCAGGAGAGTTTCATAGTTTTCAAATAGAAGTATAGATCAGAATAAATCAATTGTTTGGCTTTTTAAATTCCCACTTTTTCTTCAGGGAAAAAAAAATAGAAATGGACTGCAATTTACATCTAAATTCTCCTGCTGCTACTAATTAAAAGTAGGGTTTTTTCTTGTTTAGAAATATCTAAAGCATGCTTGTTACCCATAGAATTGTTGTTAAATGCTGTTCCCTTGATTTGTCAAGCTAATTCATAATGAACTATCTCAATGAGAACTTTGGAATTATAAAGGATTTCAAACTGTAGGGAAATAGTTCATTTCTAATTTTAAAGAAAATAGGAACAGCTATCTTGGCTCCAGCTGAAGATGCAGTTATTCTGGCCTTCTGTTTTGCATATGGCCATTAGCAGATGATTAGGGAAAAAATATAAAAACAGAATGATTTTTCCTGTGCCATAACCTTCTGATTTTGGAAGCTACATCCTTTTCTGAAGCAGAGGTTCATAACTGAGGCTCAGGTGTCCATCTTCATGTTTTATATAATTCACAACCTTTCTGTGAATTCCGTAACTGCTTTTGAACACATTCAGTTTTTGACATATGCATCCTGTGCTAAAAGGTTCTACAGCTTAATTATCTACCCTGTGGCAAAAAAGAACCCTGTACTTACTCTTTTCTAAACAGCTCTGTGATAACTTAAGTTGATGCCTCTAGCTGTTGCATTCTGAGGAAGATAAAATCTTTCACATTTACTCACCATATAAATTTTATCAGTTTCTTTGAAATTATGCAACTATAACCAGACATGTATTTCCCCCAGAGTTATGTCTTTCCAAAAAGTGTTAAAAGATATAAACTTGGCAACTTCTTTATCCTTTTATTTAGTCCTTCTTTCTATTTCTTGTATTAGTTCTGTATCTTTTTTTTTTTCTTAGTTGAGCTACCAGAGCAACATTCAACATTCAAAAGTCATATGTTTAAGAGATTTATCCATGTATGAACTTTTTATTTGTTCCCTATTCTCCTGATATTAACTCTCTTTCAGACTTCAGCTGAACATTAAATTGATAAGTATAGCCAAATATTCACAAGAACTTCAAAACCTCTTTTTTGGGAGGTGGAAACTTGGTTTTTTCCCTGCACATTTCTACTACATTTAAAAATATATTACCTAGGCATCCAGTATCATGAGAACATTTTGTGACTTTTGATTTTTTTGACATTTCAGTGTCAATCCACCATTAATAAGAACCAGTTTGTTCATCTCCATATCTACTCTCCTTTACAGATTTATGAACATACTGAACATGAAGATGCCTGTACCTAACAGCTCTGCAGGGCTCTTCTGGTAGTGAACTTATCCTCACAGTGAA
This sequence comes from Donacobius atricapilla, assembly GCA_013397315.1. NCBI lineage: Eukaryota > Metazoa > Chordata > Aves > Passeriformes > Mimidae > Donacobius > Donacobius atricapilla. The sequence goes on along the minus strand of WBMY01000363.1, from coordinate 758,124 downwards.
TACTGTGTTGTTCTTATTCTTAAACCTCCATTAGTTCATGACCTGGTCACACCACTTATCTCTTTTGTAGCTTATTTTCTAGAGGAATTTTTAGTGAGAGACTTTGTCAAAAGTGATGTGGAAATCCATATGCTCTGTATTGTACTCATCACACTCATCTATTCACAGTTATTTTTCCCAAAGAATTCTAGTAGATTTTAAAAGATTTATCTCCTTCCATAAAAACTGGTGGTTATTGTGTCCCTAAGATAATAAATTTATCTTTTCATCCAGTAAGTGTAATCTTTTCCAATGCTTTTTATTGATCTCCCTGATATGGAAGTTAGGACACATGTACAATGTTCAGGCACTACTAAAGCCCTGCTCAAGATCTGCTGTTACTTCCCCATTTGTCTTGACTGGCACAGGGAATAAGCAGAGCAGCTGTGGCAGAGGGACACAACACTGCAGGTGAAGAGGAGATAGATGGGGCTTCCCTGAGACCCCAAAGAGAAGGGGATTCTCACTCCCCAGGGATACCCAAGGGGGAGCAGGCAGGTTTTGTGCTTATGGGAATGTGAAGTAGGGATCCAACCCCTGACAGTAAAGGATGAAGGGCTTTGGCCACAGAAGGAAGATCAGGTCAGCACCTGAGATGCAGAGGAGGCACCAGGACTTGCATCCAGCCAAGAACCTGAGCCACGGAGCAGCGCTGGGAGAAGGCATGAAGCATCACGGTAGAGACTCCCTGAGGCTGGGGATGGAGCGCCCTGCCTGCCAAGCTGGGCAGCTGCCCAGGAAGGATTGTTGCTTGCTGGGATCTCAAAGCCTGGGCATGGTGGACCAAAGGCTGAGGTTCATCCAGCCCTTGGATGGTTCCCTCAAGGCCAGGGAAGACCCAAGGCATGTCAACTGTGACTATTTTGGGGGAGAAGGTGAGGGGCCTGGGGGTTGGATCTTCCACCGTATCCCTGAGAGGGAAGGTTTGAGGAGGGGAGTGGATGGACCTTCTAGGTCAACACCTAATGGGCAGCTGAATTTTACAGCAACGATTTGGCTTTAGTGACCACAGGACCCTTCTTAAGGCTCAAGGACTGCGAGCCACCAGTATGAGTTGATGCCTCTCCAGCCTGACAGCTCTCCACATCGAGGCAGCTGAGTTAGGGGCTGAGGGCAGAGAAGTGGATGTTGTTTATCTGGACTTTACTGAGACTTCTGACATAGATCACTAAGTGATCTCCAGAGATGCTTTCATCACTCAGCCTTTCTGTCTGAGGCTGTGATTTTAAAAGTGCTGAAATGTATCACACAGGAGTTCTAGAACTCTATTTTAAAGTTCCCTTAGAAACAGTCAACGAACACTGTTGAGTCTATACAACAATATTTTGTTTTCCATTTTACCAAAAGGCATTTTTATTGACACTTCTGTTTGAGATCATTTATTTAAATTTTCCTGTATTAAGAAAGATATAATTGTGAAAATATGTTTTTTTCTGTGATGAAGGGCACAAAGAGGTTATTTCATTTTTTTCTGTCATCTCAACCTTATAGGCCCTTGTCAGCTTACTGCTCCTAATGCATTAGAACATGCTTTTATAGGCATTTTTTATGAGCTTAGTAAATTATTTCTCAAAACCTTTTTTGGTCTGCCTTTGATTTGAAATCCAAACTATGCCCCATAGTATGCATTCTTTGTTTTCCTTGCTTTTGATTTCTAAGCTCTTAATTCAGAAGCACGTCTACTTTTACTAGACGCTATGTTTGATTATTCTAGGTTTTTCTTTGGGTTAGATTTTTGAGTTTGATTTTCTGTGGTATGTTTTCATAGACTGATTTTAATGGTTAATACATAGTACACCCAGAACCTATAATGTGCCATTTTCAGATAGACGCCCTGCTCTTTACAAGGATCTTGTCTAATTAGCTCTTTTAAATTTAGTTTTAGCAAGATTCCATATTCTTATGTCCTTTACATTCTTTGAATTTTAATATACTATTGTGGATTTTTTGCTTGCTCACTTCTTTAAAGATGGCAGTAGCTGGGGTATTTCAGAGTATTGCCTCAAAAATTTCATCTTGAACCACAGTCACTGTGCCTTTCTCAGAAGTACAAGATTTGCTTTTCCCTTTATGGTTTCTTTAGCCTGTTCTCTTAGAGACATTCACCTTGGATGCAATTTTAAGTTCTCTACCACCACCTCTTGTGACGATTACCAGTTTTTGTGGGGCTATTTTCTCAATATTGCCATGAGATTGAGGCACGGCCGTACACATGGTCCCACATGTGTTAGGAAAAGCAAGGTCAGAGAACATTATCATGCACGTCCAAACAGCTGCCATCTTGCTTAACAGCTCAGATGCTGCCTTCCTGCACAGCTAATGCAAATTTCAAAGCCTGATAAAAGATATCTTTTCACCTTAAATTTATGGAGAATGTTCTTATTTTTAATGAGCTCTAGTTTACACCAGATTGTGGATCATCCCTTTAATTCTGCCATCACATTACTTGAGCAGAGACAAGTGCTGCTTTGAAGTGTCATTGTGCTGTGGAAAATCTGACATTCAGAGCTGAGTGCAAGATGTAGCACTAAGAAAGTGGAAGATGTAGGCTCCCAGACAAGGACGTTTCTCTGAATTTTAATACACACCTGTATGTATTCTTCCAGTCCCTATGATTCAAACATCACAGTGTCTGTTTTGCATCAGAGAAATTAAGTCTTCTTTCATTTACAAGTTTCACAGGGAAAGTCAAAAGTAGGTCAGAAGACAACTTAATGTGGTGTTGTTTTTTTCCACTAGTAAAAAGGAGTGAAAGAACCACCTTTTATGATCAATATGGTGCCATTCCCTTTTGTATTAAAAGCTGGCAGTTGCACTCTGTGTCGACTCTGCACAGCATGTTCTGTTACTTTAAAAGACAAAACTTTAATTACTGGCTGGAGAACCTGAGAGGTTACCAAGACATGCATTATTTGGAACTTGCCTAAGGATGGAAGACAAAGAAATGAAAGTTGTTTTAAAGAAAGAATAAAAACAAACAGACATTTAGATCATGTTTGGGCAACAATACCCTGATTCTCTCTTTTATACTAATAAATGATACAGAGAGATCAAATAAAGGGATGAAAAGTAGCCTTCTGGCTGCACTGGCTATTAAATTACCTTAAAAGAATAATTAAAAAAAACCTAATGACATTGCAATGGAAAAGTTCCTGCTGCGTAAGAAAATTTATTTGTACTTTAATGCATACTAAAGGGTGCACTGTTGACAAACAATTAAACCTAATTGTTGAAATGCAGGGGTCTGGCAAAGTGAACGTTGTAGTGTTAGTAGGATTAATAGAGCCTTTTAATTAAAGAAAGTCAAGGAACTGCACACCTTTGCAAAAGTTTTCAAGTGGAAAGGAAAAGTACAGGTTTTCAGTAATGTTTTCCTGGTGTGGTCATTTACAACATTTTGGTGTGAGTAAAAATTAAAGGGTCAGAATTTTCAAACTGATATTATTGATCAGTGCACACCATTTTCTCATGGGACCCTCAATAAAACTACCAAAGTTTCAGTTTAAGCTTGAGTAATCTGAATGATATTAAAGAGAGGAAAGAAATATGTATTTGAAGGAATTGTGAGATGATCTTTCCCCTTAGATTAGAATAGAACGAAGATCAGAATGGAATCTTTCAGGCTGAGAAATACTTCTAAGTTCAAGTCCAATCATAGGTCCAGTGCTACCAAGTTCACCACTAAACTATGTCCCTCAGTGTCGCATCTGCATTCATTTTAAATACCTCCAGGGATGGTGACTCCACTCTCCTGGCAGCCTGTTCATTGGACCAGCTTTAAAATACTTTCTATGTAGAAATTTTTCCTACTATGCATTCCAAACATCCTCTGTTGCAATTTGAGGCCATTTCCTCTCCTTTGATAGCTTGTTGCCTGGCAGAGAGAAGAGCCCAGTCCCCACCCAGGCTAATCTCTCCTTTCAGGGAGAAGAGCAATAAAATCTTCCCTGAGCCTGTTTTTCTCCAGGCTAAACATCCCCAGCTCCTTCAGCTGCCTCTCATCAAACTTGTGCTCCAGACCCTTCCCCAGCTCTGCTGCCCTTCTCTGGACATGCTCCAGCACCTCAATGTTTTTCTTGCAGTGAGGAGCCCAGAACTGAGCACAGGATTTGAGGTGTGGCCTCACCAGTGCCCAGCACAGGGCGGGGACAGTAATTTCCCTGGTCCCTTGCCACACCACTGCTGATCCAGGGCAGGTGCCCAAACCTTCTTGGCCACCTGGGCACAGCTGGCTCATGTTCAGCCACTGCTGACCAGCACCCCCAGGTCCTTCCATGACTGGCAACTTTCCAGCCACTATGCCCAAATCCTAGAGGGCTGCAGGAAGTTATTGTGACACAAGTGCAGGACCAGGCATGTGGCCTTGTTGAACCTCAGCCCATGGATCCAACCTGAGCAAGTCCCTCTGTAAGGCCTTCCTGCCCTTCAGCAGATAAACCTGCCCACCTAAATTGCAAAATGACTGAGTGAGCACTGAAACGTGGATAAAGCTATTAATCACCATACTCCTGAAACTGAGCCCTGGGGATCGCCACGACACTTATCCCAGGTGATGCAACTCCATTTACTACCACTCTATGCTCCACCATCCAGCCGGTGTTTAGTCAGGGAAGAGTACACCCATCCAAGCCATGAGCAGCCAGTGTTTTCAGGAAATTACCCAGTCCTATCTAGTACCATCATGGCATTTCTGCTCATTGTTCTCTTGATAGCTACATCATGATTTTGTAAATATGGTGTAAAACAGCTCTCACTTTAACTTAGACAGTAACTATGGTCATTTACAGCTGCGCGATCACTCCTTCCTCTGTTGGAGTGAACGTTTGAAGACAAAGTAAAAGCCACTGTTATGCCACACTGTGCATCAGAAAGCAGAGAACACCACATTAATTTTCATTTACTCTGAGACTTTTTGTAGACAGCATGGAAAGGTTTACAGACCTGTTTTTTTTTACTGGTATTAATTGTACCATGTAGGTCATTAGCATTGATGAATCTAAATATGATATCTAAGGGCACGTATCATCAGTACATATGAGTCTAAATTTTATATTTAATGGCAGCAAAATCCAGATTTAGGAGACTTAATTCCAGGTCCTAATTCATAAACTTGGCAGTTGTCACTATGATTTGTGGCACTTGGTTATTTCAGTTATAGAGACCTAAAGCTCCCTTCTCCCTCTGGAAATCCATGCTCGACTACCCCAGCCCATCTCCCTCGTGTTTTATGAGTAACAACTGGAACTGCCTTCACAGGACTCTTTATTGACTAAGAGAGCATTAGATTAATTCCTCTTTCTATTTTCTTAAATCCCTATCTGTATTTCTGTAAATTATTTTGGGAATATTAAATTATTGACATAAGGAGTGATGTGCATTAATATAGTTTACCTAATGACTGGAGTTAACTGTCATTAGGTAAAAAACCCATTTACTTAATGGCGCTTTGTTTTTATTTATATTTTAGTATTGTTGTCTAGAAAATAGCTCTTTTAAATTATTATCCTGAAGAGTATGACACGTGAGGAGACTGAAGAATATGAGCATTCTGGGGAGATACCTATTGGTAATTAATAGTGCTCCTTTCCAAGACACTTAGCCTAATGACTATAGAGATAGGGAAAAAAAGGTACTGTAAAAATTCCACTGTCTTCTGCTTTGTGTTTTAGACTGTTTACCTGTGTATAGTGAACTGTAGGCTGAGGTGCTAGTAACTTCAAGAAAAATATACTTGTAATGATGTATATTTTTAATGTTACCACTGTCTTTTATCAATCTCATCTGCAGGAAATAGAACAAAAATTGTCCCAATTGAGCAAAGTGCCTGGCTCCCAAATGGGAATTTCTGTACTAGTACCAGGACCAAATCTCTCAGCTGGAAAATAAAATAAATTTAATTATGAAAAAATAAAAATTACATGGCTTCCATGCAGAGTGCCATGGTTTCAAATACAGCACTGTCTTTTAGATAGACTTGTGTTTGACAAACCCATTCTTCATATTTACAGTAGTTCTATTTTAAAATAAAAAGAAATTATTTGTAGTGGGAAATCTTTTACATATCACACATTTACAGTAATATTTGATGCATTTGACTAGTTGCTTGTAATCCCTAAGCAGGAAATGCTTCAGAAGGTTCTGTTCTTGTGTCAGTATTTCACAGGCTTCAGTTCAGAAGTCTGTTTGTGTTGTGACCAGGAATGGAAGTAGAAATACTCATGGTCCCTCAGTTGCCAAAGTTGGTTAGGGATGACAGATTTTCTGTCCTAGTGTTATTTTTCATCATATTCCTTTTAAATTTATAAATGTTCAATCCTGATTGCTTTAAAAATTTATTTTGTGATATTTTCAGGAAGTGAGGTGACTATGCCCAACATTATAATTTGGGAAATATGAGTGACATTTCGGCGTTATCAGGAAATTATTTCTACAAGACCTTTGAAAGAGAGGGCTAGTGGAAAAGATGTAAAATTAATTTCAACTGTGAATACACACTGATGAATGTTGTTTGCAGGTTTACGAGCTTATCACAAGTACATGCAGAGATAACGTGGATTTAATATGAATTGTTGAAAGCAGGCATGACCTAGTGCACATCAACGTAAGCAGCATTTCAGGCTTTCTGCTTGTAGGAAAATATTGCATGAGGTGAGGACTGTACACATCCATTTTGGAAACAAGCATGAAAACATGCTAAACAATGTTGCACCCAAGACACTGATAAAACTCCTCCAAATATTATAATTCTATTGCATAGATTTCTACCAAATGATAATCACTTTGTTTACCCATTTAAGATTTCTAAACAAGTCTGTTTTCCTTTGCCCTCCAACTTAAGTTTCTGTTATAAATGTTTCAGCATAGGAGATATTAAAAAAAAAAAAAAAAAGGATTATTAAGGGATTTGATTCCTCTTTTCCAAAAAGATTTCTAATTGTCAGATTGTAGAAAACAATGAGTTAAGAATCCTGACTGTGAGTAACTTTTATTAAAAACATTCATTCTGAGTGCAAAAACATGTGTTTGTACATAGTTTACCACAAATATAAATAAAGCTATATGCAAAATACAGTTCACACATCATTCTCAAGAAAAATAATAGCTGTAAAAATGTGTATTTTATACCATATGTAAGAAATTAATTATTAATGTGACCTGAATATATAATATGTTAGTTTGATATAGCAGCAGATTATATTAGTCTTTTTGCCTAAAGTCTTATGCTATGAAAATGCAAGAAAGGTTTTCAAGATGTCTGTAGCCTAACTTTTTCATGGGGAAGCCTGAGGCTGTCATTACCACATGTTTTGTCACTGCAGCAGAAGGGGTTTTCATTACCCGGGTTTTCAGGAATAAGTAAGGAATATTTTTACCACAGACTTAAGGAGGTATGAGGAAATGTTCTGAAATATTACTTTGTGTACATTAGGGGAACAGACTCTGCATTAATCTGTTCATTGTCAGAGGAGAGCAAGGCAATGTGAACAGTTATTTTAGAAACATGAACTGGGGATCTGACATCTGAAGTAAAAATTATGGTCCAAAAATCACTCAGATGTTGAGACGAAAGGTTTAGAGCTGTTTAATCTTCCTGAGAAGCTCTCTTTTAAACTTCTTTTAAGTTCTTGTCAGTTAATAAGTTATATGTCATGTGGCAGGACTAGAACTGACCCAGTCTCTGTTTCTGCAAAACTAAGTTAGAAACTGCACAGATTCATACCTAAATACCCATCCAGTCTGTAAAGTCTGAACATTTCTGGAACATGTCAGATGAAGGAAGTCTCCTACAAAAAAAAAAGTGTTTATAAGATATTTATTTTAAATAATTTTTAAATGTTTTGTTCTAAAATTATGTTAAAATGCTTTTACAGTAAAGCCGTTGTTACATAGTCTTTAACTTCTATATCAGTAGCTTAATTGTTAGGCTGCTTTACTAGGCAGTGGAACACCAAAGTTTGGTTTTACTTTTAGTAAAAACTTGTCTCATTCTGAAAATATGCTCTCTTCAGAGTAATAAGTTTTTCAAGATGGATGCTCTCCAAAATTAGGTAGAAAAACAGTCTGTCAGGACTCATATGCCCTGAAGGAGACCAAGTGAAAGGAATGTGATTTTTAGCTTTAATAGATTTTTCATGTTCATCAGAGGTTCGTAATTTCATTCTAGATCTCAAGTTTACTTCTGTTTTCACCAGTTTAAAATGTCTAGAAGTTCATAAAGTAAGCCTTAGAGGCAGGTTTCTCCTCTTGGTTATTTACCATAACCAGCAGGAAAAGAATGTCTCTTCCTGTCTTGTGGAGCATTTTGCATTCCCTAGGCTTCAGTGCGCCCATCTCACAGGGGTAGTTGTCTTTGTCTTAGAAAGTCCAAAACATTCATGTTCTGGAACAAAAGGAGAGAGATCCTTGAAAAATTCCGTGTCCAGGATTACCACAGAGTTGCTCAGACATTGAGGAAGGGTGGGATTGCCAGCCCCAAACAGCAGTGCTGTGGTTGCGCTGAGCTCTTTGATTCTTCTTCCTGAGGTGTCACCTCCTCACAGTGTCCACAGAATCAAAGAACGGCCTGGGTTGGAAGGGACCTTAAAGGTGATTTTGTTTCAACTCCTTTGCCATGCTCAGGGGCCCCTTCCACTATCCCAGGTTGTTCAGAGCCCCATTCAATCTGGCCTTGAACACTTCCAGGGGTGGAATAACCACAGCTTCTCTGGGAAGCCGGTGCCAGGGCCTCATCACCTTCACAGTAAGGAATTTTTTCCATTTTTTTTCCATAATGGTGTGCATGCAGCCAACACAATGAAGAACAGAAGCAAGTATATCCAACTGTTTTCTCAGCATGTATGGCAGAGGAATGTAAGCTTCCTGTGAGTGTCCCTGGTAAATCTGCATCTCTTACACAGCGACTGGATGCTTAACCCTGGGGTTTGGCTTTGCACTGAGCTGCAGATACTTAAAATGTTGCCTGTTGCAGTGATGTGTGTAGAGCTAGGATTACAGGTACAGATTTCTGAGCCCCAGGGGGAGGTGCTCTGGCAACTAGGTTACTCTACCCCATTTACTACACCGTTTTATGCTTTAGAGCTGGTATTTTCATTTCTCTGTGACCACATCTTGACTTTGTACAGAAATTATGTGTCTTAAATTTTTCATGCAGTAGATGGAATCGTTTCCTTTTGATGAGTATTTAAAGAATATAGCTGTCCTAGATATGTCTTAAGTAGGAGACTGGTTTAGAGGAAATACAATGCAGCCACTGCCAATTTGAGAGATTCTAATGTCAAGCAAGAAGGAGTTAATGTGGACTTAAATATATCTGAAAGCAAACACACTTAATGATAATGACAAGTACTTATGCAAATGAACTGCTAATACTCATCCAGCCAGAGGTGATTAAGTCTTTTAGGCCAACTGGAGATTCCACCCAGCAGGGACTATGTGAAAAAAGACAAAGGTTTAAATAACTTGAGGGGTTATAGCTCTAGTGCTGCACTTAAGTCACATTTCTCTGAATTATCCTTCCTTTAACGCCTCTTCCCTTCCCCCAGGAAGGAGGTCACAACTTCAGTTACCTTGTAAATCTTTTAACCTACACATTTTAAGGCCTGTAAGAGCACTGTAACCTATCCCAGAGTGATACGCTGGTATTAAATAGACTGGAATAATGAAGGGACCTAAGGGATTATCTGGTCTGATACTTAATTATGTAGACTAGGATCAAGGGAGAGGAATGAAGGAATAACATCTGTCTCTCACTCCTATGGTGTTTGTCCACAGAAAACTGTTATTGATACGTTTCTATTAAAAGCCTTGCAAAGGCAACACAGGCTGGAGTGAAATTTAGGTCTGTGTAATACAGTGAAAAGAGGTCTTCAAGCAAAATATATTACCTTATTTGAAACAGAGAAAAGGAAAATTATTAGCTACTGGAATTCTGCTATAATAGTTCTTTTTTATTCTCAATATTTCACTTAGTGTATCATGCTTATGTGCTGTTAGCATATAGTTAGATGCTATTGAAAGCCCTCTGTTTTGTATTTCATTGGTGAAAAGTCTGTTCTTACCTGAAGAAGAAGGTACAAAGGCATCTGTAAAGACAAAATAGAACATTAAGTACTTAAATGTTGTTCTAAGAAAAGAGGTTGGGTATTTTTGCAGATATTGAAGGCAGAATTGGTTTGTAACAAGAATTCATCCTCTTCAGACTTGTTTATATAAATACAGATATATGTATTTTTCTATAAATTATCCATGTTCTGCTTGTCATTGAAGGCTATTTTACTAAATATATCTTCCAGTATGGCAGAAATTGGGTGCTTGGTACATGCAGATACTTTAAACCTTTACTCAGAATTATTATTAGCTGGTTTGTGCTATTGTGACCACTATTTCAGGAAAAAATAGCTGTACAGGCTTATGACTCAACAGCTTCAGGAAAAAGACAGTAGTTAACAGGTGTTATCAATCAGTCCTCAATCTGGTCTTCATAGCTGGGAGAAGAGGATCCAGCTGTCTGAGGTTTTCTGATTAAAAATTCCTCCTTAATAATCTCCCAGTCTTTTGCTTGTGCCCACACGTTTTATACTTTTCTGTGGGCTTGGGGAAATGGATGGATTAGTAGTATCATGCATCTGAGTCAGCAAGTTAATTAAAGGCTGCATGTATAAAATGAAATAATGAATTATTTAGTGGATAACAAACATGATCTAAAATTCCATTTACTCACACTTCAGGTCAATTTTTAGTTTCAGAATCCATATATCAAAACCTAACACTTCTGCATATTGCTAAAAGTAAATGTTTGCCAACAACCTGCTTGCTAAAGTTTCAACTGGAAGTCGGTTGAGGGCTTTGTGACTTTACATTTGGGATGTTTGTTTTTCTTCCTATTCCCTGTCCCCAGAGAAATTTCAGGCAGTGGTGAGAAGAGAATCGTTTGTCTGAGGATCAGCACTAAACATAAAGCAGGTTATAGATTTGGACCCAAATTGCATACATGCCTTGTTGGGAGAATTTCTGCCCAGATTTTGCTATGACTTTGTAATGAACCATCTGAAACTGCAGAGATCCAAGCCCTGATTCAAATCAAGAACTGAGTTTTACAACACAAAATACATATACAGTCACTCACACATCCTTGTGCTTGTTTTTCAGACATCCAGTTAAGGCAACTTGGTGAGTGTTTTCCGTGCAGAACCCTAGGGCAAAAATATTTCTCTCGATTTCACTGGGACTTTTGCAATGCCATGGTAAATCTAGATAGAATATTTTCCTATAAAAGGGTTTAATTTCTAGCCATTTAAAAAGTACTCTGGACTGGTTTTACTGTGACACATTTTTGCACCTTTATCATCATTCTCAGTATGAAAGGCCTTGTAAATCTGCAAGGCTGACTTTCGGCAGTACATTTAATGTATGATGTCCTAATTAGAAACAACTCCTCAATGTTTCTTTCATTTAGAGCCAAAAGAGGCCACAGATCTATTGTTCACAATCTCTGGCATCCATTTGGTGTTGGAGAGTGAAATATCTACTTTCTCAAATCAGGTTACGCAATGTAGTCTTTATTTGAATAACTGAAATCAGTGATAGATCTTTATAAAGCACCTCACTCATGTAAGCAGTTCTTCAACGAGCCATTACTTAAAGAAATATCATGAATTGTCAAAGACTGGGAAGACCATAATATTTTTTCTTCTTGCCAACAGTTTTCTAAGGATTGAGATTCAAAATTTTGACAGGATTCAAGAGACCTGGCTTTCTGAATGTTTTTCATTTTCATGCCTAAAACTTTACTTCTGCAAGTAATATTAAGCTTTGCACTCGTTTCACACTTCTGAAACTCTCCTACACAAGCTCCTACCCAAGAATGGCAAAAGACTTTTTCAGAAGCAGAATTCCACTCAAAAGTTAGTTGTTTCTAAAGGCTTCAGTATTCAATTTTTAATCGTAAATGAGCATGCTGGGCAAGTTCATGTGCATCTTCCTTATTTTTCTGTCCTAGCAATGATATATCAACCTTGGACAGAAATTTATAGAATTCTACATCCCTGTCATTTGACACTGAAGCAAAAGGGAGAAATAAAACATCCTTCAGACAATGTTGATATCTTCTTTTCTTCCCATATTTCCTCTCCCAAACCATTCTGGAAATGGACTATTTTTGCTGAAAGATATAATTATCTAGATTTTGGGGTTTTTTTCTTTTTTATGATCAACCCTTATTGACTCGTAGCTATCATACTCTAAAAATAATTCAAAACACACCTAACAATGGTGATAAGAAAGAAAAATCTCTATTCAAGGTTAGAATTCAAAATGTTTCTTTAAATTTACTGAAACTTATATAATAACAGAGACTAGTTCATGGATAACAAATATATGAATATCAAGCTTTATTTTTAATAATTTATATTTAACAATTTATTTTCCTGCCTCATTATGCTGGAAAAAGGAGTGTAGGTTGAGTCAAACTTTCATAAGGTGGTAGAGTTTTTGTCAGCTTTTATTCTTCCAGAGGAAGTATCTGGGGGAAATGGATAATTACAATGCCAATTTTTATTATCAAAATAATGTGCAAAATTTATGACCTGATAAATCTGTCCTTGGATGGAGATTCTCATTTTGATAATCCCCCTAAAATGAGTAATAAAGCACCTCTGATAGTAATAAACCATTTTTCTTTGACATTTCATGATAAGTGTAACAACAAATAAAGGAGGAACTTCAAAGACTGCTTACTTCAAAAGCTCTATAAAGTCCATTTGAATAAAATCCATGACTTTCATAAAAGTGGTGTTGAAAATGTCATGAATTAAATTAATGGTCTACATCTCCTTGCTTCATATTGTCTGTATTTTAATCATAATTTATTCTTCCGCACATCCTGCATGTTGTTGATTGAAGGAAATATTAAATCCAGCTGAGCTTTAAGCAATTTTAAAAGGAATGACTGAATATAATTATACTTGTTAATAGTCCTGAATCTGCTTTTTTATTTGCTGCTGTCTGTCATATGAGAGAGCAGTAAGGTTTGCTTTTTATAACTATCATTAATCTTTCACGAAGATTCAAAAAATATCCATTCTATAACTATACTGTGTTAGCTTTCTTACTATAGCCTTGTTTAAATATTCTTACTGTACCAGGAAAGTGAACCACTCAGATTTGATCAACTTCTGGGGAAAAAAACAATCAACGTTTTCCTAACAAAACAAAATAAATTTTTGATGCTCCAGTTACAAATAGAAGCTTATTGATTCTAAAGCCAATCATTTTAGAGCATAGTGTTTTTGATAGCGATGAAGAGCAATGACAATGTAGACTACAGTGTCCATCTCATTTTCTTCTTTAACACCATATTTTTTGTATGATGGGACTTTTTTTTGGCAGTGTCTGTTACACTCAGAGGAAAATTAAGGTATCATAGATTATCCTGAGTTGAAAGGGATCCATGGATCACTGAAGTCCAATTCCTGGCCCTGCACAGGACACCCCAAAAATCCCACCATGTGTTTGATGGCGTTTTCCAAACACTTCTTGAGCTCTGTCAGGTTTGATGTTGTGACTACTTCCCTGGGGAGCCTGTTCCAGTGCCCAGACACTCTCTGGGGGAAGAACTATTTACTAATATCCAGCCCAAACCTCCCACAGCACAGCTTCAGGCCATTCCCTCAGGTCCTGTCACTGGTCACCTGAGAGAAGAGATCAGTGTCTGCCTCTCCACTTCCCCTCATGAGGATGTTGAAGACCAAAATGAGGTCTCCCCTCAGTCTCTTCTTCTCCAGGCTGAACAGACCAAATGACCTCGGCCACACCTCGTACGATTTCCCTCAAGTCCCTTCATCCTCTTTGTAGCCCTCCCTTGGATACTCTCTGATAGCTCTATATCTTTCTTATGTTTTGTCACCCAATACTGCATTTCTTCCATTTTTACCACTTTCGGTGCTCCCCCACTGTGGAGAAATTTCTTTTTTTGTTAGATTGAGTGTAGGGTGACATAAAACAAAGGGTTGGTATGAATCAGAGCCACCCATGTAAGGTCCATTAATGTAGATATACAATTCACCATGGGTTTGCCTTTCCTCCCAAACCATGAAAGTCATGGTTTCTGTTTTGGTCCCTTGTACGCTGTATTGCAGAAAATACTGACGATCATTGAAACAGATTCGAAGTGAATTTTGTTGCATCGTAACATTATGCCCAGCACACGTAGCAGGATTTGCCCTAAGAAGCAGCCAGCATTAGTGATCTGTTGCTAACACTGGCCAGCTGAGATGTCTAATGATAGCTGTAATCCAGGGAACAGTTTACTCTGTTGTGACTCCAGCAAGGACAAGGTTTTGTCTGATTTCTTAACTCAGTTCTGACTGGCATGAGATTTCCACTAAGAAACCATTGGTCCTTCTTGGCCTTGTCTGTACCAAACTTTGTGTGACCCTTCCTGTCCTTTCTCTAAATACTGTTAAGCCTCTTTCCCAAGGAAAGAATCTTACACGAGCTGTGTAAGACTGCCAGAATGCAGTCCTTTCTCTCTATCCATGTCCAGGCTCTATTAATTTGCAATGTCAGTCCCATTTAAGAAAGGGAGAAAATTTTTAAATACCTTGTTTGGAACTCATTGTGTTCATATATATCAATGTGGTCAAAAATCTGTCTTACAAACTTGCAATTCTGTAAGAAAAGCATCTGAATAGTGGATAGACCTCCAGTGAAGAGGGCCAATAGTGGAAGCATTTGTTGGTGTCCTGAGGAAAAAAGGGATCAAGAGTGCCCTGCCAGGGAGAAGGCCTTTTCCTTGGAATAATTGATCTGTCATGTGCTAGAGAATGTCACCACACACCACGACTGCCAGGGAACCAGGTTTCTCCCTGTCAGGTTCCTCCAGCATTTTCACTGATTATTACATTTTCTCTACCTTTCTATAAAAATAACAACTAGAGCTAGAATGAAGCCTAGAGATGCCAGTGAACTCCACTGGGCTGTAGGCAGGACAAGCAGGGAGGTGGAACAACTTCCTCAGGCTCTTGGCTGGAGTGAACCACCAAGACTGACCCACTGCATCACCAGGATCACTGTTTGCTGCTGCTAATGAAAAGTAGATTTGCTGATGCTGTCATGACTGGCTGTATGGTCTACCAGGGGATTTATGAGAGATCTGCATAATATTTCATTATATATCTTCCTCCTTTTTCTTTTGGTGTTTGTTTGTTGTTTTGTTGAGGGGTTCTGTGTGTGTGTGTAGGATGCATTGTTGTGCATGTCACTATTTTTTCTAATCTCCTTCCCAATCTGTCCTGTTCTTTATATTTATTTCTTGCATGTCATCACTGGCAACGATGGTGTTCTTCTTCAACAAGTCTTAATTTTATCTGAAGGGATAAAAGTGGAAACAGGACCTCAATTACATAAGAATGCTAGGCACACTGCATCAAAACTAGTACTATGTTATTTTTCAGTAGCAGGTAAGTTTTCTCACTAAAATTGACCGTGCAATTTAACTTCTGGGGAGCTAGATAACACGACTACCCCCTTTGAGTTTTTAATTATTGCTGCAGTCATGTTGGACAGATATTTATCTGATTCTTTTCTGAGAAGGAATTGATATTTTAATATAATATTCCCAGGCTATATTTCTGTTAACAATATTAAAAAAAATTCTGCAAAAGTCATATTGAGCCACAGAAGTTCCCTTAAGAAACCTCAGCCACATAAATATTGTAACTGAATCCTTGTGCAGTTCATCTACAGAGCAATGATATACCAATGCCTGAACGTTTCTTTGAGATCACATTAGTTTCCTCTTGGGATAGCTGGAAAAGGTCAAGATGCATAAAGTAAAAGGGGGAAAAACAAGGAAACTGATCCCATATGCCACCAAATAACCTTTCCTACTCTTAAGTGACTCCTTCAAATTAACATGGTCCGACATGAACCTAAACATGCCCGTGGTTTTCTGGTAAGACTGGCAATGCCTTGGAAGGTTTGTAGCACTGCAGGTACCCTTTTTGTCTGAGAAATCACTCAGCACTAAGTACTGCTTTCTCTGCCACTGGAAAAGCCTTTGTGTTTAGCCTAAACTATACTCCAAATATATTCTGGAAGAGATGCATGGGGGAGGAGTGCAGTGAAGAATGGCGGTTTGCAGAATAGATGCATAAACAATAAGGAAGCTTCAGGTTTCTGGGGCAGTTCTTCAAGAATGTCTCAATCAATATCTCTCACAAAACCTCAGAAACATGATAACCTGAAGAGAACACATCAGTTTATATAATATCGATGCCATAAAGCTCTTCATACTGTCATTTGGGGGGGGCTGCCTTTTTCTGTTTATTTTTTAAGATGACGTCTCATTTATGATTTCTCCTTTCATTCATTTCTCCTTTCATTATTGTAAAAACAGTTTCTCTCCACAAATTTAATTTCTTTATATTTTGCATGAAGTACAAGGGTGTAAATGTGAAACATATTTTAAATGAAAATGGGCTGTACAGATAATTTGCAAGGTATTTTTGTGGGGTTTATTTTGCATTTCTATTTGAGTTATATAGGTGCAAGAAACATTTATGGTAAAAGTAAGATATTTTGTACAGTCAGGTGTTTCAAGTTAAGATGTCACCAGTTGTAAGCTTTTTACGCTACTTCATATTATTCCGCCACCATCATTTTGTATTCAATGGTCCTTTAAATAATCACTTGAGGAAACACTGAAATCAGCTAATGAACAGGGTGCTTTAAAGTGCCAACCGTGTCTTTTTAATAGGTATCTGTGTCATATAAGGCAGAGTTTTATACCATACACTGACTCTGACTTTATAAAGCAGAAGGGAATTATGAAATAGTAGTTTTATTGTCATATTTCATTGTTTAAAAAAAGATGTATTTTAGGTGACTGACATTTGTGTTTTCATGTGTACAGCTTTAGCTCTACATTTTTACTTTTTCTAAGCTCTGAATGGAGAAAAAAGGAGAAGAAATGTGTATTCTTTCATTTACAATTTAGAAGGGGAGCTGTGCCAAGAAACCAAAGAAAGGGAGAAGAATGATATGTGTAAAACCAAGGAATCCAGAAAAGGAGAAATCTGCTTATAGGGATGAGTGTTGAACTACTAAATGTCATAGACTGACTTGTCATGTTTAAATTACAATAGAAAATTTTACTCTTCTTTCCTCATGTAACTGAAAGGCTGTGAGGAGAAATCCCAGCCTGAATTGATGTAAATTTTGTGCAACTCTCCAGAATCAAGAAGTTCTTGGATTCAAGTTCTTACAGGTAGAATAGCCCAAGCAGGAGCTAGATTAATACTCTATGTTGAGCCATGTCTGCAAAACATGCAGCAAGGCTGAAATATATTGTTGCCAGACAGGGGTAGTTAAGTTCCCACCCCAGATCTTAAAATATTTTTAAGAATAGTTAAATTATATTCACCATCATTAGTAAAAACCTTGCACTTTTGAGTAAACGTCCAAGTACAGGAATTAAAAATTCCTTGGTTTAGAGCTTTTTTTGTCACTATTATCTTACTCCCTGTGAGAATTGGTATAAAAATATGGCCTTATTATACGATCAGCTAAAATACCTCCTTTTGCAAAACCCAAAATATATTGTTTATTTGTGGGGGTTTTTTTCCTTTATAATTAATTCTTAGTCACAATCTGTAAGAGTAAAAGCCTGGCCCCAGTGACACTGACTATGTGACTGTGTTTTCAGCTGTCATTTTTGTGCTTTAATCCCATTGTAAGACACTCTGACTGTGTGATATTGCTAAATAGGAAAAGTACCAAACCCCTGATGCCAGTGCTGAGCACTGCCAAGGACTGAGCCCCTGTTAAAGTGTCATCTACACGCCTTCCCTTAAAATAATCATATATCTTATATTTTTATTTTAATATTTATTATCTATAAAAAGCTAGTGTTTGCTATCCAGGAAGAAAGTAGGCCCAAAGAAGAATGTAAAACATAAAATGAGGGCCATCTGAGATTTGTTTTGTAATAGTCACTGTATTGTTTATTACTGACCAGACCTTAAATTTCTTTTTGACTATTTCATATTTTTCAGTCCTGTGTGTGGTTAAAGCTTGAGCAAATTTATTCAGTTTTAATTTAGTTCTGTACAACCCCAGGCAAACCCAACCCCAGGCAAACCCTGAGCATAGCAGATGTGCGACAGAGTTCTTTGTTGCCATTTAAGTAGTTTTTTACCATGCAGAGTCAGGCATCAATCTTAGGTCCTAGGAATTGTGGTCTGGTGGTATCTTTGTCTTCCTACATTAGGGTATTATATTCCTAACCACACGATTTAAATTGTACCCCTAGAAAATGTAAAGAGATCTAAAGTCTTTGATAATCTATACTTACTGAGATCTCACTGCCAATCAGTATGTCCAGTATTCCCCCAGATATGCTTTTATTTTTCTTTACAAATGAGTTCATGTTTAGTGCTGCTTACACCCACTGAGATGTGATCCATAGGTTCTCATGGGTGAAAGGAGGCACAGGGTCTCAGATCTCAGGAGGGGCTGCCTGGCCATAATAGCAGGACTCAGTAAAGTGACCTGATATACCCGTGTGAGCGGGTTTTGTGCATCCCTTTGAACTGACTCTTCATCATGATAAAATGAAAACTCATCTTTTGAAATCCACTGGCCTGTGGCATCCCCTTTCTGCTAACAGAACAGCTATAGTTTCTACTAGCCCCCTTTTTCTGTGTCTTATTTGGTACAAACTTCTCCCCCAAAACCATTGTGCTCTCTCTGCTTCCCTGTTTGAAATACAATGGATCTGCTTTCTTTTACAAATGACATAACTAATCAGCTTCTGAGGGGAAAAAATCGAGACAGCTAACACATATTCATTACCGGGAGTGTTGTGCAGGCTGCATTTTTTCCTCACAAGATTGATTAATTAAATATTTATGAAAGAGAAACACCTGGCATACTTCCATAAACAAATAGGTCTCCTGTGGGTTTGCAACAGCTGAGGAGAGTTTTGAGGGACCACAGGGATCTCAGGGTAAAGACTTCCTCACAGCTTGAGTTCTTACACATTGCTGTTTCTCATAAATATGCACCAACACAAAAATAATTTCTATTTTGAAGGCAGAAAGTGCAATATCAACAGATGAAATCTAAAAGACAGTCAAAGAGAAAGGTAAAGACTAAGCAGAACAGAAGTACTGTATGTGGAGAAAATGGCTCTGTTTTTATTTATCTGAGGAGGCTCAGACAACCGGGCCCCTTTTTTCAGGTATTTATCATGGACTGGTAGTTAAATACTGAAAGCCTTAGACTGAAGAGATCTGTTGAAATCTAAGGGCAAGGGTTAAGAAATTATGCAAGACACCTAAAAGTGGGAAATTCATTCTGTTCACTATTTCAGCTGCTCTTCCAGATGGATCTGCTTAATAGATACTTCCCAGACTCTTCATCTTCAGTGGAATGTTTTCATTGGTATGTCACTGCTTTAAAAATAAAACTAATTGTGCCACTGACTTCAGTTACAATTTAGCTGGCATGATTGCTTTTATCGACCACTGCTTTACTGTGGCCAGTTTCCTACAAGTGATTGTTTTAGTTCTTGGGAGTGGAAGTAATGTAGCTGTTAGTGTCAAATTCTTGTGCAGTAACTTTTACATGTGCTTACATGCCATGTGCTTGCTGTATGCTGTATTATACTTCATCATTCTCCAGCTATGATATTTTTGGGGAGGAAACCTTAGAAACTGGCCAGCTGCGCAGAAACTTAAAAGTTTAAGGTTCAGCCTGTATGGGAAATGATCAAGCCATATTAACTGTTTTGTGCTCCTGAAGCCAAAGTCTAAAATGACTTATTGTGATGAGAATTTCTGATATTGGTCAAATATTAATTTCTCAATCTCAAACCCATTAAAATATGTAGGTTCACAAAAATTTTAAATGCAGTTTATAAAAAAAGCATAAATATTTTAACTCGGTTTTGTTCTTTGCCACAGCTGGAGAAATATTAGAAGAAAACAAAGCCTTTTTCATTTTTGTATTCTGAAACAGAAAAGATTGTTTATAAAAGAAAAGGTGATTTTGATAGCTTGGATTGTTAAACAGTGAAATAATTCAGGTGAAATCTGGGAAGTTTGGGTGTATTTTTATTTGGTTTGAGGGGAGGGGTAGCAGTGCTTTTGTTTGTTTTGCTTTGGTCAATAGATTTTCTACCAGTCTGTATATTGTGTTTGATTGGAGTATTTCCAAGCTGTGAATTATTTTAAGGATTAAGATTGAGAGGATCATAAGCCTGTCAGACTATTTAAGAAAATAAAGTGAAGGTTTTTTGATGAAGTTCTGCAAACACAACTGGTTTGTAGTGATAAAGTCCAGTGATGTGTATAATAATGTGGAGATAGAGCAGGACTGTGTTTAGTATTAAGAGTAGACAGCACTTTGTCTTCTAGATAACCTCTATAAGGTGAAATGGTTTTATTGCTAATCCTATGAAATTTGGTCAAAAAGTTAATGAAATGAATATGAGGTTTTCCATAAGCTGCAATATATCAGAACTGAGGTTTTACATGGTTTTGCTTGTATTGTGCATACTTTTATTATGAGATTTGGAGAAGGTTTGCTAATACAAAATGCAGAATCACCTTTTACATACGGTCACTTTTTGCCTGGGTAATCTCTTTCTTTAATTAGTTTCACATATTTTTCCAGAAATAATAAGCCTTAATATGGAGTATATGTCAATGTAATACATTTTAAAAGGGTGATTACAAAGACTTATTTAATCTAGAGCAAACTTCTTACGCACCTGCAGTTTTCTTCATTTTCCCTAGGCATCCATAATAACAGTATAATGCATTACAGGGTTAACCTGTTCCTTTAATGAACATGTTGAGCCCACATTCTATAAAAATCTAAAATCACTCTTTGAAATACATGTGCATGCTGGATGTCTGAGGATTGGACAATTCCATCTTTAACCATCAAAAATCCATTGCAATTGTATATGGTGAAGGTCTTAAATATCCTGACTAGAAAGAATATTAATTCTGAGTGGTAGCAGATAGATCTTGATTTAATGAAATGTCTTTATTTCTTGCTAACAGAAAATGATCACAGGATTGTTTAAAAAGGATGAACCATTGAAATCACCTTGTTAGACATAAATACTTAATAACATTCACTATAATGAGATAAAAAGTGATGGTAGTGAGGTCAAGTGTGAGAAGGAGAGAGTTCAAAGACAGTGTAGACCCTTCAACATAATATAACCTAGTTTTAAAAGGGAGAGAGGAAATGCATTGCTTGATGAGAAGAAAAGCCTTGTGTAAGCTTGATAAATATTAAGGGTTTGTGTGCAATGAGAAATGGAATCTGATGAATGAAATGTCATGGTAAAATCATTTTAATCAATAATGGAATGTGACATTATTCAGACCATAGTAATATGTCTTCTGCTTTTTGCTCTTTCCTGGTGATATGCTTTTCTTCTTTTTTTTTTTTTTTTAAATAATTTTGGTGTTTGGGGGTTTTTTGTTAGCTTGAGATTGGTTATGCTAATGTAGTGTACTTCTGCAGCAAAAATATTGAATATGTAATGTCACAATTCTATACATAAGTAGGGAAACAGAGGTAGTATGTGAAATGACAGCATTTTCTAGGAATATTTATGTATTCAAAATTAATTTACTTTTTTCCCTACTTCCCAAATGATACTTTTAAATATGAAATTCTGACTTTATTACAGTAGATGCCATGTTTGTAGTGGGTACTTTTTCAGTCTCTTGGGTAATGTAATAGTAAACCCCGTGTAAGTAACTGTGGATAAATTATGCGCTATTGCATGCTAGTTGCCATTTACTTTGTTTCAGTGTTTATTTTAGCATAATAAAATGAGATCTTTATTTTTTCATTATTGAGATCTTGGGGTAGAGCAGTAACAACGATGACATTATAATGACTTGTGATGATAGTGCTTTGTCAGCCTTATGGACTATTTCATTTGAAATGCTGGAGTTCATTTTGAGCATTAAGGTGATAATCTGTCAGGTTACCTTTGTGACCTCATGGAGAAAGTGTTTGAGAAGCTTCACTGCAGCTCAAGGTTTGTTTCTTTCAAGAGCAGCTCAAAGATCTCCCAACTCCTACTTTTAGTCACAAGAACAACTTCATGTGTGAACCTGCCAGCTGAGATTTTGGAGCAAGCGGCAGACACAAATCTCCAGTTCACAATCCTTTTTAACTGTTTGTAAGCTTCCAAGTCGTGAGCAAAAGCATCCAGCCAGGGAGAACTGTGGAGTAACTGTACCTGTTGGAAAAACTATTATTCCTTCATATTGGAAACTTGACATGCCTTTAGAGCATCTTGGATGTTAGTTTTAGAAAAACAGATTGAGAAAAAAATCTTTTGAGGGCCTTGAGCTGCTGTCTAATAATAATGGTCACATTCATGCTGAAATCTGACTGGGAGAAATAATACCAAAAATTACTAAAACAGGACAGGGAAAAACTTATTCACCTGTTTACTATGTTATTTGTTTGGATTTTTTTCAATTTATCTTCCTATATTTGTTCAATGAATTGTTTAAATTTTGAAAAAATAAGATTAAAAATCTCTCAATGTGGAATTTCATCAAAGCAACCCAGCTGATAAAGGACATCTTACACATGCTTATCTGTTTTTTGTTAATTTGATTGTTAGCAACTTATTATTTGGCAATTCTTGAATTGATCTTTTTCCTTTATCATAGCAGCAATATGGCCTGAATATACTCAATATATTAATGCTGAGTGCTTATTTTTGTTTGGATCAATTTGACTTAATGTCATTCATATCATTAACATTTTGCAGAAATAATATTGATGGAAGTCATTGATCCCCTTGCAGAAACCATTGTATCAGTTGTACTGAAGACTTGCAAATGTTCGATTCTGTGTTAGCCACAAAAAATGTTTGATATTGTCCATAGGCTCAACACAGCCAAGCCTAAGTAGTCATTGATTGAGACATGGAGGAACAAAACCCAGAGACAGGAATGAATTTGGAAACGCTGGGCTTCAGTGAGTAGGTCCAATGATCCGCGCAGGCACTGGCACCTCATTTCTACCCAAATTTTGCTGTTGAAGGCACAAAAAGAGTGTTAGCCAGGCTGTTATGGTAGCCACGTTTTTATCTTTGTACAAATACTTCTGTCTCCCTGGGGTTTTGGAAATAGCAGCAGAGCAGACACCATTTCCCACCTTGTGTTCTGCCATTCCCATCCCAATTAACTGTTTGAGTATGAGGAAGGAGAGGTGTCTTCCTTTCTGGAGCTGCCCAGCGTGAGGAGTCTGGAGAAAGGGAGCATCCCTTCTCCTGGCTGCCTCCCTGTCTGTCACCTAGGCTGGCATTGGGACAGTTGCATTTGCAAATAGACTTTTTTTTAATGATTTCTGAATAACAACAATAAATTATGTAAACACAAAAGCCCAAAGTAAAACCCCACTTTCAGAGTGGGATATACGGTGCTATGTAATGTCTCAGAGGGATACAATAATGTTGTTAGGTGGCTAACATGGGAATTGCTCTGCCCGTGCTGTAGCAAACTAGCATGTTACCCATTTCTTCAGGGAATGCCCACTAAAAATTGCCCTGGTATTTTCTGGTTTTGGACAAAGTCTTTAGGATATTTATAGCTGCATCTCATTAATACTCCTGTTAAGAGAATGCAGGGGGGGCTTTTGGGTATTTTGTTTTGTTTTGTGGTGGGGTTTTTTGTTGTTGTTGGTTTTGGGTGAGTTTTTTGCTGTTTTTTTGTTGTTATTGTTGTTGGTTTTTTCTTAAGTTATAGATTAAAAACCATGTAGCTTGGAAAATCCTATCAGAAAGCAGGTAGAGCAAAAAAGTTTAATGAAAGATTCCTCATGCTACTTTGCAATAGCACTAGTTAAGAGTAAATGAGCTCTGCTGGAGGTCTCAATAGTCCAGAATCTCAGTTATTGATGATCCTTAAATGAAACAGAGTCCATGTTATCATGATAGAACAATGCCTATAACTCTATGCTGGTAATAATTTTCTGCTTTCTTGTAGGAAGGCAGGAGACAAAGAAATTAAATAAACTTTTGTTGTTAGGAGAGAAGATGTTTTCACTTTTATTTCTATTACATGAAAGGTTATCTGTGATATTCTAGAAGGATAAAAGTCAAACTTTAAAATGTAATTTGTTAAACTTAAAAATCATTTTCATAATATGCTTGGTTTTACCGTTGCAGATGGGGCAATTCTAGGCAGCACTGCAAATAAAGGAATAATTACAGACTAAGACTTTTTAAAAAATTAGTCTATATGTAAGCTAGAAAGTAGTTGAGAAGAGTGGCAGGAAAGTATAAACAAGTTCTAAATAGTTTGTGTAGGCATCTAGGAGTGGGGGTTTATTTCTTTTTTTTTTTTTTTAAATTTGAAGTAAAATTTCTTAGAAGAGCACCTGCATAAACATAAATAAGTACATGTAATAAAAAGAAGGGAGGAATGAAGGGAAAGATATATTAAGTATGAGTCTGTGTATTTCAACATTAGAGTGTTAGGTTTGCCATCTGGTTCAATTACAATTTTCTACCCATTACCTTCCCAAAACAAAACCTTTCTTGGAACTCTGTATGAGTTTAGATTGGTATCATGTTCACAACACATTAGCAGGGGCTAATATTTCCAGAACTTTTTAATTCAGAAAGTTGCTTGCTTTGTTCAAGGTGTGTCAGCTTCTCATATTTTCTGTTGCAATTAATCATTTGTAACTTTACCAAAAAAATCCTTTAAATTGAAAAATGCATTTCTTTTGAGGGGTTTTTTTGGTTGGTTTTTTTGGGGGGGGGGTTTGGGGTTTTTTAAGTAAATGAAAGATAAGTTAGTGTGGCATTGGGACTTCTAAAGGAAATTTGTAGCACATCTAGCACTAAATATCAAAACTACATTGAGCAATGTGTCCAGAATTCTAATGGGTATTTAACCAATTTTAGTTTCAAAGAGTACGAAATGACACTTAATATACAAAGGACATTGTGGTTACTATATAAAGAATCTGAAAAATCTCTGCAGATTCATTTTGTGACTTGCCATCTGCTATCAAAAGACTGCTGACTTCTTAGGAGATCGTACAGAGTGCAATAATTGCTAACCAAGGCTATTAGAAATAATTTGGAGATAAGAACTCTAACCATTAATCCCTGTAGGAGCTATATTACTTCTAAAAAAACTGGTCTGCACATAGGAACTTTTTGATGCATTTATTAGAAACACATTCCAGGTTTTGAAGTTGAAAATTAACCTAATCATTCATGACTTTTTTAGTAAACCTTGAACAAAGCTGTTATCTAAATTTCAAGCATATATCTGAGTGTGAGGGAATCTACTGTGTATGGAATCTTGCTGTTAAGAGCGGATGGAAAATTAGGGGAGGAAAGGAAAATTAGAGCAGAACTCTGTGACTATAACCTTTTTGACTTTAAGAATATTTTGAGAGTATCCCCAGTAGTTCAAGGAAGCCAATTTGAATTAGTCCTGGGATGAGATTCTCATTTTCCCTGTTGATGCCATTTACATCTTGCAAATACCTCTTTGTAGTTGCCTCAGCCTTTGAGAAGCAGCATGGAGACAGAAAACCTTGAAACAATTTCCCTTTTTGAGACAGATGCTGATAGAGAAATGGCTTGAGAAATGAGAATGTGCCTAAAGTTCTGAGGATTAACTGAAATCGGATGATATATTTGGACAAAGTGAACATTTTTCATGAATAGCAACTTATGTGTTAAAGTTGGGGTTTTTTTCTGGCTTAGTTCTTCCAACACAAAAATGTTATATAAGGTGGGGTGATAACAGCAGCTGTTTGTACTCCTGGAAAACCTGCAGCTGGTTTCACAGGATGTGCCAGAGCAGCCCCTCACCTGGCCACTTAATCAATGTTCTTGGTGACAATGTAATAATGAGAACCCATTTCAGTTTCTTTCATTTTCCAGTACATTCATGTTGAGATTAAAATATTGAAGATGGGCCAACAAGTGTCAGTGTCTAAGGTACTAAAAGCAGTGCTAAAGCATGATGGATATCTAGTAACACGTTATTGCTCTCTATTATCTGCTCTTGCCTAGATGAGTGATTTGTTCTTGGCTTCCAAATAAATAATGCAGAGCATCCAAAGAGGCCATCTCACAGTTCTGAATCCGACTTGAAACTGTGATGAACACAGATATTACTAGTCGTTGTTGTTCTTTTTTAAGTAACAAAAAAATAGGGCAGTTGTAAAATTTGGTGCCTCTTTTTGATGAAACTGGAGCAGTTTGGGAAATATAGATTAGTTCCATCAAGTTCCTCACCAGGGGTACTAAAGAAAGCAGCGGTAATTACGGTATTTTTTAAGATTTAATATTATTATATATTACAAACAAAAAAATACCTCCTTCTCTCAAAAGTTGCTATTTTTAAATACGAACAGTAAAAACCTTGCTTTGAACGGAACATAGTTTTTTTCATGTGACTACAAGAATTCTTATTTGCTCTATTCAGTATTATATTTTTTTCTCTTGTATTCCAGAATATTATAGGATATTTTCTGATTTATATGCTCAGTTAACACTGGTGATATGAGAGAAACAAGGTTTACTGTTTTGTTCTCCAGCTGACAAACTGATGATATATGCTAATATCTGACTTCAAGACAGCTTTTTGATTAAGAAGTGGAATTAGCAGATAAATTAGGCTGCTAATTCAAAGACTAACCAGACTCCTCAGATAAATCAAGTTGCTCAGTTTCTTTGTCTCGTCTGTCCTTTGATGTTTGTTTACAGATGGACAAGGAAATTGCTACACCATAGTTTAAAAAAAGAACACAACTTTCCCTAGAATTACTATGGTGTACACACATACACTTCCCTATCTTCTGCCTCCAAAAAAAAAAAATCCAGAGTATTTTGGCCACCTATGTTTCTGCTCAGAATATGTGTTTTTCTTTTTGAAAGGGGCTTCAAGGCACAGGAGGGCAACTTAACTTAAAGAGTAGCAAAGTATTTCACTCAGTAATTTACAGAGAAGATTTCTGATGTTCAGCAATTTTAATCATTTTTTCTCCACTTTTGGTGTGTCTCATTTAGAAAGGCCAGGTATTTAGTGTCATCCTTTAATCTCTCAGTGATGCTCCAAATTACCCTTCAGAGGCTGGAAAGGAAATCCAGCAAAGCTGATACTAGGAGTTTATAAATTTTATATAAAAAAGCTACCTGGATTAAGAAGTCAGTGTCTGTTAGTTAAAAACAAGTGATGGTAATGTACAAAATATCTGTTATATCGAGCACAAAGAATACCTACAGTTCATTCCAACCCGGGGAGCTGTTCTGGGGTTTAGTATTAAAACGCTGTCTCCAGAAGTGAACAGCCCCATACAGGTAGAACTCTATTTGCAGGAAGTAGCATAAACAAAAGAATGCAATCTTTATTTTTCCCTTGTAATGTCAGATTTCGTTCTGTTTCTTTTGCATATATAACACAAATATTGTCATAGGTATCTAAGAGTCTGATAAATCTGGGTGATATGACAGTTTCTTTGTTTTTTCTGAACAAAATCCCAAAGTACTGAGAATTTAGAGAGAGTTTGTGATAGAGAAGAGGAGAATGTGGTCTAGGAGCAGCTTATATTTCCACATAACTCTCTAAAAATACTGTTGGACATTAGTCATGGTTAATAGGAGGGATAAGGGGATGCAATATCATGCAACTCTGAGAATCTTGCAACCGTCTTTAGAAAATGTTGCTTCTTACCAAAATTTTGGAAAGTTAATGCCCTTAAAACCTTTCAGTCATTTTCCATATGAACCATATGTGATCCTTTTGTGTGTCACTTTGAAAAATGAATTTAAAGCTGGTTCCACTAAGCTTGTGTGAGCTTGCACACATGTGGAGCTCCTGAAATGAAACATCACTTTCTGAATGGGACTACCAGATTTTGAAATTATTTGAAGCTTGGAATAAAGTCAGAAACTGGCAGCAGTTTTACAGGAAGTAAATAAAGAATTTAGAAATCATAATAGAAAGACTGACCAGCAATTTCTGTTTGGGTTGTTCTTGAATTAAAGTACGCAAAAGTATGGATAAAGAGGCTTTTTTATGCTTTCCCAACAGTAAAGTGCTACTGGCGTGTGGCTAGCACCTCCCTTCTGCCTTACCTGTGTTACTTATTGCATTGCCTATGAAGAGTGTCTGGTTCATTGTCACTATGGCTTTTAGACCTGACTTCTGTTTTCAGGAGAAACTTGAAAGCTGATTAACTTCCTTTAATCTCAGAAAACCTTCTTAATGGTGTAATAAGATATAAATCCTGCCTTTTCAGAGGGCATATGTACACAAAAGAGCAGTCTCTGAGGAGGGTTTTCTTTTGTTTTAGTTGGTGTTTTTTGGTTTTTTTAGTAAGATTGCAAGTAGGTACACAGAGTAAATTATTTTTGCTACCTAATGTCTTCTCACTGTTTCTCCCATTTGTTGGACCATTCAAATACAGAATAATTCTTTTCACAAATATTTTACAAAGACCTGTGGTTAAATTCACATTTAAAAAAAAAAAAAAAAAAGAAAGAAAGTGCTTGGGACCATAGAATCAATTCTCTCTTTCTCTGTGCTCTTCAAGAAATTTGGTAGATTTAATTTGCATGTTTGCAATCTGTTTCTTGACAAATTTTATCGAAGTGTTTCTTACGTGAAAAATAGACTAAAATAAAAGTATCTGGCTTAGCACAGCTCCCAAGACTCAGTATGAGTCCTGCTTTAAATGGATGGAATGCTGGATTCCCGTGGATTCCTTTGTCATAGGGAAGACTGAGGCCCCCATTAAGGGAAGAGTTGTGGGAGGCTGTGCCCCTAATACACCACACTGCTCAGGTAGAGTCCTTATCCCAAAATTATGTCCATAACAAGGATAATGTTTCCTGCGTTCAGAGGAAATAGATTGTGCAATCTGTCTGTTGGCTGATTTCCTTGCTTACAATATATTTTTCAACACAGTAATGAGAACTCTTGGTTTTGTTATAGCAGAACTTATAAATGGAGCATTTTACACCACAATACAAACTAAGAGAGAATCTGTTCCTCATAAAACTCAGAAAAAATGTAAGTGACATTACTGAACTGTTTTGTGGAGTTGTAGATTTATTATTCATGTCAGAGTGAGCAATTTGATAATGCTGACAACTTCCTGCAATGCAGAGGCTATATTATTTCAGAGAGGAATTTTTTTTCATCAGCCAATAACTTCCTGTGTAGTCCAAGTATATCCACAAGAAGATAACAACTCTGGGGATTTCAGTTGCTGTCATGCCTCTAGGAAATTGTTTACTGTGATTTTAACTGTTTTAGAAACTGAGTTTATCTAATTTTCCAGATTGAAGCCATTGGATCTCTGCTAACATTGTATTTCATGCTGAAAATCTTTGCACTATTAGAAAGGCTGTGTCCTCACTGTCTACCAGTGATAACAGGGATAGACTGAGTCAGGATTTAGGAACTGAAGCTGTTCCCCTGGTGTGCTGCTTGGGAGGTTAAAAAGGACTGCTTAATAAGGAGGAGTGGTTTGTCAAACCTACATACTTTTGGGATACATTTGAGTCCTTTTTCCAGATAAGGGGTCATATGCATGTTTTTACTGGAATGCTTATAAAATTTTTCAAAGGTTTGGTGAAGGAATGCTCCTTGCAAATGTTGCATATGGAAAGGACACATAGGTGGTGTAAAACAGTTTTTAAGTGTGTACTAATGACACAGAATTCATTCCCAATTTCTAATACATAAGCAATGCTGAAATAACCTTCCTGAAAATTAGAACAAAATTTGTCTGGTTCTCTATTGTAACCATTTCATGCTGCATCCACCAGAGAACAGTCATGGTGCAAGAACTGGGATAGAATGAGGTTTCTGTCTTCTCTGAAGGTATACCAGAAATTTTCCCCAAATTAGGTTGCATTCATAGTGAAACAGAGAACTTGTGCTGCAGCCATTATTCTAACAACATCCATCTGTAAAGTTGTTTCTCTGTTATAACCATGTCTTGGCGCAGAAGTTTGTGAAAATCACACACTGAAAATAAGTAATAAGGTTATCAAAAGATGGGAGAAGAGGCTGCTTGGAAGGAAACACTTAGAGGAGCTAATCCAATGCTAATGCATCTGTTAAAATGCTGTTAATTTTAGGACAACACTTAGACAAAAGCAAAGAAAATAATTTCAGCAAGTGTTATAAGATTTTTACCTTTTTTAAAGAATATTGGTGAAACTTTATAATATTTTCTTAGGAAAGGGCTTCCTTAAAATTAGCACTCTGGGCTGATTACCTGCTGTATAAACATCCCCAAATAAGAAAAAGTAGAATTCCTGTAATGTGCAAGCAATGATCATTTCAGCAGGGGACAAAAATGCATGCATCCATGGGCTGTTTTGGAAACTGCCCTGCTCTCTTCCTGTGTTCTTGGCAATCTCTGGGATGGCCAATCAACAAATTTTCAGCTATGGACAAAGTGGATCTTGCAAGGATGGCTGCAGGCAGCCACTCCTCCACTTCTCTCATGAGTTGGTTTTCAGCACTGAGCTGTTCATATTTGCTCCAGGTTTGGCTCCCTTCCCAGACTGGAGCAGTGAGCTCTTTAAAGGAAAGCCCTGCTGCAGCATTCCCAGGAGCACATATCCTCAGCAGCCTGAATTTAGTGATAAGCATATGTTTTTGGAAGATTTTACGTGTTACATGGAAGCAAGTGCTTTTCCTCATTTTTATGGGTGAGGAACCAGCGTATACCTACCTTAGCAGGTAATGGGTTTAGACATTTGCCTTGCCCAGGCTTTCATAGAAGTCTGGACCCTTCCGTGTAGGTCTGCCCCAATACACGGAAGTTTAGTCCTGCTCCCAAGAGAACACAAATAATTGATATCACGGCCAGGAACAGATCCAAGGTCTCTTAATTTCTACCCTGTATTATTAATGTCTTGCAGATATCTGTCATGTCAAACTTTCCAGGAAGCCCAGGAGTTGAGTTTGGTTTTTAATAGCAGCTATTACTCTGATTTCTTAGAATTAGCTTTAATCATTTTAGAAGAGCTGTACAGCAATCTGAAATGTCATCCTAATGCAATATTTTGATATAGCTCTCTCATGGCATATATGTTAACTCTTAGTTGCAGGCACAAGCAAGAACAGGACAAAAGAAAAAAAAAAATATATAGGAAGGGTGAGAGAACAATAAAGAATGTTTCTGCTCTTTCTCACAGCACTAATTTCAGCTTTGTTTCTTGGATGTTTTCAGTTAATTTCTTTCCTGTTCTGATTTCTAGGAATAAATAATGAGAAGTCTGTTTAATACTGTATTTGGCTCCTGAGAACAAAGTGTCTCTCTTAGTCTTCAAATCATGGTTTAATAATGGAGAATTATTAACATAACATAAAAGGTCTGAAGGCTAAAAACACATTAATCTTTTTCACTGTTTCTTCTATCCTGACTCCAAATGCTTGAATTTGCCTTTGAGCTATTTCTAATTTGAAATACTAGTTAAAAAAAACCCCCATAATTTTGAATGAGCTGCCTATGCAAGCTGACAATCACATTTAAACAATGGTATATACAGTATATGCATAGCAAAATAATGAGACAAAAAGATAAAATGAAAAAAATAATGTACATTCGCTCTTTCATGGAGCAATACTTGTAACTCAATAAGCATCTTGAATTTGTACTGAAATGCATTGGGCCCCTGAATACACTTTGTAGATAAGTGAGTTTTAATTCAAGCTCGATATGTACATTCACATAATTTATATCATATTGCAAGAACTTTGTTATCAGAGTGACAAATGTGAAAGCATACACAAGTAAGTGAGAGCAAAATGCCTTGCAAAATTAATCTCCTTTATGTGGGAGGTATGCTGTTGGGCCAATAAAACCATTTTTTTGAGACATCTAGCTCATTTCTGTAGTGAAGACTGGGAAGACACCTTTCATCTGCCATGAAAACTGATTAATTTCTACTTTTGGCTCTCTTTACACCACAGGCTTCTGCTGAAAATTAGTTCTCACTTGTAATGTTTTCAGTCCCAACTGTGTTCGCCCTTGAAATCAGCCTACTGTATACAAGTATTTTGGATTGAAATACATACATTTCTTCTTACAACTTAATAAAAGATTTCAGCCCTCTTAGTTTATTGATAGACCATCATGCAGGCTTCACAGCTCTGCTCATTGATAAGAACACCTACTGATGAATTTTATTAAGCTCCCACTTTGAATTCTTATTGAATAATTAAAATAGTTAGATTGCAAAAGGTTACAAAATGCGTATTTTAAACTGTTCCCTTAGTTCCTGCTGATGCTGCTTTCACTGCTGCTTTTGGTGATTATTGATGGACAAACCCTTTCTTGAGGCCTGAACATTCAGCCTTCTACAAGTAGTTTTATCCTAGCTGTTAGTTTTCTTTATAGTCTTTTGAGGATATAATTAATCCAGGATTGAAGAGTTCAGAAAAACCTAGAAATTGTTCTCTGCTCAATCATCATTGCTTCATATGAATTGTTTCTCTGTCCAGACCAAATATTTTCTCTCCCCTGCTTGGGCGTAAAGACAATAGCAATGTCAGACCTGGCCATTCATAGAAATGGAACTGAGCTAGATAAGACATTCTAGTTAAGGGTCTTGGCTTACCTGGAATGTTTCATAGTTGGTGTGTTTCTCAGACTTTAATTAGCGGTTAGGCTGCATTGCGAAGAATATTTACCATTTCTTTCCCTGTTCCTGTGGAAAATGAGAACTGGATGCACTCAGGCAGCGTTTGGGTCTGAAGGGGCTGAGAAGGCCATTCTCTTTACCTGGACAGGTGTTAAACCTGGGCTTCAGTCTCTTCAGGCCTTTTGCTGTCAGTTAGAGAAATGGGAGAATTTGCTTTTACTTCCTTAAACTGTACGTGGGTAAGAATTCAATGTTGAAATATTAAACTGTCATTATGATTTGGAACAACTATTATCCAACAGGAGAAACATGTATCACACCAAAGAGAGACGGTTGTTTATTACCTGATTTTTCTTACTAGATATATAAAAATACTTGTCTATTACATATATCTATTATTTGTCATCATTTATGTAAAATTAAATCTCTCTTGCATTATTCAAGTTTGTTCTATTCTCAACATATTGTTCTTAAAATGGATTCTTTAAAAATGGATTCCTCTGACAAGGTATGTCTTTGCAAGGTTAGGGAAGCACACTTGAAATTAATTACTGCTAAAATATCCTGGAATGTGTGATTTTAAGCTAGTGGGCAACACATGAAGTTACCTCATGTTATTTAGAAAACAATGACATGAATATTAGGTGTTGCATAATAACATACAGAGAACTTGGCAGAGTGGTGTGTCCTCAAACTTTTCTTTGAAATAACTTTTTTTCATATTTGAACAGGAGGTTTATGTCTTAAAAGACTTGGATATAAAAATCTGTAATTTTTAAAAATCTGATTTTTTTTTATGGAGTCTGGAGGCCACTGATTCAAATAAATGGCTATGTCGGGTAGAATATAGTGAGAGTAATTTTGTTAAAGCAACCTTGATATTTCTTCTGTCTGCCTTAGTTTGTTTCTGTTTGAAACTAGCCAACATATTTTAAACTAATCTCACTTCCATTTTGTTTTCAAAAAGCAAACCAGTCTTCCAAAAATAACAGGACAAAAGGAGTCTGGGGAAAAAGGGTCCATCTCACCTACATATCTATAGATGCATATACAAGAGGGGTTTATATGCAAAGGTGAAAATCATATTTTATTAGCTCAGCTGAAAATAAAATATTTCTCTTAGGCACTGGTTTGGTTTGCTAACTTCTAACCTCATTTTTTTCTAGTTTAAAACTCATGAAATCAGGGACTAAGAACAAACATGATAAGACACTTTACTGCAGTAGCAAAACCAGACACCACTGTAATATTTTATGATAACCCAGGAAGAGAATTCACTGTTAGCTCAGAACCATACATAATAAAATACAAACACTGATAATGACTCTAACTCCTTCACTTCACAGGGTGGAGATTATAGCAGCAAAGAAAAGACAGGCTGGACTGACTGTCAGAAAAGCATTCTTTCCAGATGACCTGGTGACCCATCAATTTAATTTTATTTTGCTTAAATTATATGTATTGAGATTCCAGCCATGAAATTGATTGCATAATGGCACTCCCTCTGAGCCCAGAGAAGTCCTACCGAAGCAGGGATGCTGGAATATGCCCAGGCTTTTGTGGGTTTGGAACCATAAATACCAGTGGAGCTTGCAGCAGTCCCTGCTGCCAAGGAATTTCTGCATCTTGTTCCTACATCTCAGGTTATTTATTGTTATTTTATTTCTGGGGATTGCAGCTTAGGATGCGTGTATTTCAGCCAGAGAGGATCCCGAAGGCAGAATGGGCCAGCTCGAGTGAGCCTTTATTGATTTAGTGCTTATTGGGGAGGCAATATAGTGTTAGCTGTCATCAGGTGGTGAGATAGGAGGGCTGTGTGCTTTTAAGTAATGGGGTGGAACAAACTCGAGCTGTTCCTAAGTCTCCTTTCATCTGCTCATGTGTTACAATTCAGTACCCAAGTACAGAGAGGCTAAGTACATGGATTAGATTGACTGGGTCCACAGTCATTAGAGAACTGCATATTCCCTTGGCCATTAGCAGATGGAAGAGCAATGGATAATTGGTGTGAGGTATTTAGTGCTGTTCATCCTAAAAATCCTCTTAGCCAGACCTTAATTTGATCACTTTTGAGGACCGAACGCGTTCTCTTCGTGTGAATGCTGCATTTCCCCAATTGTTAAGAGAGCAGAAACATTGAAGGTAAGAGGTACTGCTAGAGCTGGAAGAGAAAACAGCATTTCATATGTGAAATTACTGATCTATCCATTTGCACTGGAAAAGAGTGCCACTGGAGGAACTTTATTTCCTTGCAGTTAATTTACTTTTTGTTCTCTGCATATTTATGTTTCATGTGTTTTGGTTACGAAAACCTATCAAATCTCGATTACTTTTGTGTCACTCTCAGGTGAACCAGCAAAGTCTATCTGAATAGATAGAAATAGGTACCTTTTTTCTATTCATTGCATTATATCTTTTCCCATCTTGTCTTAAAGAAAGCAAACATTTCTTATACGTCAGGAAAGCAGCCTAGGAGTGATTTCAGGGATTTCTTCACAGAACAAGGCCACTGAGTCTGATTAACAGCAATGCTGATGTCCAGTATAATACAAATGTACATCATTTGCTGTGCACTTTTTGAGACTTTCAGATAAAACTCGATGTTTTCCAGCTGTCCAGGAAGATTCTCAGACAAGAGGGTAAGCAGCTTCTTCTCAATGAGACTGCTGAAACTAGGTGGCTCCAGTGATTAGTAAGATTTATCTAGGCCATTAGTTTAAATCTGATTCACGTTATCCTCTTAAAGCCCTTTTTGGCTGTATTAGATTAAATGAAGTAACAGTTTATGTACTTCCTACTGGAAAAACTGCTCATATCACCAAAAAGAAAAAACAAACCAAACAAAATGTTTAGTGTTGTTTGCTAAGGAAAATTCAGTGAGCCTTTAAACTCAGACCTCAATTTTCCCTGTCATTCCCTCCCTCTGTCAACCTTCTCGTTGCTGTTTGAGTAAGTTTTTAGCATTCTCTCTGTCTTCCAGTGCAGTACATAATAAGCCTGTAGTGTTGAAATGCTTTGTGGTAATACAGTGTTTTACCTTTCAGTGAAGCTCAGTAAGAATGTCAGATACAACCTAAATAAAAAGAAAAAAAAAAAAAAAGATAGGCTTTAAGATTATCAAGGTAAAATTTCTGAGAATGAGAGGGTGGAGAACATGCAGTTTGTG
This sequence comes from Donacobius atricapilla, assembly GCA_013397315.1. Classification (NCBI taxonomy): domain Eukaryota; kingdom Metazoa; phylum Chordata; class Aves; order Passeriformes; family Mimidae; genus Donacobius; species Donacobius atricapilla. Next base: position 722,233 of record WBMY01000363.1, on the reverse strand, counting down.
GGTTTTGATTGGTGTGGGTTTGGGGTTTTTTTTGTTTTGTTATTTATACCGTATCTGTGTTATGTAACATAGGAAATTGGTATTGCTCCCATCATCCCAACCAATGAAGAAAATTCCCAATATCTGCTTAGAATCAATGTCACACGCTTGGTTACCTGTACCCAGAAATTCCAAGGGTGAGAAATATGCTGTGGCAGAGGAAGGAACTTGCCTATGGAGTACCAAGGAAGCTCAACCCTGTTCTTTTGTACCCCTTTCTGTAGTGTTCAGGGGCAGTATGAAGCCAGACTTTGGCAGAACCATTTTCTTTCACCGTCAGAGGTCTGGCTAATGAGGACTTTCTGCTGGGACCATCTCCCATTTCCCCTTCCTTTTAACTTCTCTATAATTTCCTTTGTCTTCTATTAATTTAATCTGGAGAATCCTTACTTCTGTGAAGGGTTGCAACAATGCAGTCATTGAACCACTCAGTATAGTTTTTTGGCATCCATTGAAATTAAAAAAAATACTCTTCCAAACTTGGCACAGTGCAAATTCACAGACCATATGGCATCTTGTTGAAGTAACTAGATTTGTTTTAGTTTGCAAATACTAACTTGAGTATTAAATGCCAGCATTTTTTTCTAATGTAACAGTACTTTGGTGATGAGGAAAAAAAAATAAATTCCATCTTCTGCATTATAGGATTCCTTTTGATCCCTAGTAGCCTGGAAAATCAGTAAAAGCTTTGTTCATTTTGTCCTGTGCTGAGGAGCAGATCCCTCTTTCCCATCCAAAGAAGTTTCAGTTTTCTGGAAATTTTTTGTCATCTTTGATTTGTTTTGTGGCATCAATTTAAATACGTATTTTAAATTTAAATAAGCAAAAAAAAGTGGAATTCACACATCCACATTTTAGGTGAGTTTCTAAGAGATAGTTGAATATCAAACAGTCATAGAAGGTCTTTTCTTATGTATGATTGATTGCCTAATTTTTATGTAATCTCTTCTTTCCTGTATAGCCTGACGCTGTTCGTCACACACACACACACACACACACTGATTAGAAGCCATGAAAACTAAAACTGATTTATTTTAAAAGGTCTGACTCCATTTTATAGTATTTCTATAAAGGTTAGGGATTAGGGGAGAAGGTTGACACCTCTCCCCATCCCATTGGTCAAGACAGCTGTCCATATCTCTAAGAACAGGAATGAAAACCGTCCTTGAAATTACAAAAATTTTTGTTGTTTATATCACCCAAGCTGAGAAAAAACCCAAACCATGAAACACTGTGAAACAGAAGAGAAGGCTGAAAAATCAGGGCAACAATAGCCTAAGGTATCAGAGGAGGAGTGAACTGTGTTTGCCAGACCACTAAACACATAATACTACAGTTAATGTCACAGCTATTAAGGTATTATGTGAAAAAGATACACTTTGCTGCAAAAGTAGTTGTAAATATTTCATCTGGCAATCCATAAAACAAACTAGTAAACTTTCTTATTATTAGCCTAGATTTTCTTCTGATTTTACTAATTTCTTAAAAAATTTTCACCTTCACCTTAGATAAGAAATCTGAGGAGGCAGTAACTGAAAGCTCAGCTTTGAAAAGCATACTATGAATGCTCTCTTGGCATTTGCCGAGATTCAGTTATGGCTTGAATGTTAAAAATCCCAGATTAAACATAAATGCCAATGTAATATAGCTGACTGATCTACCAACACCACATTAGTTTGAATTATAAAGCTCAATTTTAGCTGGCTGAACAATAATATGAAAAGAATCCAAATTTTATCTCTCACATACACTTTTCAAAATTACTGTAAGCACCTGCTGCTGAGGAGGAATAACTTCTTTCGTCCTCAATTTTTTCTGTGTGTCAAAATGATGACAATCTTTTAGGTCCTTCTTCAATGATAAATCTTCAAAGAGAATGTCCTCAGCTTCCTATTATGCATGCAAGCCTGTGAATCCTGACCATCTTATCCCAAGTTGCCTATTTACAGTCTTGATGAAACACTGATTAGCTCTGATTAGCTAATGGATCTCTGATTAAAATGTCTAATTAAGAAAGTAAGTTATTTTATTCATGCAGTCAAATTAACTTCCTTCCACAAAACCAACATGAGATAGTTGTACATGCTGTGTAAGTACTTGATTCTGAAGGTGCACAGTGTTTCCCAAGCAGTGAGAATTTAGAGTATCTAGGTTCATTTCATTAGGTATTGCAAGTTATGCAAGCTTATACCACATTAATGAAAAGTATTTCTGGAAATAATGTTTTATTGAAAACACTGGTTCATATTATAAAGCAATGAATATCTTGTTCATGCTGTTTTAATCAAGAATTTCTGTCGTGTGCAAGTTTAAACCAGTTGAGAAGTTACATCACTGGGTATTAACTGACATGGCAGCTTTACTTCAAAAATTTCATTGCCAAAGTAGAAATTTACTAATATTTTTCAAGTGATTATTCAGTAACTTAAGAAACAGTGATTTTGAAATCATTTTTTGAGTTGTTTGTTAACCTTAATTGATAGAATGGGATGAATCCAAATGCACAGATTTCCATACTTTTTAGCAGTGTATTGTAAATTTTAGCTTGGCTGCCCAGAAGTAATGGTGGATAAAATGGATTGATTGTGCTGTCACAGTTGAAACAAATTAATCTAGTGCAAAATTTAATAAATCAATGGGACAAGTCTGTCCACAAACGGATGTGTCCAACAGCTATGTCAGTATTTCATAAACCTTGCTAAGCCCTAACCCAGCTGGGGAAATTTTCTTTGGTGCTCTGTAGTGAAACAGGTGGAGTACAAAAGTTATAAACAATTTCCAATTCCCAGCAATTGGATGTGCTTTTAAACGAGTTTCAGGAGATATATTCTCATTTCCACAAGGATGATGGGAAATAATGGAGTCTGTGGGAGATGGAAACAAATCAGCTTCTTTTCTTAAGAAATGCAGTTAATTGCACTTAAGAAATGGTCTGCACAAATTTAATGAAGGCTTTAAGGATGTGGATTTATGGTGCAAGTGTGGCAGCCAAATTATCTATCCATGGATTTAGGAGTCCCTTAATACTCATAGAGGTGATAGACCATGATGGCTCTGAGGAACTATTAAATCCATCAGGTCGAAAGCAACTTCACATGACAACTTTTACACCCCCATTAAAAGCTGCCAGAGATTTCTCCAACATCAAGGCTGCCAGAACAGCTGTTTTTTCTGCTAGTCAAACTGCATAGTTCACAAACGATGCTTCTGAACAATTTTTGACACGTCTTTCATTGTCTGATTTCAATAAAAATACTATCTGATATGATGACAAGAGAATTTATCAGGAGTTCTCTCCTTCACTAAGAATTTTGATTTGCCATTGTGAAAGAGAAAATAAAATGGAGGAGGAAAAGTGTAGGACCATTAGGAGTCAAGCTCCCTGAGAAGAAGGTAGAGTCTAAGAAAATATAAACCTGATAACTGTGCACAATAAATTTCCAGTGTCTGGAATTTCTTCTGAAAATGAGGAGAAAGAAATGAAAATTCCTGTTACAACACCATCCTTGCTTTTTTCTATTATGTACCTACTATATATCACCCCTTAGAGACCCATCTACTCCTACTTCATCTGTCTTTCTGGTAACCCTTGTGCAGAGTAATGTCAAAGAAAGAAATAAAGGGGCAAAGTGGAACACCACTGATAGCACTGCCCAGAGGTAATTTAGTGGGCCATGACAATATTCTTAAAAGAAATATATGGATGCCTATTGTGGCCAGGGTATAGAGAGAAACAAATCACTTCTGCATGAGCTGCTGGTGTGGGAAGCTTCCAATTCTCCCTCATTACGTATGTTATTAGAAAGCTGAGGCAGGCTCATAATCACATTGAGCCTTGTTTGGGATGTTAGTCAAATCATTTAACCTTGTCACCTCCCCTTAACCTCCTATCTCAACCGAAGAGCGTTGACAAGATCAAGGAACATAAAACACTTCATATCCTCTTGATGGAGGAATGTGATACTGCTACAGAAGAATAGCTTTGGCTGCCTTTGTTTCAGTTGGCTACTGTATAATTTGCAACTCCATGGAGGTGTTAGAAAAGCCCATAATGAAATTATGAATTAAAATCTTTGTAAGATTTTGAGATAAAGCAGATATATATTTACATATCAAAATATCTGCTACTGAAAGAATGGCAAATATTAACAAAAAATTTAGGAAAAAAAAAAAACAAAACCCCAACAAAGACAACAGCAACAAAAATGGCAACAGCAACACAAACCAAACAAGCCAAAATAAATGTAATAAATTTCTAAACTACTTCTGTGAAGCAGGAGAAGCTAGAGAAGCAGGAGACTATCTAGTAAAATACCAAGTTCTAAGAAAAGAAAATACCAGATTGAGAAAGTGAAAGAGAGAATACTTAAATACTTAAATTATATGATTTTAGAAGAAACAGCTTGTCAGGCACAAGCTTTCACTGGACTGGATGTACCAAGTGTGAGAGAAAGTCTTTATTGGCACTGTTGAGTATCCATAAGACTCTTCCAAATCATAATGTGAAAAGAGGCTGGAAATAGAGTCATGGATGACTTGTTCCTAGGAGACTCACATTTTAGTGCTATAAATCTAGCAGCCACTCTTGTGTCAGAAAAAAAGTACTGAATTTGCATTTACTTTGTCCAGCAGTTGGAAGTGCAGACTCAAACTAAACACTGTGGTGGATACTCATTACAAACTAACTTTGATGGTTTTGTCATATTGTTTGTTTTAAGAGATTAGATTTCATCTTAGTTCCACAAACTGATCTTAGCTGCTTCCACAAAGTTACTGCTTTGTAAGCAGTAATTCTTGCTGGGCTGAGGAGTTCATATAAGTTGTAAAGAGTAATAGGATGGCTTGGGTTAGATGGAACTTTAGAGATCATCTTGCTCCAATCCCCTGCCATGGGCGGGGACGCCTTCCGCTATCCCAGGTTGCTCGGAGCCCCATCCAACCTGGCCTTGAACACTTCCAGGGATGGGGCATCCACAGCTCCTCTGAGCAACCTGTGCCAGTGCTTCACCACCCTTATGGTAAAGAATTTCTTCCTAATATCTAATGGAAATCTATTCTCTTTCCATTTGAAGTAATCCCCCCGTACTACAACTCTTGACAATGTTGGAAGTAGAAACTTTTTTTGTTAAGGACTATCTTTTGGAAGACAAGTTGAGAATTTATTTTTGTTTGTTGGTTAGGGGATTTTAGTTTGTTTTGATGCTTCTTTTAATTACATTGCTATGCTTCTAGGATTCATCTCCTAGACAGTGTTTTCAGGAATTGAACATGCAAAATTGAAAATAACATCACGATTTTTGAAAAAATTAAAAAAAAAAAAAATTTGAAGTTAGCTCTCTGGGAAATGATGGGAGCTGCAGTTAAGCTGATTGCTGCTTTCTTTCTCCCACAGAACTTTGGTTCTTTTCAGAAACTCAATGCACCACAACAGCTTAAAAAAAAAAAAAGGCAGACCATAAGTAAGCAGGATTTGTTAAATTTTCAATGTTATCACTTCAATACTCTGGTCTAACGCTATAAAAATGCATTTTTTTCTGCACAGTTTTACTGTTTTCTCTATATGGAAATGTATATTCTTCAATAATGCATCTTTTCATGAACCTTTATTGCAGCATGGCCAGGGCTGCAATTGCTCAACTGTAGCTGCTGTTGCAATGTACCTGGGACTGCTTTAACAGTGTGGTGTCCCAGAGGGCGGATGAATAAAGATCAATTGAATATTACTCTTTGATTTTGATAAATATTCAATTAAAACAGGGACTATGAACAGCAAAAGCTCTACCAATATAAGCTCTTTTTTTTTCTTGTTTTCATCCTGTCCTTCTCTGTATCCAGCATTATATTTTGTCCTTTGTAGTCAAAGTTATACTCCTTGCAGAAGGATTTTACTATCTGTTGAGCAAATGCAAAAGAAAAAAAACGGTGCTCAATGGGTCATAAGTCCTCAAGGAAAACATATTTATTAGGTACTCATATTGCAGAATTGTAGCTGGGAAATATCTGCAAGGGGTACTTTAACTGCATTGTATTGAAAGCCAAAAAACCAATCTGCATCAGCTTTTTCCACTTTGCATTAGAAGTGCAAAGAAATTCAATATTTAAAAGCTAAATACCACCATAGGCTTCATATATCTCTTTGCAATCATTTTACCACAAAAGTAATGACCCATAAGAAAAAATCTATCATGATATTTACCATTTCAGCTGGGTACAATTAAATTATATAAGTTAATGAGTTCGCTTAGAGACTGAGACTACAAAAATAATTCCTTTTTTCTTTTGTGTTTTTGAGCAAGGACTGTGAATGCTTCCCCTTGCCTTCATTTGATGGTTCTTTGTAAAATCACTGCCCTGAAAATGTCAGCTTTGATTTAAAAGGAATGCAGATGTTAAGTCTCCTTCCCTCAACAGATGTACAGGTCTGTACAGGGTTTTTTAATCCATTTGGAATCAAGGTACAGATCTGTGTTCTCCCCCAGTGATGCTTAGTGTTGCTGATTTTCCCTTGAAATCTTCTGGAACAGCTAGATGATTTCTAGCCCACCTAAGAGTGGAAAAAATATGGAATGTTTCCTTAAAGTATATTAAGCTATTTTCAATTCAGTGTATTTCTCATAAGTTGGGAGCAGTAGAGAGGCACTAAGAAGCTAGGAGCTTTTAAAAATCAGCTGAGAGTTTTAAATAAGCTCTGGTGTTTTGCTCTGTTCTCAGTGATTCTGATCCCTTTTGTTTTTCCTCTCTGCCTGCACCAAGCTCTTCTTTTTGCCCTTGGAGAGCTTCCTTGGAAGAGCAGTTATCTGAGCCTAAACCCTAGGGTTGGTCTGCCTGCCTACTTTACAAACCAAGAGACACACTATCCTTCACAGAATGGATTTGTAGCTTTGCTGCCAGCAGACGATTTTCTTTTCTCTTCATGATGGTGGAATTCTATATTCTGTTATACTCCACCAAAGTCATGATAATAAAGAAATTTGGAAATAGTACCCCATCTTTCAATGAAAATCAGCCTCAAGCTGAAGAAAAGCAGCATCCTGGTATTTACTAGCCGTTTAGGTAAGCAGCCAAATCCGTGGATTTTGTGAGGAGAGGGGGGAAGTCTTTAGTAACACCACATCAATCTATGGTTGCCTGTGTTATGGCACAAGAAAGGAGGGTACACTTATGATTTTTAAGAGCTTTGCCATGCCTGTTTCATGGGACATCATCAGCCTGCAGGAACTCTGGGTCTGTCCTTTGCAATTTTCCACATTTTGGCAAAGTGTAAGGTGGGTCCCAATGGCCTGCAGTGTTTGCAAATATGTACTGAGCATGCTGCAGTTTCTCTGTGTGTGATTTTTGTGTTTACTTGTGATTATGGAAGTTCAAAACCCTTCTGGGCAGATACAGAACTGTCAAAGGGGATGGAGGTTTTATATTTTTTTTTGTACATATAATCTCCTCACAAAGTGAGATGGATGAGTCCAGAACATCATAGGGCCTTAACGGCTGAAGGGCACTTTATAATATCAGAAAGCAGCAGCAACGCATCTGGACTCCATTACTAAATTTATCAGGTTTGTTCAGCAATACTTAAACAACAGTAGAAAAGAAGATGAGTACTTTCATGCCTTGACAGCATTTTCAGGGGAAGGCAACATGAAGTGCCTGGAGACTGGATTATATTGTGACTATTCCCTGAACAGTTCCTAAACAGTGTTTTTTCCCATATTTTTTCTCTCATGGTTCTCTTACTGAATTAAAAGCTTCTTGAGGAGAACCGTGCATGAAAAATGTACCTTGTGGTCTGCTTATTAAATAGAAATGTTTTGGTAAAATACCGTAAATTCTTAGCTTCAGATTTGATGTTGGAGATAATCAAACCATTTATAGAGGTTAATTCTGCATTCATTGTGAAGAAAGTAAGGAGATAATAACAATGTGTGGTAATAATGGTTAGCTTTCCATACTGGAAGACAGTGAGATCTGAGGCTTTAAACTTGTCTCCACAACTGAGAGAACAAAATAAGTCCATCTATCTTAAGCATGTGGAATGGTAAAGGATGGGTAATTAATTCTGATGGAAATCCACAGGTTATAGACTTGTAACAGAAATAATTGGTCAGGTTTGTGAGTTTATAGATGCATTTGACTTTCCTAATCCTCCAGCCTTCCAGCATAAAAAGTTGTTGCAAGGCTCACTTGGGGGTTTTGTTTAGCTTCAGTATTAACTTCAAGCGAAATTTTGCCTTTTTAATTTATTTGAGGCCATTTTTTAAGCTTTATTTAATTCCTTTATTTCTTTACCAAGAAACTCACCATTACTTTTTTCTTCCACTCACTTTGGACCTTCTCCAAAACTTATTAAAATTGATGGGGTCTTTTTTATGTCTGCTATTAAAGAGAACTGAAAGCATAAAACTGTCACAACATTATATCAGCTTTACATATTTATGAAAGGATAGTAAACTTATTATGCATGATAGCTTGTATTCAGTGGAGATCTGTGTTGTAAATGAGTTTAACTACAGTTTCATATCACTGAACAGTTACTACTGATCTTTAATCTGTCTTTAGGAAAGACAAATTATGCTCAGTATTATTATTCTTGCTCTCCATCTTGAACTCTTTGCATGTGATATTATCCCTTCTGGAATGATTTAATTAGATTTTATATGATTGTGATTCTTGAATAGCATTGTAGAGGTTAAACAAAACTAGAAGTTAGACTTCAGGCGGTAACAGTTGTGTGGTATCTGCTTTAACCTGTTGGTTATTTTAATAATGAAATCTTCCTGAGCAAAACATGCAATATTTCATAAAACTTAATGTTTTAAAATGCACAACACATTTCACAACAATAGAAACAGAAACATATAATAAGGAGTGTGAAATATTAAGCCTATTCCGACAATGGTGCACTAAGTGTACTAGTGTTCAAACTAAACAGTAAGAAGATAATAGATGAAACTTATGTTTCTCCATGAGTACAGAGATATTTTTCCAGTTTATGACAGGTAGGAGAGGATTGATAGATGATCAGCAGGAGGTAGGAAAATCTCCCTTGGGCAATCAGTGTCATCTCTGGAGGGAACTAAAGAGCTTTTGCTTCAGCCTCCCTCTCTTTGCTTTGCCCCCAACTCCCTCACATCTGTAATCCATCTTATTCCAATTACACCAACAGCCAAAATATTGCCCTTGACCCTGTTTGATTTGACCTAAAGTCAAGTGGGGTTACATATTTGTGGTTTTGCCTAGCAGGGATTCATGCTACTTCTTCGAGTACTTTGGGAATAAGCAGATTTGCAATACCTAAATTTCACCTGGAGACCTCAGCCAACTCCACACATCAAGCTGAGAACCTTGCTCTGAGCTGGGGCAACTCCTGAAGCTCAGAAGCTCTCAGTGAACACTTGCTCTAAAATCAGAGGATATTCCCTTTGCCCATGGCAAGGACTATTGGTTGGCATCTCTATTTGAAATGGACATATCCTGAGTTTGTAATGGATTTTAATTTTAATGTGACTATTTATGTACACCTATTCATTCTTCCATGACCAGGCTAACTGTCTGCAGCACAAGATTTCAAGATAATTTTAGCAGTAAATCAGGCTACTTCTTACTTCAAGAGAGTTTTATGCTAAAAATTTTCAGTTCTCATAACAATTGGACAGGAGCAACAGGAAAACAGCTTATATTCCCCCCTCCCCCCATTTCCCAATCTTCCACCCTATTAATTAAATGATTATGTAATTAATGTTTCTAAGGAATAGCTCCATTTGTGTCAAAAAAAACCAACCCATATACAGTGTGACTATTTCCATGCAATAAATTTACATTTTTGTGTTAAAAATCCTATAATTTAACCTTTTCATGATTATGGCCACAGATGTGTCTTTGCTCATCAGTTTTTGAATGCTTTGCATAGATACAGGTGACTTCATGTATCATTCTCCCCTACCTAAGGCCTTAGTTTAAAACAGGCTTAATTACAGCCTTCTGCAATCACTTTTATAATTCAATTTTACAATTAATACAAAGCCCCTGAAATATGTATTTTGCTGGTCCATATATTTCATGTTTTGACAGTGATAATTACAAGATTTGCCTGCATATTTAGAATTTGCCTCGGTTAGAAATCTTTTAAGGGATTTAAATCAATGTTCAAGAATTTGCTGACCTTAGCCTAAGGTCAAGAGGAAAATTCACTTATGTTCTTCCACACATGGTGCTGTTCACTGTGCGACTTGCAAAGATCTGGTCCTGGCTGACACCATCTCACTGCATCTAAAATTAATTTCAACTCAATCAATCCTCTAGTTCCAAATACTTATCTGTGTCTAATCCATTCTCATTTTTTCATGCAGGCACATGCATGTGGAGTTTCTGTGAGCATGAGGGAGGGAAACAGATGGCTTTAACAGCAAGATTTTCCACTGACTTCTAGTTAATACAATATTTTCTCAGGAAAATAATCTCTTACATGATTTATTAGGTATTTCTTGAACAGGAAGCCTAGTAAGTATCCAAGTCATCTTCATTTCTTCCTCAAATATGTATTACGCCATCCAAACATAACACTTAGTAATTTTCTGAGGAAATTACCTTTCTTGTAGTTCTCGCCTTTAATAAGCACATTGTTTTTACTTTTCATTGTTGGGAGCTAACCATAGGCAGAAATTGCTTTAAATATACCTAAATTGCATAGAACAGTGGTTTGACCTAACCAGCAAGATCTTGCCTAGAGCAAGAAGGTCAGGGTTCACTGAGGATGAACCCTCTCCAATGCCAGTTTTCCCTCTTGCACACACAGTTGTGAGGAGGTGAAGGAATGCCTGAGCACATGTGATTTATAATGGGGCTTATATTGAGAAGCACAGAGCAAGCACTGCTAACTCCTGCTAATGGCTTTATTAAGCTGCAGTCCTGGCCTGTGCTTCCACTGATTTAAAACAAACTAATCCCAGCATTCTCATCTTTGCTTTCATGGGTGGTGGAAGAAGCCAACACCATTAAGACCCAGTCTCTACATGTTAAAAGAGAAGCATCAGCCCAATGGAAACTCCTCTCCCAGAGGGATGAGGAGGCTTGGCACATGCAGCTGATGGAAGCAGGTCTAGAGATGAGTGCAAGTGTTACTCTGAAGAATCACTCCTTCTGGCATGTTTCCACAGTCTCCCAAAGGAAAAGCAGTCAAATGTTTAACAAGAGTTAATCTCTTCCCCAATTACCATTGCAAGCTGAAGCTGCAGTGACAGCCAGGAACAGCAGAGAGGTTTCCTTTCTCCAGTCCGTAGAGAAAGGGGCTTACCATGCACTACATGGAAACCTCAGGAGTTCTGAAACTTCTATTAGCTTTCAGAATCGCTGTTATCAATGATGCATAAATGCCTTTCCCCTTGCCAACAGTAGCAGGAAGAAAACACACTGTTTGTGTGTGTGTGTGCATCTGTGACAGAGCATTTTAATGGTAAAGGATGATAGAAAAAAATATTTAAAGGACAAAGTTCTGCCAGAGTAACTCACTCTGTATAGTACGAGTCATGCTGGTGATATCATTGTTGAGAATAAGATGCACATGAGAGTTGGATACCTAAGTTTTGGGTTGATTTTGTTCAACTGAAAGGGCAATGCACTGGAATCTTTGCAGGGACCTGTGATCTCTAGCATTTGTTTTGTGTTTTTTTTCATATCTCATGTGAATTGAAATAAGAACCTAGAATAAGCACTGTTTAATTTTAATGACTTAGTTAAACAAATGCATTTTATCATTTCATCGGGCTTATGGATTATTTTTTTTCTTCCATCATTGAGCTGTATAACACAAATATTGGTTTTTCAGATAAGGAGTTCAATTAGCATTTCAAAGGTGTCAGGCTCACTCCCTCTTCTAGCAAGTTCTTAATAGCTTATTTGGGATGATTGGGAGCTTCAATGAAATTAGACAGCCTAACAAAATTAAAGGACATACATAAGGAAAGAGAGGGTAATGTTTTATTTTGATACCACACAAAAATCATTCCAGAAGCTTTTGAAAATCTTGAGAAGAGAGTAGCCATATCTGGAATTCTTATATTTTAGGAAAACTTTTGAACTCGGAAAAGTATCTGCATATGCTTAAGCTTCTCTGCTACTATTTACAATTAGAATTCTATTTGCAGTGCATTTATTAAGGAGAGCTAAATTTGCCCTAAACAAAGGGGGAGCATGGTCTAGCTGTATATTCCTGACCAACAACCTTCCCGGCCTTTTGCCACCCTGCTGATAAGAGTGTCCAGCGTGAGGGCTGGATAAGAGCCCAGTAAAACGGGGTGCTGCTGGAGTTATCTGTCCTGGGAGAGAGCTGCAGATGCAGTGGAATCTCCCCATGCTCAGAGGGGATGCACAACTTCCACTGCAGCCATCTGCCCTCCAACGCCCAGCTGGGAGTGTGAGCAGCACCAGAGCCCAGAGAGGTTCCCCTTCCTCCCTCTAGCCAGATGTAGCCTAGAAGCTGCCAGCACTGCGACATCCACGTGGTGCAGTGGATCAAGCTTACAGTTTTATCTGTGCTGCCAGAAAAACAGGCGGGATTCAAAAGTGCCTTGGGCAAAGCTGCACTCTTAAGGAGTGAATCCATTCTTGCAGACAAGACAAATTCAGCTTTTTTTCATGAAGATGATCTGTTTGGGTTTTTTAATCTGCTTTTTATAAAAAGGAGAATAAAGAAGGAAAGAAATGAGTTCTGGTCTCACTAAAGTTTCTAACAAGGTGAATATAAGTGAAAATGAGAAATAATACTCAGAGTAGCACGTAGTGCTATAAGAGGCAGTAGGTGCAAACTCAAGCACTTGTGACAAGTTGTGCCTATCCAGGTGGAGAATAGAAATCACGGAATACAGGTTCCCAAGGCCCTTTCACAGTTTGTCTCCCCATATTCCAATGCATATTTTGCATGTAGTTAACGGATGTCTGACTTCACCCCCACCCTGCCCTTGTTAATATAAATCAGTATTTAATGTTCACATGGTTCTGATGTTTGTGTCTAAGATGTCCTTCAATTACCTCTCAGTACTATCTTAAATGAGAAAATTCTCTTAAGGAAAACAAAGCAAAGAAAAAAAATTAGAATATGTAGCGTGAGTAAAATTTTGAATGACTTTCAGGGATGGTGGCTTTGCTGAAGATTAGTGCAAAATATACAGAATTGCTAGCTGACATAAAGATTTATGTAATCACCACTTATCTTAGCATGTGTGAGGGTTGGCTTCTGCCTTAGTGGTGACCTACCTTCCCAGCCTTGCATTTAGTTAGTAACAGCATGATAACCCTGTTAAAATGCAAAATCTTGCAGCCTGTCTTTGATGCTGACTTCAGATTAAATTCAACTTCTGTGTAGGAGGATACAACTCTTGCAGACTACAAAGCAAATGTAGCCCTACTGGTTCTTGACTGCTCTATAATAGGAGTTAATGTCCCAAGTTTGCTTCAGAAGTTCTGCCTTGAAGACAGCAGATGTGTTGCTAAAGCCATCTGGCTCTTTTTTGAATATAATTTGTATGCCTATAAATAATCACTATGCATATGGGCTGCATTTCAACCGTGTGTTCCTCAAACTATGTAAGTTAAGTTAATTTATTTCTTCTCATCTTACAAAGAACTTCTGCCATACATTCCTGTCCTCTTGTTAATATTCTTGCAAACTATCAGAGTAAAAAAAACAACTTATGTGTACTAAGAAGCCAGAAAAGTTGATTAGACAAGGAAAACTAAAATACCCCTCTAGGCATAAGCAATCGCAGAGCTCTTTTCAGTATTTTCCAGCATTTGAAGTAGCAATTTAGAGTCCCAGAGCTGATTCCAATCTCTAGGCTGCACGTGTGGCATTAAGAAGAAAAGTGTTAGAGAAGGGATGCAAACAACCTCAGTCAGAGATAATATTCTTCTGAAATTATTTCTCCTTAGTGTGCAAAAACTTGGTGTGTGAACTCTTGTTCACCTTTCCATTCAGGATTCTCTTACTGATCAGCTGCATAGTTATGACTCATATGCATAGAAGATTTCCTAAGCCGGCACTAAATTTCACTTTTCTCTAAACTGAAAAAAAAATCTCACAAACTTACAAAACAGATATTTAAATCAATCCCCACTGCTTGAATTCTGCTTTATGAACTAGTGTAATTTTGATGCAGAACTTTCCAGTCTGTGTTCTTTAGCATAAAAAGATAACTTGAATATCATTTGTTTATATTTGAGATTAACCACTCTGATATCAAAAATAAGGAAATAAGGGTGGATGTCATTGCATTCTAAGCAAAAAGAAACTAGTTTTTGCACTTCTTAGCATAGGCAGAATAAAGAATTCACACAACCTTTTTAGATGACAGTTTGAAAATGCCTGTTATTTATTAGAAAATAGCAAAAGGCCTTGTTACATGACTATTTACGAGGGAGCAAATTATTTATAGTCTGCTTAACTACATATAATCCACAATTAATTGCAGTATAAAACCTAATATTTTTCCAAGTTTAAGGATTATGAAAGATACAACTATCACTGCAGACCTGTTTGGGCTTTCTGTGAGCAAGGGACATGGGATGTAGATCTGACACTGTAGACCCCAAGTGTCTACAATTCTCTTAGGGGGCTCCAGCTCAGCGTCAATTCATGTGGATTGTTGAATTAAGTGTGTGAGCAGCCTTTTGATTTTAAAAAAAATGTATTCACAAACTCACAGCAACACTTAGATACAAGAACTTTTTGGAAATGTAAGTGCAACACAGTATATTTAGATGGTTCAGATGTTGAGCTCAAGAACTTCAACTGTGTTGTTATTCTGCTTTTCTGAGGTGTGGTACAGAAGAATGTCTTGTAGATCCATTCAGATTTAGAAAGGCAAGTGCAAGCTATTTTTTAAATAAGAGTATTAGGTAAATATACACTAAATTACATGTCCATGCATTGCATTGCAAAATAATGCAATATTCTGCTTACCATTTCACTTTCCTTACATGTACTGCTTTTGATCAATCAACTCTGATTACCAAACTTCTGAACAAGCATACAAACTGAAAAAGGTTAATTCTACTGGAGTTAAACACTTTTGTGTCCCTCTGTATAATTTTTTTCTCTCTGCAGGGCTTTGGAAATGAAAAAAAAATCTGAAATGTATTATCGCACTGCTCTTGGTAACCACTTAAAGACTGCCCTAGTTGAGCTTTGGTTTTCCACAGTAATGTTGAACTTCAGACCTTTTAGGAGACTACTGACACAAAAGTCAACTAAACTTATTTTTGAGACCCAGAATTATCTCCTCTGATCTCCTCTGTCTGAGTGCACCACAGCCTGCCTATGCATAAACGGTGGAGGCTTTGAAGGGTGGAGGTACATCTACTAAACAAAACTTTTCAAGTAGAGATTGAAAATAGCTATTTCCTTGATACTAGCTTCATGATCAAAGGTAGAATTCCCATCTCCTTCAATTTTCTTCCCATGACTGTAAACTGCAGAAAATGTTTGTTTGATTAGACTTTGTGGTTTCTTTTACTGAACATCTGTAAAACACTTGTATCTAAAATCCTTTGAAACTTCTTGCCTCCTCAAATTCTTTCTGTCATACTTGCATTGCCTCAGTTTTGTTGTGTTGTTTGTTTCTGCTTGAAGCAAAGAGAAAAAAGGGATTTTGAAAACCAAAAAATGGTGCATGACCATAATTTTAAGTGCATCACTCCTCCATCTCGATCACTCAGGATGCAAGCATGGTGCAATTAGACTGTCAGGATAGTACACAACTGTATTGTAAAACACCACGAAGACAATAGCTAGCGATGCTGATGGGGAGAATGGCTGCATATCCCAGGAAACAAGAAATGACTCTAAAAAAAGCTTATCTCATGTAGCTGCAGAATGCTTTCCTCTAGCTAGGAGTGTTTGTTTCCTGGCTTTCTAGGTACTACTCCAATGAAAAGACAATGCTAGTGTGGTGGGTGATGGAAATATTCTCCAAGATGCTTATGTCTGATGTTGACAGGGTTTTCTTGCCTCCATCCACTTCTGCCCTCTCTCTTGCTGCTCATTTCCACATATCCTCTTAGATATTCTTCCATTGTGTGGAACTGTGTTTAATTTTGATTTACTCAAATTGTTCACCGTCATAATTGTGAGTATTCATTGCACAGTAAAAAAAATGGATTATTTTATATAACACACAGATACGTGCATCCTATATTAATTAGTCTCTATTAGGCAGTGTTCTAGAGACTTAAAAATAGCCCAAAATTGGAGAAATTCAGTGTATGAGTGAATTATGCTTTTATTGTCATGCATGGCAGTCTAACCATCTGAGTCTTACTTTGGAGCAAGCTACAGTAAATGTCCTCAGAGAAACCAAATATTATCCCATACAAAAGCAGCATTTCCATTTGGAAATTACATAACTAAATGATCTCAGTGCACTAATTATCTACGAAACATGTAACAAATTTAATAGCACCCTGTGATCCTTGCTAAGACTAAACAGCAGAAAAAGTATCTATATTGGTGCTGTGTTTGTTGCTACTTGCAGGAGCTACTGCAAGTGACAGACACGTGTCCCATCCCCTTGAGCCTTGCAGGTTGCTGCACTGATCCCCACTGAGCAAACACTTTTCCTCTCACCCCTGAGATGTGATTCCTGTGACAGGAGAAGTAGAGCTGTTGTTTCAGGGAGTATGAATTCACAGTCACAGGACTGTGGGTAGTGTGTAGTTTACCTCCTGATGTTTTCAATCACTGGAGTGGCCATGCCATAACCCCCATTTCATTCCCTAGCTGAAAGTGCTCTGTTACTTTCCTATTTTTAACACTTTTCCTGTTGATTTTATTTTGGCCCCTTTTATTCCTGTTGCTTCCTAGTTCAGTGAACATTTGAAAGGCTGTTTTCCTTATTGAAGGAGGCCACACGAAGCTCTTCCCATGTGGCATGATCTTATTTTTTCCAAACTGTAAGGTAGCATCTTTTGCTTGCTTAAGTTACATGACAAAGTTGAGAATCAGAAAGTTAGGGTAAGGAATTAAAATGTGCCTTCATAGTGCACCGAGTTCAGTAACTGATCTTTTTGTCTTCACAATTTCACGAGCTTAGTAACACATTTTAATAATCATAAGAGATCTATAAGCCAGCTTGTGAAGTGACATTAGCACAAAGACCATATGGATGATTGTGAAATATCTTGTTGAATTTTTAGGAGTGTGAATTTGTCTAGAGTCATGTCTCCCTGAATACAAAAATAATTCCTCTTCTGTTCACTGTGAAATCTTAGTTTCTAACAACACAAAGCTTTCCAAACTCTGTTTTGTAGATTTGTAATTCTCTCAATATCAATCTTAATCATCACATGTAGTTCTTTCTGTAAAGGGCCTGAATATCCACAGTAATCTACATACAGTGTTATTGGTGTAATAAAAGTAATAAATTAATCGGAATATAAGGGGTGTGTTACAGAGCAGTTATCAAAGAGCTGCTTTAGTTGTTGCTACTAAAGGAATTTTATCAGCAGTCCACCCATCTACCTTTCAGACCTTCTTTATGAGCACACAAATTTCCACTTTTATGTACATATGCCCTTTTCACCATGTGCCACTTTCAGCTGTTGATGAATTATTGATTTCTCCTGTCACAATTCTTTTGAGTTACAGTACTCATGATGCTGAAAAAGAAACAGGATTCATTATTGTACTTTTTTTGAAATGAGTTCCACTCTCTTTAGATTTTCTTAATTTCCTGCAAGGCTATATGAAAGGGGTATTGAAATGACCCCAAGGACAGGGCATCAACCTGCACCCAGATGGGATGGTTCTTCCCTTCTAAATTTCAAATAAATTGAACCAGACAGCAGCAGAGTTCAGGAGCAAATTTTCTCTATCAGAATTCAGTTCTTCTTCCCACTGGGTTTGGAATAAGAAACTATATATTTACTAAGAAGATAATTATTTTGATTTTGCTTTGGGTTTTCAGTTAGCCTTTTGAAGGATATCATGTTTTACAAACCTGGTGTGAGCTAATTGTGTGTGCTTACCTTTCTTTTACAGAAAGCCTACCTTTAATGGCAGCAAAGGGAGGTTAAGGAAAAGAGCCAAGAAACATAAAAAAAATGAACAGGCTAATAGCTTAACCTTGCAGTATTAAATATCAGGTTTGATTAGACTTCCACAACTAAGGATTTTGGCTTAAATAACTTCCCTTTGGCTGCTGTGCATTTATTCATCCCATGGAGTTCCTGCCTGCCCTTGGACCAGTGTTTCTGCCCAGGGGCTCCACCCAGGGGCAGAGGTGGCTCTGGCCACTGGGACCGCTGCTCCCAGTCAGCTCTGGCACTCAGGGCTTGGCAGAGCCAGTGACACAGTTCAGAGAAATATGTGAGATTGTCACAGCAAGCTGGTGTAAGATGTTTGGTCTCTTTCTCTGTTCACTAGAGTCTGGCCTAAGACTTAGAAAAAAATTAATTTAAACTCTACATATGTACTGTTAGTACTATAGACTGGGGACTTGGTATCCAAACACAATTTTATAAATATTCACATCTTGCCTCAAATACTCTGTATCACAGAGTTCTATGGTTTATTTTCAGGCTGGGAAAAAGCACAGAGATTCTTGACCAGTTTTGTCATTTTAAATGAAATTAAATGTTCACTGGTTCCTGTGAAGTTTTGGTAAATGGGATTTTTTCTTTTTTTTTCTCAATTTTTTGTTTGTTTGTTTGTATTAGAATTCCATTACTTGCTCTAAGTCTATGTCTATTGATACTTAACAAAATAAATACACATTTCCTACTAGGAGTAACGTAATGCAAAGGACTTTAGTGTATGTCAACAAGTGGCTTGAATGATGGATACATTAAAAAACAAAGGAATGCACATTGATTATTATATGTAAAACAAATACTGAACTTTCAGCCCAGAAGCTTTTTTTGACAAAATTTGCAAGAATTTGTTTCCATGTGATACTAAATGCCAATGAATATCTGCAAGCAGATCATAATTTCTCTCTGCAATGAACTCCATAAACATCTTGTCAAAAAAGTAAATTGTTTGACAATCAAATGCAGGATGTGCAGGAGAATTCAGTCCAAGTTTATTGTTGTTTATGTATTCTGCAAATCAAATGATTCCTGGCACAATAGAGCAAGAAACTTCAGTAAAGATCACTGTTATGAGCAGATGACATATGTTTGTGCTAGTAACCATGTACCCTTGCAGATTATCTTCAAAACAATTCAGTCTTCTGATTGGAGACAATGGAATAAAAGATAGTGGCACACTTCTTTCCCTTTTATCTGTATCAAACTCAAATATATCATTGGTTCGGAAGCATTTTTATTTCTTGTTCTTAGATCATTTCTATTACTATAATGCAAAGGCTATTTTGAAGTAATATTTAGGGGGTTATATTTTAGGATTAATAGAAAACAGGACCTCAGAAGTAAAGGAGGTTGCTAGTCCTTCCCTTGACTCAAAATGTCATGACTGTTTGTCAGATCCACTCTTTAAAACTTCTCCAGGAAATTTATTCCAATGCTTACTGTTCTTTCAATTAGGACGGTTTTACTACCTTAAATGTTTTACCCACCTTAAATTCACCACACTTGAGTTTAACTCTACTGCTTCTTATGTTGTCTGCTGTAAATCTTAAAAGCAGTATAAACAGTCTCTTGAATTTTAAACCTGGTTTTCAAAGAGTTTATTAACCTCTTGCAGCCAGATGCAAATTTAAAGCCAGTTTTCCTTTCTATTCTTCTGGTCTTTTGTGAAATAGCAAATGATGCAAGATTGGGGTAAACTCAAAAAAGTCCAGATTGGTAAATTTTCTTTCCAATTTAAAATGAAACCTTGACAATCACTGGCTTGAGTAGAGGTTTACCAGAGAGGTGGTCTAGTTCCCATTTTCTGTTGTCTTGTTTTGGTGTGCAGCTATTTCACAGTGGTTTCCTCTAGACACAGTTCTGTAACTTGTTTACAAGATGGGCACATCAGATACTGCTTTACTAAACTTCAGGCATCTGGCATTTACTGCTTTTTCCCCAAGGAAAGCATATTATAGAGTCATACATAAAAGGGATTGTGTGGAGAAATTTACTCTTGACAAATACCTGTTGGTTGTTGCTCACTTTATTTCTTTTCTTAATTTGCAGGTCATCTTTTTACTAGTGCAGGCAATTTCTTTCTCAGGTTATGTCATTAGCTAAAAATAAAATTTTATGTTGTTCTTTCAAGGATGATTCACATCCAGCTGTAGGAATGATTTATACAAAATAACAACATTTGCAGTGTTTCAGGAACACTCAGGATGAAGTTTGGAAATTATGGTCAATGCCAAAGTTCAACCCTTTTAGCTTGATGAGCCAGAATTTGTGTCTTTGGACTTACAAATTCCATCCTAGGTGTGCTTGGATTCAGACAGGGAGAGTTTATATTGGTCGTCTCCTGGAATCACTTTAGACACAGCCTTTGTTTAAGTGCACCAGGAATATGTCCCTCTTTAGTTTTTTGGGGGTTTTTGTTTTGTTTTGTTTTGTTTTTTCCTTTAGGCAGATCCTTCCAGAGTCCTTGATTCATGGCTGAGTTGGGCAGGTCCTCTGCCCTACTTTTCACAGCTGCTGACTTATTTTTCTTGGATGATAGTTTCTTGAAATATTACATAAACTTGATAGATTGCAAGACGTGGAAATATATTTATGAAAAACACAAACCTATGTTTTTTGTGTGAGACAGTTTTCCATTTTTGTGAATTTCTTTTCTATTTTTTGATACTAAAATAATTTTTAAATAAAAGGATATAGCCGATGGTGAGTAAGATTCTTTGATCCAAGGATCTGTTTGCTAGCAATATGTTAATTTCCACCAAGATTTCTTATCAAGTCCTAAATTCAGTGAGTGCCTGAGGTCTCCATCTTTGCTTGGACAACGGGTCTTCTGTTGTCTCTTCTTCATTCTCACAGATTTGAAAAGTATTGTGATACCAGATAAGGGAATGACAGCATCATGCAGTAGAACATGTAATTTCTAGATAAGTTTGGTTTTTTTAAATCAGGAGTATTTGAAACATTTTATTTGAATAGCATGATTTATTGCAATAGTGCCTTTTATGATGAATTTATTTATAAACATTTAGGTAAAATTAATAAACATGTAGCCCTCACCTATAAGACGTATATCTGTAACTAAACCAAGAAACTGAGCAAAGACAACTGAGGTCTGAATCTATTCTGGTTTTAATGCATTGGAGCAATCATGGCCCTGTACACTTGAGAAATTCAGTGTGAGCAATAGGAAGGACACCCCATCTCTTTCATTAATATGTGCCGTTGGTGCAGCCATGTCATTCTCACACTTGCCTCTAAAAGTTGATCCATCCTTCAGTGTCGTTCTACTGATGCTGCATTTGATATTATGCAAAAAGCCCTTTTCTCCTTTGAGTGATCATTTTTCCTCTGACCAAAGAAATAATTGGGTTTTTTTATTGGTAAAACTGAGCAACAGGGAAATCCAGCAGCAATCTTTCCTCTCGTACAGCAAACAGCATTATAGCTGCACTCCAGTGCAATCTTGTATTGCAAATTTTCTCCTCCCCCTACTTGGCCTGCAAATGTCAGTCATTTTTTTATAGAAGCTCAGAATCTAGCACACAAAATCCAGCAGCAGTAAGAATCCACTAGGGCTCGAGGCTCAAGCAGAACCTGAAACCGAACATGAGAATGGATATGAACTCACACACAGCACTGGTTTACAGACAAGGAAAGCATCATTGCCGGAATCAAATCATTCTATGTATTCAGACTAGAAGCAAATTTCTGTGGGGAACTGCATGTTTTCAGAGAAGATACCAACAAATGCGAGATCCTTATTCCTGAACTGTGTAAATGTACCTTAAGCAAGTGCATGAGGGAAGGAATGAAAGCAGTTAGTACCGAAATCTAAACTCTTTCCTTTTCATACTTCCTACTTTGTCTTTCTATTCCCAATCCCAGTGCCTTAACATGTCACAGTGGGAAGTGATGGGATATCCTCATCCAAAACCATCATAAATGTTGAGGTGATTATCCTTTGTCAAGTCAGAACAGCTTTTATGCCACTCAGTTGATGTCACTCTCACTTGGATTTCTCTCTGATTATGAATTTGTATGAATGGTTATTTAAATGGGTCTTTCTCAAACAAAACAAATGCACAAACAAAAACTACACAGGGATTCACGTTCACCCTCTGTTTCTTCATGTAGTAGTTCGTGCTCAAGAGTATGTACAAAGACCAGTAGCTAGTCTTAAAATTATGTCTTGAAACCTTTCTCAAGTTTTTATCAATCTTCCGACATTTGAATGCTAGTTTGCAGTCCATTGTTTATGAAATAACCTTTTCTCACTGGTATATATTATTGATATTTTATCAGTATGTAGGATTATTTTGTAATCAAAAAGGCCAAAACAGAAACATTTTTTTCTTATTTCTGAAAGAATATTTGCCCAGAAGAATGTTTACCCTGCTGTTGGAAATATCGCTTTTACTCACAGTTTATTATTATAGTTTTCTCTGGCCAGAATTGTTTATGGAAGTAATGTGGGGGAGATTTTTATGTCCCTAATTAGATTTTTTGCCAGTCTGTGGTAATGTTCACTTGTCCACTATGTCTTCACACCATTTTCTTTGTACCTGTCTCATCTGTGTTGCAGAAGTTTTACTTTGAAAACTAAAATGTTTTGTTATAAAATAACTGAGTTTCTTTGTCTAAAAATGTCAAAGAGCCAGGCTTTCTGTTGCTGTATATTATCATATTGTCAATCCCCTTCCTCCTCCTTTCTCCAGCTATACAGCTTAAAATTTCAGGCTTTGTTCCTTTAGTCACAAGGGAACCTTTTCCTTCCCTTCCTCCCCTTATAATTATTATTTTTGTCTGTGTTCTGGTTCCAGCCTCATTGCAACTGCACGCAGCAGTGATGGCAGCTGTGACAGGTGCCTCTTTGAAGGCTGGGAAGCAAATGCATCTAATGAAAGGGCTTGAACACCCTCTCTAAAGGTGCTTGTGGATCGATTTGAACAATTTCATACCTTTTCCATCTCTGTGCTACCCAGTGTGTCTCTTAAGTTTAGTTTGACTTTGCTGCAGAGCTTCCCTCTCTCAAGAGGTACTGGCTCGTGCAGAGGTCAAAGGCATCCTTTGTGAGAGCAATGCTTCAGACCCACTGTGCGTGGGGTTTGATTTTTGACAGACTTCAAATGCAGCATCTCTGGAAGTGCCCTAATATCAGACCTTTCCCAGATAATGGGAAAGACAATCAGAAGTTTGTTGGGCAAGCTAAATTATAATTTGTGCTTCTTGTCGTTGTTGTTGTTAGTCCTTTTTCATTACACAATGATGACTTAGGGAATTGCAGTTTCTTTTAACAAGGGAAATACATATGTTGATGGTCTAGAAAACCCATCAAAGGTTTGAATCGGCCATGCTCAGTGACTTATTTATAAAAAAGATTTCTTTTTTTTTTTTTATATAGTTCTCATCACTGAATGATCAAAGTTCATAAAAGGAAAAAAGCACCCTTGTCCCACCAAGTTTCAGCGCATTTGTTCATTGTTTTTGGCCGCTGGTTCAGTCTGACTGTGGCGCAAGAAGCCTTGGACCTGTTTGCAGCCAGGTTCTGATCCTTTCAGAGCCTTCACAGGTTCAGTGACCTCTTCTTAGCTCACGGTGGCAGCTCAGCTCATAGGTATTTATGCAACCCACCTCTCCTTGGGGGTTGAGAATTGCTAAATTAGTAAATGAGACATTGAGGTCATAGTGAGTGTTTTGTGTAAGGTAGCAGGGAAAATGGGCAAGATTAGCCAAAGGGAAAATACACTTCTTAAATTATTTTGTGTTTTGGACAGGGTATGAACTACTGCTGCATCCTGTCTACCATGCCTGAAATGTGTGTTTTATATATATTGATGGGTTTCTTTTTATCCTATTTTGATATTTGTGAGCATAAGAAAAATAAAATAGTATATACTTTTCATTCTCTTGCTGTTTGTCTTATATAAAGTGACATAAAAAATCACCGACATCTTTTTTTTTGATACTGTGTTATCTTTACTATTACTTATTGCAAGAATGTAATACCTTTGCCCTCCTTTTCTCAGATTATTTATTTTCTGCGTGGTTTTGCATTCTTGACGTTTCTGAAATGTTTTTAACTCAGTATCCCTAGTGCATCCCTGAGATTATTGCAATTATCCTAATTTTCTTCAGGTGTAGTGTGTGTATGTGTTTGTGTGTATAAATATTAACTGAAAATATTTTCATGTTCACCTCTGAGGAATTGACTGTCACCTTAAAAAAAAGGGTTATTTTAAGATGTTTTGGCTGGTTTCCTTAAAAAAAAAAATTAAAAACATTATCCAGCAGCATCCAGGTGCCAGCACAAGCTCACAAGAGAGAGTTTTATCCAGAAATGCATTTTGTTATGTGCTTGTTGGTTTTATCCAGGTTAGTAATATACTTAGCTAATTCCATAGTTAGATAGTTTAATTTTCTCTTAACTAACTTAAATTTATCACAGTTGTGGATAGTTAGGCAAACGTGCTCCATTTATACTCTTGTATTTATTGAGAAGGTACCCCCAAGTGGTAAATAGGAAATGGGATGCAAAAAGGGAGACCAATCAAAAGTGCAGGCTGTGATGTACAAAGAAGCACATAAAGCCATTTCCTGGGGAGAAATGAGGGAATTTAAGAATGTTTGCCTGCTGCCTGAGGCTGCTTGGCCAGAGTATTTGACACAACCCAAGAAATGGGTTGTTACTGAAATAGTCGGAGTCATCTTGTGAAACTGGGGAGAAACCTGTGTCAGATGAAGCAGTGACAAGGACTGTGCCTCAGCTTCTCAGCTGGGAAAATGTAGTAAATCATTTCCTAGCAGAGTCAAACAGGCACTCGACCTGTGAACAAAAGAACAGGGGTTTATTTTCCCTGAGCTAGATTGCTTTGCTCAGCGAGGTCTTGTTCAAGCTGTAAAACCAGGTGAAAATGGCTTCTGGGGTGAACTTGGCACATTCTTCCAACGTGATGAGGATTTTTTCAGCCCTTTCAAGAACTTAGGAGAAAAATGTAGGTTGTCAAATTTGATCTACTGCTAGGGAACCCAGAAATATTAGTGATCTGATCCTCAAAAGCTAATGCAAACAGCAATATAATTTAGGATATAGTTACTGTTCAGTTAAAATTTAATTAAAGAAAGCCCCTAATGATGTAAATATAGAGTCTGAAATAAAGTTCGCTTCATGTATTTCAGTGCATTTGTATCAAAACCTTTATATAGTGTTGTAGTGATAGAAACTGACTTAAGAAGTTCAGAAAAGGATAAAAATGTAATGAACCCTATTCATTCTAACCTATGAAGCCATTAATAAATCTGTCTAACAAAAGATGCTGAATTCATTTGTATTGAATTCTTTGTATTTAAGTTTTCTAGAGCTAAGTGGAACCTGTAAGTAGCAATTGGATTATTTCTGCATAATTTTTTTTTAAAAAAGTCCTTCTTTTGAGATGGATTTCTGTTTCAGGCATAGGGATGTAGGATGAGAAAATCATGTTCCCCAGAATACACAGATCTTTTATATATTCTATTCATTCTGTATTACTTGGCTTTATCCTGGGAAACCAGGCCGCACCTGCTGTGGAAAAAATATCCTCTCTTGAAAAGCTTTAAAGACTTCTAAAATGTCTTTTAAAAGACATATATCAGGCCTCTAAATTATTTTTATGTTCTTCTACGATCAGGTGCATGCTTGAGGCAAGCAGAATAAGCATTAAAGGATATGTCATGCAGTAGTGGACATCATGGTGGTGATATTCACAGTGTGTATCATGACAGTGTTGCCTTGGATAATGCACATTGTAAAATACATTCTGCGTGTTTCCAAACTTCTGAATTCTGAAAACACACAGAAAGGGATTTTCACATCCCTCTGCTTCCTTTCACAAATGATTATCTGTGTCTGTATAAAATGGTTGTGAAATGGGGTTAAGGTGAGTAGTAGAGAGGAGTCCTGGCACTACAGGATGAATGTGTTGTTAGTCTAGTGCTCATTTAATCTGACTCATAAGTTTTCTGTTCCTGTACATTCACTAGTCACTGCTTTATGAACCTTAGGAATTAGCTTGAATTTATTGTTTAGAGAGAGACTATTATACCTCTCTAAAGCTATTTTTCTTCCTACTGATATGAAACCTATGCAGATGGTAAAAGCAGGATTTTAAGAATGTTTTCACTCACAAAAGCACTTGGAAAAAAAAATTAACAGAATCTTTTAGATCTTTTCTTCATTGAAGAAAAATATTACTTAAGCCAGAAAAAGCACTGAAGTGGTTTACACTTGGTAATCCCAGTTTCATTTATGCACTTCAGAAGGATTCTACTTTAAATAGTGTTGATGGATTAAGGCACCTTATAAAGCTGCTCCCAAATACTGTCCAGTATGAACAAGTAAGATAGTTCTATCAGAGTAATCAAATCTATTTCCAGCATAAAATACCCATTTTTTATTTCCTTTGCAGTGTGGAAAATGTAACTCACCTGGATTTCATCCTAGGTATAAGAACAGAAACACCATTTAGATTACAATGATTTGTTGCATTTTTTTTCCATTTAATAATTTTAAGGGTCTTATGCTCATATATCATCAAACTTTTGCCACTTAATAAGTGTATTTATTCTCAAGACTCTTTCAAAAGGCTTTTTTTCATGCTCAAAAAGGAGAAAAAGAAAGTGATGGATTATAATGGCAAGATAGAAAATGCTGGCATAGGTTAAATCTAAGTGGCTTCTTTCAAGTGTGTAATGCTTTAAAGTCCCAAAAATGTTTCTTGAATTTTTATTTATTAGTACAAGTACTTCAGTGCTTCAAAACAGCCAAAAAAATCCATCTTTTCCTTAACTTTTCCTTGTCAGGAGGTTTTCAGGCTCTCAGAATGACTTTTTTGTCCAACAGTCAGTAATTGAATCTGCTCTGAAGACAATTCCGCTATTCCTATACATAGTACAAGCATTGTGATTTGAGATGCTATAGCATTGTTCTATAAATACCATCTAAAAATTATTTTCATGATTCCATTTTAGAATCTCTGCTTTTCTTTGTTATAAGATGTAAAAATGCATATAAGCAGCACGTACTTTCCATATTCTATATGTGTATATTCCATATACACATCCTCTCTCCTATTGTTCCTATTCAGAAAATCACATCTTGCCCTTCATCTGTGTTATCTTGACCTCTGGGACACTCTCCTTTGTTTTGATTGGATTTTATAGGAACTATCATTAAATTCTTCAGTCAACTAATCAAATTGATTATTCACATGAAAGGAAAATTACTGTGTTTGAGAATGAAATAGATGGTTCTCCTGTCTTAGCACACAACTAAATCCATAATACAAAAATGTAAATAAAAGTTTAAGTTAGCATGTGAACGTTCTATTCATGGCATAGAGACAATTTGTGCACACAGTATCTAATTATATTCTTGAGTCACAATCAAATAAACTTGAGAAAGCCTGAGCAAAAGCATTTTCTGTCTAAAATAGGAAATAACTTTTTTGCTTCATCCAGACTCAGACTTAAGCTTCAATCCCTAGGAGTACCTTTTCTGTTTCGAGGCAGAGCTTCTCCTTTCCTCCAAATGTTATCTATTTTTACAATGCCTTGAGCTCAGAAATAGATGGTGCCATTTCAACACCGGAAACAGAATTTTTAAATGTAACTATTGTATGAGTTATGACTGACAAGTCTGGGCCCTGCATAGTTTTAAATTCAGTTCTTTACCCTTTAGGAGTGACATGGTACATGTTTCTTAAATGATATTAGCAATATTTTTTTTTTCCTATTTTAGAAAACCTGTATGAAGGCAATGGTACAACAATAATATGAATTTTCACTGCATCTGACTGCTTCTGTTTTAACATTAGAGTCACTGGAGTGAAGTAACTCCAGTTATTGAAAAGCAAAAAATAATGCTTAATGATGCTGATCATTCCACCATGCATGGAAGTTGAGACAAAATTTGAACATATTAATAGACATCTTTACCATTCAAAAATGCACACATTTGCAAACAGCAGATAAAAATGAATTGTGACAAACGCCTATTTCTAGTAATTTTTTTTTTTTTTTAAATACAAATTTAGTGCTTTTTACTAGGTGCGAAAAAGCTTAAGAATGCCACGGTACAAAATTCATATTCCAAGCTAATTAACATACTTCTTGTGCCTGTATCTTTGCACAAACAAAAAGGATGTTGCCAAGGCTAGTTCATGGAGAGATTACAGAGGAGAGAAAAAAAGAAATAGAGATACTGAGCTTTCATTGCCCAGTGGTGTCCTGCACAGCTCAAAGGTATACAACTCTAGCATCTGATAGAAAAGACTGAGGATGGGTAAGATCAAAACAGTTGCATCATCAAAGCGCAGCCAAAGCAGGAGCAGCTAATTGCTGCACGTCCCCTCGCACTGCAATTAGTGACAGCAGCAGTGACTCCCCACCAGCCTCCAGCCCCATCTCACTTGGGGGATTCATCCCATCACACAGCCAAGGCAGAGCTGGGGGCTGGAAGACGTGGAAGAAGCTTGCAGGAACCTGTGGTTCTGAAGGGATCATTCATGCTTCCTAAACATCTCTA
Source organism: Donacobius atricapilla (assembly GCA_013397315.1). Lineage (NCBI taxonomy): Eukaryota > Metazoa > Chordata > Aves > Passeriformes > Mimidae > Donacobius > Donacobius atricapilla. The sequence continues at coordinate 693,561 of WBMY01000363.1, read as the reverse complement.
GTTTTTTCGTGTGGCACATCCACGGTAGGGTGTAAGTTCTAAATGCAAACCTGCATCTACAGCTCCTGGCTTTATTTTGAAAGCTCTATAAAGATATTTCTACATGATAGTTACATTTATTCAGACATTTATTGCCACAACCTTTACCTTTTGCAATGCTAAATATTGTTCTTTACCGCCCAAGAAACGGTATATTTTTAGATATTAATGTGGGTATTTATTCTAGTCAGAGCCTTCTGGAAAAGGCCAGTATTTCCAAGGCTGATTTTTCACTTTACTCACTACCAGGAGTAAGAAATGATAAGCAATATATGCTACCAGAACCACTGGAAGCAGTTATCCAGAAGTTTCCCTTGCGATGCACCCAAAGGGGCCATCCCAGGATGCCTCCTCAACCATCCTTCCCAACAGCAGCTTTTCATTGTTCCTCCAACACTTGTGCCCTGTGTGAGCATTGGGGCTGCCCAGAGCTGATGGTTGTGATCTTCATGAGGCATTCCAGCACCTAAACTGGTGCTACATGAGTGCTGGAGATGGATCTTTTACAGGAGCATGCAGTGATAAGTCAAGGGTGAATGGCTGTAAACTGAAATAGGAGAGATTTAGATTTGATATTAAGAAGAAATTCTTTATTTTGAGAGTGGTGAGGCCCAGGCACAGGTTTCCCAGAGAAGTTGTGGATGCCCCACCCCTGGTAGTCTTCAAGGCCAGGCTGGATGGGGCTCTGAGAAACCTGGTCTAGTTAAAGGTATCCCTCTCTATGGCAGGGGGATTGGAACCAAATGATCTCTGAGGTCCCTTCCAACCCAAACCATTCTGTTATTTTCAGTACAGGTCTCATTGGGTCCAGGTAGCCCTGGGACAGCTCCATGGTGTACTGAGCCCCATCTACTGATCCCCTCAAGAGGCTCTGTAGGGATAGAAATAGATTTCTCTTAGAGGCCTTCATGTTTATATGTGCAGGATATGCCTCTGAAAGGAACTGTTAATTAGAAAATGGCAGCCTAGGTTTTCAAGTGGGCTTTGGGCAGGCATATACTTCCCCTGGTCAATCAAAAATATAGTTAGGGATTAAAACAGCCCAGCAGAGTAGCTGGCTTCTATCTTCTGCAACCTACATATCCCCAGCCAGTTCTTTGAACAAACGTAAGCAGTCTTTAACCCTCTCCCCTACATCTTAGTTTTGTACCCCTTCTGACTCTTGGTTTGTGCACTCAGCAGCAGCAGCAGTTAGGATACAGCTTGTAGGAGAGAGAGAGAGTCTCACAATTTTTGCTCATGGAAATCGTTTCAATAGCTCAAGGATTAATGCTGTGCCTGTTGAAGACAGGCTCAGACTCAAGCAAAGGTGATGTGCATGTGTAGGAGCTTGAAAGCCTTTTCCTAATCAATACCTGCAGCCCATGGTTCAGGGAGAAACACCTGGATGCTGCGGTGTCACAGCGGCTACCTTGAGCACAGCAGGTGCATGTCATAAATTTAAAGAACCAGTGCAGGCAGAACACTTTTTGACAAACCAAAATTACTTTTTTTGAGAAATAGGAAGCTGAGAATTTGGTGTGTTAAGGTAACAAAGCAGAAGTTCAAATCCATCACCCTTACAGCAACATGATCCCTTTGGCAGAAAGCTCAGTTACACTGAGACTATTTATGTACATAATAATGTTATTCTTGGACTACAGACATCAGTTCTGCTTCTGTATGTGGATTATCTCTTGAATCCTTCAACTTAATCCTCTGGCAGCAGCTGAGAGAACCATGGTGCATCAAGGCTGCCACGGCTCTGAACAGTTTGTTGGTGTGACCCTTGACTTTTCCAAATATGTCCCACCTCCCTCTCAAACAGGATCTGCACAGACTCTGTAACTCTTAGAACTAACTAGTCCAATCAATCCCACAGCTCCTTACAGCAGCTCTCCAGGATGTTACTCTTTTTTAGTGTAACGACTGTAGTGGTTATTACATTCGCCTAATTTTTATTTTAGTGGAATAGGATTAAAAGAAAAGCAAAACAGGTTTAATTCAAAATAGAAACAGTTAGATTTATTAACATACAGTAAAGGTAAACAAACAAAAAAACCAACTACGAAACCCTCTTAAAAATAACTCCTCTTCCTCCCTAGCAACAATCTACTTTTTCACGAAAAAACAATGCAAAGGGATAAAACATCAGAACTTTTAAGTCAGCATCACTTAATAAAATAGTCTTTCATTCAGTCTTTTGAGAGAGATAAGTCTTTCTTGATTCTTCTGGTAACTTTCCACAAGAGACACAGTCTGTTTGTGACTTCTAGCTCTACTAATGCAGCCCGCCTGATACTGCATCATGTGAGCTTCCCAAAATGTAGCTTTTTATATGACTACATAAGGGCTTGTGGATTTT
>WBMY01000363.1:646664-690996 GCA_013397315.1 Donacobius atricapilla | reverse complement strand
TCCGGAGGGCTGGCCCTGATCTCGGCCCCTCGGCCCGGCCGCGGCTCCCGGGGACTCCCGGGGCCTCCCGGGGCCAGCCGGCCCCTGGGCCCGGGGCCCTCCCGGCCCGGCCGCGATGTTACCTCATGGCAGAAGTCAGTGGAAAGAAGGCGGGTCTCCCAAGATTCCTGTTTTTAAGCAGTGTCCCAGAGGGTGTACGTACACCTTTTACCTGATTGGCCAGCTTAGCTGTTAGTTCCAAAATGGATTAACAATTGGTTTTTCTTACCATTTATGCTAAACCAATACACGACCATTCTCTAATCTTTTGTTATCACTATAAAAATTATTTTATCACTTCACAGTTAGAGGCAAGATATGTATATAATGCAAGACACATAGTGATTTTACATCACAGAAAAGGTTTTATTTTGAATATATGATTTTACATCTTCCTATATTTTGTGAACAGTAGTGTAATGGAATATCTTTGCTGACTCAAAAGTGGGATGGTATCCCCCTTAAAAGAGCTTTTTAATATGTATTTTAGTTTATTACTTAAGGCTGAGGGGAACAGAGCAGAGATGTGTTCAAACTACATTGTTGTTGACTAATACCCCAAACAGAGGTAAGCAGTGCTCTGCTAGACCTCTCATAGATATGGGATTTCTGCAGCATTCTCCATTTCCCAGGATAGAAACACAAGACAAGGGGATTGTATCAAAGGCAAGAGTAGACCCTGGGCCTTTTGAGTGCCAACAATGCACTTTATTTACAATAGTATCCTGCTTCAATAGAAATATATTCACTGTGATCATCTCTGCAAGTATTCACATCTACGTGGTTGCTCATTATACATTGCTCTTGACCAAATATGGATTTTAACATTTTCTCCCATGTGTCCCCTAACAAGCACTGAAACATTGCTGTGAGGTATTTCTGACTTAAGAAAATGATGGGGTCATTTGCTTAACAGATAAATACTTGGACTGACAACAGTCTCAAAAGATGTTATATTGATTTTGTATAAGGGCTGAATTTGGCTATGTCATTAAAATTATTTTACCTCTGTCATGAAAGTTACTGGCAATGAAGTATCTTAGAAGAAAAAGGGAAAATATTTCATTTTAAAAGCTAAAAATGAATATTTGCTTTATCTTTTCCTCAGTACATCATTAAATACTCACCCAAAACAGACTAGCACTAAGTATGTAGTCTATAAAGAAAAATATAAAATTTTAATATCAGGCATATTCATCTAGGTTATGGAGAAGACACAGAAGGACAGTTTCCTCTTGTCTGTAGGTACTCTGGGAATTTTTAGGCGTATATAGCATCATACTCAGATGTTTTCACTACACTTGGGAAGAGAATGTTGCCTCTCCACTCCTTTTATATTTATTGTTCACTGATTAACTGTTGTAGAAATAAGAGTGACACTGAACCTGTTCATTAATAACAATTTCCCTGGAGCCTTTTGCACTATGTTCTATATTCCCCAACTTTACCTACATCTGCAAATACTTTCCTTGATGACCAACATATCTCTGCATGTGTTCTTGCCTTTACTGCAATCCTTCTTCTTTTCAGTAATTAAGTAGGTCATCATTCAGCGCATATAACTGTTCCTTTTCCCTGTACTGATTCTTTTAAAATTGCTCTGAAATTGCAAGAGAATATCTGCCTTTCTAAATAAATTCCATTCAAACTGTAGATTTCTTGTGAAGAAAAAAAAATTTTTTTTTCATTTTTATTTTTTTAATATATATAGTAAGGAAAAGCCTTTAAGGACAGGATGCTAAGTACTCTTTTTGTGAATAAATGAAATTTTGGAGGAGAGTGAGAAGGAAGGTAAGTTTGCTTTTGTTTTCAGAAAATAGGAAGACAAATTTTCTTCTATGTTTCTCATGGAAACAAAGAAAATCAGAATCAACTTCTACAGCAGCATAGAGTGAATGTGGTCAGTCTGTTCTCATCATTCAAAGACTGCTCTTTTCTAATTTTCTTTAACCATAGTGTATTCTGTGAGCAAGTGGTTCTTTAATACTTATTTTACCGAGCAAAGATACAAACTTATTAATTTTTTTTTATCTATTGCTGTGGCATCCCTTCATAAGGTAAAAATCCTAAGATAGCCTTGATATAAATTTGATTGTTTATGTATGGATCTGTTTTATTACTAATAAAATACACTGTTAACTTTCTGAAAGCTATACAACCATAGAAACTTGTAATAATGTGATGTGCTTTGACTTTTAAAAGTAAACTCGAAGAAAGTGGGATAGTATTAGAGTTTTTAAAGCCTCTTGCCATGAGGACATGCCAGATACATACTGACACATTATGCAAATTTGTCATTGTGATTTACATTCCTTAATGACCTCAAGATGCTCCAGATTTTCTTTTAGATGCACACAGACAATAAATGAAGAACAGTACATGGATGAAATTAGGCCAAAAGTCAAGATATATCAAAGCAACATGAGTGACAAATATGAAACAGTCAGGCAGCATCAGTCTTCCTAGATGTCCAGCTATGTTGAACCAATATAAATATTTGATGTGATAGAAAAAAACAAATGCCCAGCAGCAACAATATTTTCCTTAAGGAGGTAAAGTCCAGCTGTTATTTCTTCCTGTCTCCCAAGCATAATGTGCAGTGGTGTGGTCTGGATGAAAGAAAGCACAGAAATGTCCAGAACAGTCAGGAAAGAATGGAGATATTTCAGCTCATTGAAAATAGAGCTGTCTTTTGTCATTTTTATACTGTAATAAGAAAAAATTTCTGTTTCAGATTTAAATTGAATGTTTGCTCTATCTGTAATGTAGTAATCATTGTTCAAATGAACTTAGGGTAGGAAACAACTTCTGAATCTCACAAATATAAAATAATTTTCTGGTCATCATACTTTTACAAGCATTAGGTTTTAAATGGTTATGAAGGATGATTGGAGGACAAACTCTCTATTAGAAGTAGTTAAAATGCTGGGGAAAGGTGTGCATACCTAGGTTACTTATCCAAATATAAATAATCAGGTAAAAGTATATTATCCTTTGAGACAAGAGCTGTTTTTAAAGTAAGTCTTTTGAAGTGGAAGAGGGTTTCCCATTAAATTATATATTATATTTGTTAAATCAGGCATTTTAGGCAGAAATTATGGCTGTAGTTTTACTACTGGAATAAGAAAGCCCTGCAACCTGGACCATTCTCAGGTCCTGTTCAGGTGTTGGAGAAGGGAGAGTGAAAGAAAGAACCCTCAGTTCAAGAAGTTTTCATGTTCACCTGAGCATAAAATTTCAGTTTCCACATAGCCATTGCACAAACCCAAGTTCAAACTAGGTCAGGACTGTAAATGACTATAATAATAGATCTTGGTTCTCTCTGTAATTGTTCATCCATAGCAGTTTTCTGTAGAACAGCATGAGGAAGCTGCTAGCTACAGAGCCTCTGTTTTGTGGCTAGAAGATACCCGTTCTCACAACTCACCAGCAAGTACCTTTTGGCAACTCTAGACTCACTTGGGATTGATTCCTCATGAAGCCTCACTTTAAATGCAAAGCTTTCCTGATATTCTGTGACCCTAGGACTGTCCTTACACAAATGAGCTGACTAAATTTTAGGATGTGAAGTAGAAACTGACACGGTAACTCTGTTTCAATTTCTATTCCATACACATGATCATTAACTGAAATGTAGCAACAAAATCTATCGATAGTCGCACCTCTAAAGGTGCTACAAAAATAAAATTACATAGTTTGATTTCTACTACTGTCCTTAAAATAGGATCTCTGTCACCCTCTGAAAAACCTCAAGCTTGACCTCCTATTTTACAGTTTATCCCCTTCGGTTAGGTCAAGAAGAATATTTTTAATCTCTCCTTTGATCTCTCTATCCCTATGGTTATGCATGATGGAGGAACTCATGAGATAGAATCATTGCTGTCAATAGAAAGACATGGGCAAGTTTCTCTAGAATTTTTATGATGGAATTGGTTGGATATGTGTTTTAGGATTAGTTTTGCTTTTGAGCCCATGGTTGTCATTTCTGGGTTTGGAAAATGGCATGGAGCAAAAGAATGCTGAAATATTTTTCCCAGAGATATAAATGGAAAAGTGGGAAATAAGTTGCAGGTTTAAAAACTTCATAAGAGATAGTTGTTTTACAGTATGTATATAAATAAATTGATTACATGGCTACTGAGTGACAGGGGTTTATGGGGGCCACAGAACCTTATTCAGAAGCAGCTCAGTTGTGTTCTGCGGGGCTTGGTTCAGCAGCATGATGAACTCAAACCCAACACTTCTGTGTGCTTAAGTTGCTAAAGATTCTTTTCTGGTTTGTTTACTGTTTTTCCTCAGTCTTAAAATGAAAATAGCCTTACTTGTTTTCAACAGCCCATTGAACAGCTTTTGTCAGTAATAATTTTCCTTTACAAAGGCCAATTCCCAATTTGATTTCTTTCCTGAAATACTTAGCAGCTTTCACCTGAACCCATTCCCTTCTCCCTTTTTTTGTAATCACTTCTCCAGTGCAAGGTATTGAAACCCAGGTGATTTCCTTTCATCCATATTCTGTCCTTTTCCTGTGGAAGGTGGCTATATGCTTATGAAAAAGAGCATCATGCCCACCCATTACCCTTCAGCTGCCACAAAGCAGGAATAGGGTTAAGGAATGTTAGGGCTAAGACTTCAGGGTGGTCTTTCACAATTTATGGGTTCTGTAGTCCAATCTCTGCCTTCACGTACCCTGTGTGTGTGTGTGTGTGTAAGGCCAAGCAGTCAGGCTGACTGCTACTGGGGAACAATTTTATCACATATCATGATGAAAAGAAGAAAGGAATCTGGTGTAAAACAATGATATAGTTATATAGATATATAGATATATCTATATATAGATATATAGATGATATATAGATATATAGATATATAGATAGACATATAGACATATAGATCGTAGCTCACTGAACAATGAGACCAATTTCTTTGGGAACTGCTGTTGAAAAAGGTGAGATGATTAATTTTGAAATTTCTGACAGTTGCTGTAACTGTCATACCAAAACGGTTCTAAGTCTTAGAAATAAATATGGGCTTGTTTGTTTGTAATGCTGCTTATCACTAGACAACCAACTTTCTTGGGAGAGGTGAATGATATATCGTATCTTGAATCAGCACTGTCTCGAGCGTATTTTTTAATTCATATATCCATCTATAGCATGACATATCTGAAAATCATCAAGACTGTGAATGGTATGGCAAAAAAACCTTTAATGAGATGTGTCAGAGCTGCTATCACATAGCCTGGTTAGAAAATGAGCACATTCAGCATACGTACAATTACACACCATATTGTTCTGCAGTAACACTTTATCCCCATGTCTGTGCATGAGGGTCTTCTGACTGGGGAAAAAAAAAAAGGCCAGGAATGGTATCCTGCTCCTTTTTTAAATCTGTCAAGTGGATGTTTTGTGTACTTTGGGAAAAGGCAGAAGAGGTAAAAGAAAAAAATGGTCTTGTTAATGAGATGTTTTTAAAGCTCTTTAGATCTATTAAACAAAAAGGCCTAAACATGTACAAAGTTCTATGCTATGACATACACAGAACACATTTCATGTTAAAAGCTATTGTCTTGATAATATTGTCTTAAAAGCTATTGCTTTGATAAACTCTGGTCTCTTAATACATGTAATAGAATGAGAAACTATTTTGCAGATCACTTTTTATTTAATTATTTTTTATACAGAGAGTCAGGGATACACTGGGATATGCGAGAACTGAGTTCAATTTCTGGCTTTTTGACAGTCTTGAATAATAATGGGAAAGATAATTAGAACAAGAACCTAAAGTAAATGAAAATATTGCCAGTGATTATAATGGGATCAGAATTTGGTCCATTTCCCTTTCACAAAATGAAGCTATAGAAGTGCTTAGAGTCTCACATGACAGTCATAAGAATGAAAACATTACAGTAAAAATAATGTGGGTCAAGTTAGTACTAAGAGGATATGTAGTAGGTACCTGGTTATGACTGAGGGATTCAACAAACAGATCAGGTTACCAAAATCTTTTACTCCATGAATGAAATGGGGGAAATCTCTGGGGTTTCCATCAGAATATAATTTTAAAAATGTAGAAAACTAGTGCTCATTCAGGGTCAAAATGTAATAACAAAGGCAGCACACTGACTACTGCAAAACCACAGTGTGAATGCAGAACAGGCCCTTGTATTTGAATTTTGGTCCTGAAAGCCAATGAAGACTATTTTTTGCTTCATTTTCCAGAACTGATATTTCTTAGTCATTCTCAAGCCATCTAAAAGATTTATTTCTATTTTACACACACGAAGCTTAAAATTTCTTTAAGAAACCATGAAAATTAAAAAAAAAAATAAAAAACCTTCTACAATATTTTCTTGATTAAAACTCCAAAGACAAAACAAAAGATCATGACCTGGATTAAGCAGTCTCCCTCTGTCTTTCTTCAAATTAACATGAAAGAAAAAAGAAAACATTAGCATGTTAATTTAGAAAAACAAAATATGAACATGAAGACATTTACCACAACTGCTTTTTGTTGTGAGGGAAAAAAAAGACATCTGGGACTAAAATGTTTTCAATTATAGTGGATTGGAGTATACAGTCAAACTGAATTCAATAAAATGGAAAACAGGTTTCGTGACAGCAGAAATGAGTGGAGGGGAGAAATCTCATCTGAAAAGCATAGAATATGACNTTAATTATATTTAATTATTTAATTAATAGTAATTTTTACATAAGATGAAGGAGTGGCAAATGAAATAAGAATGGTCATCCAGGCTCTAAGTCCTTTGCCAATATTTGACCAAGTTCAGGTAGCCAAACTCCTCAGTATTTTCTAANAAAAAAAAGAAATAATGTTCATGCAGTATGTGAAGAAGTTTTAGAGTTGGCATACTATTAAGAGAGTATAGAATGCATTAAGAATGCATTTTAAACACCCTGAATAAGTTTACTTCTAAGGTTACCATGGTGTTCCTTTACTTCTTTGGTATAAAATAATATCTACATTAATACCTAATTAGAGAGGGAGCAAGTGGTTTTATTTCTGTTTCTCATTTTTAAAAGCCTATCTTCATACTGCCTGCAGGAAACAAGTGTGGAGGATGTGGATAAGATAGAATTCTACCACAGCGATTTAATACACTTAAAGNCTGGTTTCATCAGAATGCAAAATGTAGTTTTAGAAGGATGTCTGCACTTTCTGTAGTTCAAAAGTCGTGTAAAGTATGTCAGTGTTCCTGGATTGATAAGGCCATACTGAGCGCCTCTGAGTTCAGTGGCAGCCACCTGGGAGCAAGGGTCCCTTCTAGCAGGCAGCTTTGGAAGATCAGGAGGGGAAAAGTACAGAATAATGAGTTGGTCTTACTTATAACATCTTGCTGACACCTGGTTAAATAACTGAGTAGCTTATTTAAACCAGAACGAAGTGCTTTTTTTTTTTTTTTTTTTTTTTTTTTGTTCTTTCTTTCTCTTTTTTTGAGNAAAAAAAAGAAATAATGTTCATGCAGTATGTGAAGAAGTTTTAGAGTTGGCATACTATTAAGAGAGTATAGAATGCATTAAGAATGCATTTTAAACACCCTGAATAAGTTTACTTCTAAGGTTACCATGGTGTTCCTTTACTTCTTTGGTATAAAATAATATCTACATTAATACCTAATTAGAGAGGGAGCAAGTGGTTTTATTTCTGTTTCTCATTTTTAAAAGCCTATCTTCATACTGCCTGCAGGAAACAAGTGTGGAGGATGTGGATAAGATAGAATTCTACCACAGCGATTTAATACACTTAAAGAAATAAAAACAACAAAAAAACCCACCCAATTTTTCTCTCCCAAATAATCTCTCAAGGGATTTTGCCACTTCTTTAGTTTCATTTTTGTTTTCCCTTCAAAAGCAAACTCATTGAATTTCTCATAATAGTGAAGTAAGATTTAATTAAATAATAATTAATTATATTTAATNTTTTTTTGGTCCTTACTTCTTTTAATTGAAATATGTCAAGCATTGCTGGAGGATGTTATTGATGCTGAATGCATGGGCTCAAAAAGGGATTAGGGAAAAAAGACCCCACAAACTTGCAGAAAGTGCCTCTTAGAATACAGGTCAGATTTCTGATTGTCAAGAAATGCAGAGTGCGTCAGGATTGCACCCCATTTGCCTTCTATAAACACTACTCGAGATCACATGTAGTTTCCACGGTTTAAAAGCTGGACAGCACATTTTTGCTCCTTTTTAGTGCCTCTGAGAACATCTTTCCAGCAAATGTCATATTTTTCTTCCAGGAGGTTAAATAGATCATTCAGGGCAAGAGGAACTGTCCTTCACCATCCTTCTCTGTTAGCCAGGCAGGTTAACTTGTTTGGCCTCACTGTCTTTGACAGCTTTGGGTAGTTTTTTTCTTACCAGAGCACAGAAGATCAGCAAGCTACTAAAACATGTTAATAATGTGAGTTTTGAAAGGCAATGTAGTCTTTCCTTTCACATGCAGATAACAGATAAATCTGAAGCAAGAAGAAAACTTCCCCAAAAATTTATTCTAAGGAAAGATTGAACCTTCTTTTTTGAATCTTGCGTTCTTGTCATCCCTGCTTCACTATTGGTCCCTGTTTCTATGGCAATCTCTGATACAATTTTTATTAAGACACCCCCTCAAACTTCCCACTTGATTAAACTAATCGATTTAAATTATTACATTGCTTTCTATTTCAGGGAGGAATAAACCTGGCCACTGCAGCAGGGCTTGGTTCTTCCCCATTCAGTTGCTTGTTCTTTGTTCCTTCATTAAGGAGTGTTGTTATCATCCCTTATCTCTTCTACTTTGTTTCTTTTGATTTTATCTTTATGGAGCTGTGTCAGGTAGTACCACACAAATCCACTCAGAATAGCCTGGTATTTATAGGTATCACTTAACCACCTCCACCAATTTATTAAAATAATATGAGTCTTGGCATATTTCACTTGCATTTACAATAAATAAAAAAATAAATGAGGCCTGTGGAGTCAAATTTACAAAATTTAAGAGAGGAATGCAAAGAATGCACAGCAAAGTCTCCTATGACACAAACGGTAAAACAAGCCCATACTTCTTTTACATATTTTCACCAAGCTTCACATCATGATGCTTCTTCAGCATAAATCATTTAAAAAATGCTTTAACTCACAGAAATTTGTTTAATCCATCAATAAAATACTGAATTAGTTTATTTGCCTCTAACCTGGGTGTTATGCTTTGTTTTTAACTTGAACTAATCAGTTTTCCTCTGTGTTCATCACTTTCCCCATCTCTAAAGTGGGACTAATGCTTTTCTCTTAAAAATCTCAAGACTTAATTTATTAAAACCAATTTCAGATCCTCAGACTGAAAGCACTCTAGCAGTGCTATGCATTTTTATTATTACAATATTTGTAATCAAGCCTTTTATCCTGGGCGACAAAATGCTCTTCTCTTAATGGAGATTTCCTCTTTTGTTAAGACATTTAGGAAAATAGCAATCAAAATCCTTAAAGAATTACCATTACATGTGTTTCTGCCACAAGGTGGTGATGGGATAGCTGAGCCCATCATTCTGCCTGTTTGGTGAACGTTGTGTGATGACAGTGAGTTAAATGCTAAGACCTTGACAATCTGCATATATAAAACAAATGTTTTCATAATATGAAAATTAAGACCATTCTTTTCTCTCAAGATTGCATAATTCTCAGATCATCATCCATCTGTGTATATCCTTTATTTTTTCTTTTCACTTATTTTAATAGCTTTATTTTGCAACTTAATGTTTTTCCACCAGCAGGTGAAAGCATTCATAAATCTGTCACAAACAGTTGCCAATGAATATTCATATCTGAACTGTCTGACTGCAGTAGTGTGACATTTTTATTTGATTCTAGAGGGGAAGCAAGCTTAGACATGCTTCTTATTTCCTAATGTATCCTGACTGATACTCAGCATGGTACTGCTGAGTAAGTTAATGTAATTAGTAACCTTAAACTACTAATTTGAAATACAAGCATACATGAAGTTGTTTAAGAATAAAAAGCCTGACTATGAGATAAAGGGCAGCTACAAACTGTTACTCACATACTTTTTTTCTAGGTTTGGCAAATAACTGGGATGCTTTAAAGCCAAAATCTCCTCCTGTTCAGTCACAATACTTTCCCAACTATTGGATTGTTTATCTGTAGCGCAGAAGAAGAGAGGCAGTCAAATATTTCTATTCAGTTTTTCCCAATCATCATGCTAGTAGTTTTTTTATTCTCTATTGGCGTTGTTATTCAGTCGTCAGAAGAAAAGTAAGGGCTTGTAGTAATTCCTTATAAACCAATATTTTGGCTGCTGTATTTAGGAAGGAGCTCTTTGGTCTTTAAAATTTGTTGTGCCCCTGACCTAATATGTTGCTTTTGCTTCTTGAGGACAGTGTTCTTTCTATGAGCTCAGTCACAAATGACAAGAAAGAGCGTCATTTTTATTTTTGTTTTCATTTCCTTGCCCCAGCACCAGTCCCTAACTTAGCAGGAAGCAAGAATCTTCATCATTTTTTCACTGTTTCCTCTCTGGATAGTTTACACATTAATGTCACTTCCATTTTTTTCTTGATCAGACTTTATGGTAGGAGTCAAGGGAGAATCTTAGAGAAGCTGGATTTTTGCATCCCACAAAAATCAATATTTGAACACCTACCTTTCAGTAGGTGTCTTTGGAAATCTAAGCATTCATGCTTTCTCTTAATTAGGCAAAAAACCAAAGTTGCTGTAAAAGTAGAAAAGAAAAATATTCTAGTGCTGTTTTCCTTCAAGCAGTCCTGTGAAATCACCATAGAAATATGCACTGCCATTAATCTGTGGAAAGATAGGATCAAAATTAATGCTTCCACAAACTTGAATGAAAGACACAGTTTGTAGGCGACTAATTGTATTTGAGTGTGGTTTGAGTCCCTCACAGAGGAATCATTGTGTAGTCCAGGTCATGGGATTTACATCACTGACGAAGGGTACAAATTAGCCTTTTAATAGTAACCGTACCTAGAAATGGCTGGCAGCCTACTGAGATCCTCAGTTGTGGGTTATTATTGCAAAACCATGGAAGTATTTTGACTCTGAAGTTGATGCAATCCAAGTTATGGCTTTGTTTTTCAAGGAAGTCTTCCAGCTGTGCTGCAGGGTGTGTTAGCTCTAGTTGAAGAGGTGCGACATACACCTTGAATATCCTAGGCCAGATCTCAGAATTTATCAATCACAGGTAATTTAGAGATTGGGAGTCATTTATTGAATTCATCTCAATATGAGTAGCAACACTTAGCTCTAAATAAGCTTGAAATAAAATTTAAAAAAAAAAAAAAAAAGAAGTTTTCTTTCTGCCTCGCTGGCAGGTCCTCATAATCTTGAAGAACCTGGCAGCTGGTGAATGAAACTAATGTTATTCATTAGCTGTTTGGAAGGCTAAGTCAGTTTTAAAAACAGAATTATAGCTACTGGGTCAGTTAGGCATCGCTGAAAATTAGATCTAAAATTAAATCTGTAAAATCAAAACTACTTTCATGAAACAAGAAAATGGGATTTGAAAGCTTCCAGTGCCTGGAAGAGGCAAATCAATCCAGCTGATTCTGCATTAAGGCTTGGTAGCAGTTTTGTGTAACTTAACTGCAAATACACATGTACATGCATTAGATTTCAGGTTTCAGCCATGAAGAATTGCAATGTGTTCTCTAGAAACAGATTTATGAATGAATACAAAACATGCAATTCTGCTCATGCCTAGAATGAGGAATATTAAACTTACCCAGAACTGGAAACCCAGGGCAAGAGGAAACAGACTGACACCAGCATCTGATTTGAAGAATCTTTTCTTCGGTCGGGTATCCACAAGACATTTGGGAAAAGTTTATCTGAATGACATAGATATCAAGGTTTGAAGGTAGATTTACAAATAAATGTAATTTGACCCTGAGCACTATTTGCTGGTGACAAAGTTATTCTCTGCAGAAGGATTTTTCTGAGGTATTGTGGTGGAAGGTGGTATTTTAGGAGGGATATGATCTTAGTGTAGTTCCATACAGCTTTTCAAGGCAATTGGAGATGCGTGTTATCTTAGTAAAATAAAACTGGTATTTGTTTGGGAGAATGTTGGAGGGCAGCTTATCTTTGTTTTGGGTTTTGCTGTGCTTTTTTTTTTTTTTTTTTTACCATCGGCAGGATAGAATTTTATTTTTAAATCATCATGAACAAAAGGAGTTTTGCCAAGAGAAAAATTTGGGTCAGGGTGTCTTAGCAATCAATTCTGTTTTTCCAATTAGCCTACAAGAATCTCAAACCTGGATCTTCCTGTCCTTTTATTCCCTACAAGACTCAGTTAAAATCTGGGGTTTGTAGACTATCTCCCAAGTTATTAGCATTTTCTATAGAATTATATCATGTTTTGTTGACTCTCACATTAACACTGAAAGAGTAATAGTATCAATTATTTGATAAGTAATTAATTTTTCAGGGGTAATGGACCAAATTAATGCTTTCTATATCACACTGTAAAAGTTGATTTATTAGAACTATTCAGATTGTTGTACATAGGGAATTAAAAATCAATGGAAGACCAGGGAAAGATACTGTAATTTCCAATCCAAACTTGTACAGAGCGCCAAATTCCAGTGACTTCCAAATGCAGCTCTTCTGTCCTATATTAAATTCTTATATGAAATTCTGGGATGCCAGTCTTGATTGGATAATTGCTACTCTTGTGGTAACTCCATTTTTCTGTAACAAAATAAGCCAGGCATGGCAAACAAAGTATGATGAGCGAATGTTTGTATAAATAAGTTTCTAGGGTTTTTCTTCTGTGTAGCTACCTGGAAATCTGCCATTTCAGTCAAGAAAATGTTTGTGAATCCTAAACACTTATTGAATGATTATCCATGTAGAGCAGCAAAACACTAGGAAATCAGAGACAAGACAAAAATGAAATTAGAGGAGAGAGATCAAAGTCATGGCAATACTGAATTCATAAGGATACATGCAGAGAAGGCAGGACTTGCTTATTGTCTAATACAAGATATAGATTGAACACAGAATTCTATTGTGATGAACCATTTAAGGAGATCTATTCTTTTGATTAAAAGAAAAACCAAAAAGAGCATCCAGACATTTTGAGTCAAACCCAAGGTAGTGTTATGCACAATGCAAGGCTAGATGGAATTCCAGGGCAGCTTCTTAGCCAAATGTATGGATCTTGAACCTTACCAGTCCTATTAAGGAACATATATTTTTCAGTAGCATTTGAATCAACAGTAGAATGTAGTATAATTTCAGTCACCTTTCCCGTTTCTATGTGGTCTGCAAAATACATGGTAAGTTTGAGCAGATCCTTTCTGTTAGGCTTCACCAAGCAAATTGCACGGTAATAACCTCTATTTGATCTTTCAGTACCTAAAAACTGCCTAGAGGCTACATGTTTCACTTCATTTCATTGGATCAAAGACAGGGAAGTCAAGGGTTTTCAAAGCACATCCAGACTCCAAGTGGTGAAAAGTGTTCTTTTGATTTCAGCCATCCAGAACAAGCAGTGCAGATTTAGTGTGAACCCCATTAGTCACCACACTCTGTTCCATTTAGTAGTCAATGATTTTCTTTCCCAAGTAGTAGGGTTATAAATTTGGCACAGACAGCTCACAATTACATTCTGTAGATGTTTAACAAGGTTCATATAAATATAGGTTTGATTTTAATTACATCCTGGGTTTATGCACAAATTTTTCCCAGTTAAGAAAAGGACTTCAGGGAATGGAAGATGTGTTCATGATGTGCTCTCTGCCTGATGCTGTTAATTCAGGACGATTGTGAGTCTCAGTACAGTAGAGGCCCAACTTGACTATTATGTAAGACTGCTTTGCCCTAACAATGGAAGCAGCAGCATTTACTCTCTTTCCTCTGGTGTCTATCCATCTTTAGAAATCAACCTTGAGAAAGCTCTAACAACTGCAGCAACTCTAGGAATTGTGGTGGTTGAATCTGAGTCTAAAAGAGAGGAGCCGTTTTAACACAATATCATTTTTGCAATGAGAAGATGCCTGAGCAAAATAAAAAATCAGAAAATGGCCTTGCCTCTGTTTCACTCCAACCTTTTAAGAAATGTTTAGATTTAATAGGTGAATTTTCAGTGGTAAGCAGCTATGGTGATTTTTAAATTAAAACAATATTTCAAACTGTAACTCTCTGCTGAAAAGTTCAGCCAATGATATTGTCCTTTAAAAACTCAAACAATTCATGAGAAATTGAACTCCTTTAAACAGCTCTACTTGATCAGAAAGGTGACCTGCATGATCTAATATAGTTTGAGCACAATTGTATCTACAGTTCTTTGAGTACATTCACTTGACCTTTTTGTCATGCAGTAATTTTTGGTTGCTTAAACTACATAAGAACCAAAACTGACCAGTAGCTTTTAGGAAAATTTAAAATCCAATAGGTTTTTATCATAGAGATCAAGGAAATATTAATACTATGTTGTAATCATCAATAGTTTTTCATTTATATGAGTATGAAATAGCTGCTGAATTTTAATTTTTTTTTTCCTTGAGCATTTGCAAAAGTTCATCTCTAAGACCATAACATTGAGCTGTATGCTACCTTTCCTGTCTGTGTTTAGCCTATTCCTATTCAACAGATATGTGGGATAGACATGCAGCATAACCCTTACAACAGTTTACTTTGGAAAATGAGTGGTGTGTAAGAAAAGTAACAGAATTTTACATATGTAATTAGGTGGAATTAAATAGCTGCCAGAAGAGGATAATTTCCAGGCGCTGAGTATTAGCACCTGCACATCTGAACTACTCTTCATCCCGTGAATTTCTTGAGAGTCTGATCTAGTTCAGTCATTTAGCAAATGAGTTAATCACTCAGCCATTCCTAGTGGTTTTACAAGAGAGGATGACTTAACTGACCCCAGCTATGTAGCTAGAGCAACATCTTGTTAGCAACTTATTTCTTTGTGAACTGTGTTCCATTTGATTCCTTTTAATCCACCACTCCAACACTCTGAGTTCTCCAAGAATTAAAAACTGCTGCTGAACAATCATAAGAAGAATATATTTCAGTAAAATTATTTGCCAGAAAAAAAATCTCTGCTTCACTATCTCCCACTTCATCTTGGTCGACTCCATCTGAACTGCAGCTATGGTACCATGTAATGTGTAGACACAAGGTAGCCTCTAATCCAGGCATGGGACTCAGATAAAATCTGCCCTTGTGTTTCTCTGGCTTCAAGTATCTCTACTCCTCTTGAGTCAGTACATATCCATTTACATACTTGAAAACTGTGTTATCTATTTGCTGGACATTCATGCAAGATAAAATGCCCCCACAAAGTATATAAAAGCAGATGTGAAAGTGCTCAGCTCAATGCTCAGGTTTAAATAGTTCATAGATATCCTCAACTGAGCTTCCAGGTTATTTTTCCTTAGATACTCGTAAGTAACTTTCTTAGAAGTTTTAAATTCTTGGGGGCAATGAGTTTCAGTATTAGTTCTTTGCAGACTGCCTGGCTTAACCTAAAATGCTACTGGAAATTTTTCTGAGCATAACAGACTAAGTAATTTGCTTCTTCTCCCTACCCTACACAAAATATGAGCACTGATTTTTTTTTTTTTTTTNTTTTTTTTTTTTTTCCTCTGGTATCCAGGACACTTTTCTCAATCTCTGTTTCTAATAGTTTGATCAGCTGGATATGTGTCACGGCAGACTCTTTACTAAAGTAATCATACACCAAAAGATCTAAAGGTTAAAAAAAAAAAATAATAATATTGGATTTCAAAAATGTGAAAAGTAATATCTCTCTATCACACTTCAGTCTCATGTTAAATGAAAGCAGATGCACTCTCACAGTCCAATCTAAAGATCAGTAAGGTCACCAGGGTCTTTGGTAGCTTCTGTGAGATTTTGTTCATAGTTTCTCCATTAGACCATCTCTATGGGCTAAGTCCACGGACCTAGAAAGTATTTTGGACCAGAGAATTGTGGAAAATATGTTTTATGCCCCTAAGAGTAAACAAGTTGTGGAAACAGTTAGCTCTCCAACCCTGCATCTGTGCAGCAATTTTAGCAAGTACTCCCAGCATCACCGCGGGGCTCAACCAGCAACCTCTGGGGCAGAGGAGGTCTGCTCATCCTCCCAGACCCAGATCCCAGCATCTCATTCAAATGCCCTGACCTACAATAACAATAAATTACCTCACATATAAAAAACTTGTATTGTAATTAGAGTTAGGGTCTATGAAGGGAGGGGTGTTCACAAGTTGACATTATTTCATCAAACTACACACCTTCTTATGCATTATTTCATCAAACTACACACCTTATAATCATTATGCATTTGATTACCATGAAGTATTATCTTCCCAGTTTCATCTGTTTTCTGAATCTAATTGGCCAAGGCAGTGACAAGTCTATGGTAATTTATTTGACTCCTTTATTTTGATCTCCTGGACAAAGTGATGTGTTCTGGAGAAAACTGTGTGTGTCTAAATAGGCTTCTTTATATATTAAACTTTAGGCTTACTTTAAATTTTAACCTATCTTCTCCTTCTCTTCTGAAGCTGTCGCACTCTCTGTCTCATAGAAAGTTCCATTTAATACATTAAAGAGATTATGATTTTGGAGTATTAAGTCAGTGCAAGTCAGAAAGGTAAACTAATCTTAGAAAACAGCAATAGATGGATGCAGGTCCAGCCCTTCCTGGGAAATAGTGGTACCTGGAGATGGGATTGGAAGAGAAATAGTGTGGTCAGAGCTTCAGCTAACAGCAAACATTTCCAGCACTGACAATCTGAACGAGGAGGAGACACTGTGCAGTCTGAGCCATGACAGATTTTTTCAAGGCACTGCAATGTACACTTTATAGAACAAATCTTAATAAAAGATTCATGTGTTGACTAAGATAAATTTGATCTTAGTTTTACCCCACAGAATACATTTAGTTTTGATTTTATGGAAAACGTTTCAGTCAATGAGGATTATATTGTTGTTATAATTAGCTATACAGATTGATCATACATGATGTTCAATAAACGTTTGGTACTTAACCTGGTTTATTTAATTGCATTTAGTCAGGGATATTGCTTGGAATTGCTTTTGTTACACCAGTGGTGATAATCTCTCCCAGTGAAAATGTTTGTCAGTAGTGACATATCTGACAGTCACTTCCATCACAACAGTGAAAGTAGAGCTCAAATACATGTTTTTCACCCAACTGATTAACCAAAAAGTCTAAGAAATATCTGTGTATTTTGACAGGAATATTAAATACTCCTTTAAAACTCAGGACAATTCCCAGGGCTGCCACATATAAAATAATGTTATATTTACATACTTTTTTTTTTTTGTCCCAAAGATATTTTTACTTCATTTGAAAAATAATATGCACAAAACCAAATACAGGTTGATTATAGAGATGTTCTGTATATAAAGAATATAATTTGACAATATCTTGGAATAGGGCATGAGGGGGAAAGGATTTTGAAACATTTAAGAAATTAATATAACAAAGAAAAGCCGTGTATAATGACTGTATGACTCTAGCCTGGTCATACTTATTACAGAAAAATAGATACACTGAAGAAATTTGTTCATGAAGCTGGATATGAAATTCAGCTTCTTGGTGAGACATGATGGGTACATAATAGGTGAATTTCCATATTAAAATTTGAACTTTTGTTGAATTTAAGATACATGTGTTGACTTTCAAAATAATCACCATGACATGAAAAAAAATCTGTTTCAAAATTATTTGAATTTTAAATCTAAGAGTTGAGTGAATAGTGTCACAAGCTAGAAATATATATGAATGAGGATAAGAACGATGAAAAGATAAGTCCATAATATATGGAATATATTACAGTTTTGAAAATGAATTGTTTAATAACTGAATTTCAATCTTTCATTCGACATAATAAGATTGCAGCACTAGTTTCATATTTTTATTGTAGGCATTGAATCCCTAGCAGCATCCCACAAAACAAAAGAATTTTTTTTTTTTTTCCTTCAGGTTGCTGGCTCAGATTAACAGGTTGCTTTAAAAATTAGCACCTAGCTGCTTTAATGAGTGTATAAATGACCAACATTTCTACTCTGAGAACCCTTTGTAAACAATACATGAGAGTAAACTCATGTCGTAAATCCACACATGCCTTTTGTGGCCTCAATTTGATATTGCCTCCAATATTCCACATCCTGTAGCTGGCTACAGAAATGTAAGGCTGGATATCAAGAACAGGTTCTTCACCCAGAGGGTGGCTGGGCACTGGAACAGCTCCCCAGGGCAGTGGGCACAGCACCAGCCTGACAGAGCTCAAGAAGAGTTTGCACCATGCCCTCAAGCACGTAGTGGGACATTCCTTGGGTGTTCTATACAGGACTGGGAGATGGACTTTGATCTGTGTGAGTCCTTTCCATCTCAGGACATTCTGTGATTCTGCAATCCAGAAATGTTTACAGAACCGTGATATTAGACAAAATTACCTTATAGCCCACCTAGAGTGGTACAAACTCTAGCTAATACCCATTGCTGATGGGTCACTTAATAAATGTTAAAACATATGCTGCGATGAATTTTGTGCTTCCCAGGATGAGGAAAAACACTTTATAAATATTTTAATTTTCTTAAAGGCTTGCTCCAAGCTATAGAATATTTAAGTTTGAAGCAAAAGGGTATTGTATTTTTACTTAGACATATCTTCCTGTAGTTTCCAAAGTTGGAAGAGAAAATGTGTAATAAAGTTTACTTTAGATTTTGGATGCATTCTCTAGAGACCAATGATACTGGTTTATTGAGAAATATATAGGTTATCCAGAAAGATATTTGTACTTTAAAGTTATTTTGCTTGCCAGCATCAGTTTTTGGCCTCTATAAATTTTAATTTTTAAAGCTCTGACTCCAGATCCTGATATTAGGAGTAAATAGCCTATTCTTTCAAGTTTAAGATGTCTGGGTTATAATTTCTTTACAGCTTTTTAATGTTTGGGGGAAAAAAATTGATTGAAAGCAATTGTGTTGTTAAGTCTTTAATGATATTAAGATCAGTCTCCAAATTTGTTATTTTGTTTGTTTATTGAAGCTGAGTTTGATGTAGAACAGCAAAACAAAGCCATGTTAAAACACTAAGGCAGGTGTCTATATATCCTTTGTAGAGAGTTAGATTTGGTTTATCTGCAAATGTGTGTAGTATGGTACTAAAAAATCCTTAGTAAAATGGCATGTGAACTATTGACAGGCAGTCTTTGTCTGATAGCTGCTGTTTAATTGAGTTTTGGCTAATTGTGTGCAGCTCTCAAAATACAGTTTCTCCCTGTTTGTGGGCTGCTATGTTGCATTCTGTCTAAAAGCTCACTCAGTGTGCTTGTATCCCAATTTACTGATTGCGTGGGCAGGAGCACTGTGAGAGGTAGATTCCTCCTAGATTTTTACTGATGTTCGCAGGGCAGAGGCTCTGCACTTATTCCATTCTTTTCATTGAGATCTTTGTGGTTCACACTGAGCTAGACATCCTGAGGAGACTGATCTCTGAGATGAATTGATGTATAACTCAACTGATATTGGTGGCCATGACAGGGAGAATTCTTGAAAAAACATTTGTCTTTAAATCTCTCAAGTCACATAAGTTACCCCAGCGTTTATGTAACTCCTAAACTATGCAGTGTATGAAATATTCCATTGGTAACATGAAAAACAATAAATCAATGAGAGATGTCTTGAGGACCATGAGAAATTTCCAATCAAATCACTTAGATGAGCAACAAGTTAGAGGTTTCCTTTGAGAAAGCAATAAGATTTCTCTTACATTTTTAATTTTCCTGTGTTACATTTGTCCCAAAATTAAAGGAAAATCCTAACCTCACAGTGCTACCTTGGGCTAAGGACTAATTCCTCATTGAAATCTTGCTTCATGTGTGTTGTCCTGGACAAATCAGTTAGTCTCTACTTGTTATCTGTAACTCAACTTCTCAAGAAGTTAGAATTGTAAGAGAAATGGAAATAAAGAACTTGGGTGCTAAAGGTTTTAGGAAAATAAACATGTAGAAGTATTTGATGGAAAATTTCACCGCTCCACCGCTGCAGAGTTATTTGTATCAGGCAGCTCCTTTGTGTTTTTAAACAAAGCCAAATGGCAGAGCTTAGCTGAGTGGAAAAAAATCTCTGCTGTGGTCTGTACCCATCCATCATATCTAAGAGGGGTAGGAGAACAAACTGCACCCCCACAAATGTTATCCCAACTTTTCCTATCCTTCAATCCCACCAGCAGGGTGGGGGCACGTGAAAGTACTTACACAGGCCGCTGGCCTCGGTTAACTTGCCCCAACCTCATGGCCCTAATACGGTTCAGATTTTTGAGTTCAGAAGACCACTATTCCTACCTTCTGGGTCATATTATTCATACATTAGCATCCATTTAGATAAGTAGCTATATATATATATATACATGTACGTGGTGTTTTGCATTGTCAGTAATGTCTACATTTCAGAGGGCATTACATTTACCTTTATAAACTCTAAAATTTATAGACTAGAGAACAAGATAATTGTCTTTTATTTTTTTTCTAACCATTGCTTCTCTCTCTGCTAAACATTGTAAATAAGAATTGTATTGTTTACCAACAAACACAATGAAGAAATTAGTGGAGAAAATTTGTTTTGCCAGGAAAACTCTTAGGGAAGAATACAAATGGGCTCTAACTGCCATTTCTCTTACACATCTCCCATGTATCTGGGTGAATTCATATGCCTTTTTTCTCTTTTTTTATAAGTCATTTTTACATGGAAAATGCTTACCCTAGGGGACATTTATATATAAATTATGCTGCTTGAGTTTTGGCTTCCTGTACACACAAAAACTGCAACTAGAATTAGAAATTCTACTCCTGAATACACAATATATATGCATCACACAAGAATGTTGCTTAATAAATTGACATTAAAGGCAATTATCTCTGGTATTTCTCTGAAGATTTTGGAACACAATGTAATAATAGCTTATCTTCTCCTTTAAATTCAGTGTGGCCCACTTAATCTGACAATGTCTAGAACAAAAACGAGCAAGTTACATGAAATAAATGACTTGCCCTTCTTCTCAGAGAGACTTTTCTGCCATGTCCTGATTACATTTGAACATGTCATTATGCTAAACGTTAGCTAAAATGTTCTGGAAATTTAGTACAAGAAAACTGGGATAGGTTTACTGTCAATTAACAGGATTAAACTGAAAACTGAAAACAAGTCTTTCAGCATTTTAATATGTTTTAAAATACATTTCTAATTGGATTAATTTTAATCTTAATTAACAAAATGTGCATGTTAGAAGAACGTAGGCTGGTGGGGCATATTTTGTAAGAAGCAAGAGAAATGTGTATGTCTTTCCGTGGCCTGGCTGTCCAGGGAGACTTGGCAGGACTTTCTACTGCTCTGGAGGAGTGTATTTATTTTTTGAAAAGACATCTGCTCCATGCCTTATTCTTACTTGTTTTGAAGCTAAAATACAGGCCAGTATGTGGGCAGGGTGATTTCTGTGCCTGAAGTAACTTCCTTGCTGCCCCAAGATTGCATGGGGATAGGGAAAGATGAGAAGGAGGTCTCCTCACCTCTTTCCACTAAGAAGAGAGCGGGGAGAAAAGTGCCCCAGGTTGGTAGGCAGAATCAGAGCTTGTGTTGTGGTTTTTTTGGTTTGGGGTTAGTTGGGAGGCTGCTTTACTCTTTCTCTCTCTCTATCTTTTTTTTTTTTTTTTTTTTTGTTTTTAATCCTACTATGTTTCACTCATCATTTCAGACCCTCCTCCGCTCCAGAAATGTAAGCACTCTAGAGAGTCCTCTTCTGCCCAGAATCCTGAGGAAGCATTACGTAACTTGAATGCCTGTTTTCAGGCCAAAATCATCCAAGGAAAATGTAGCAAGATTGAAGCAAGTTATTTATTCATTAGAAGTCAAGGAAAAGCAACAGGAATCGTTCTTAAACTGAATCTTTTAAGGGCAAATTTTGTATGTTTCCTGGGGACCCTTATGTCTATAAATAATTTATGCCCTTGCATGCTTTTGATTTCTTTTGCTGAAAATGCTTTTTTTATGACCAGGTCACATGGTCAGAGTTATCCTTTAATGTCCTTTAATGTATTTTTTCACTTTATCATTTTTCCATTTTGCTGAGGAATACATTAGCCTTTGCTACTTACCCTTGAAACATCTACTTTAGCAGCAGGCTTTGAAGAGAAAATGAGCAGTGAAATAATAGTTGCGTCTTACATACTTGGGGGAGAAATTTTACCTGAAACTTGAAAATGTCCAGGAAAAAATATTGTCTCTTCTGGTTTCCATGGAATTTCTTAAAATGTCAACTATGTTACCTTTATATATCAAAAAAAAAAAGTTCAGCAAGCAATACTTCACAGATCATTCATAGATCTGTGGATTCAGGCCCGTAAAACTATCCTTCAGTAGCTTCTCCCACGTCTGAATTTTGACTTATAGCCTATGCTACATAAGAGGCATAAAAATGCCTTTGAAATTAATGTCAAGTTTCTACAGAGGAACTTCACATTTGTGACTAAAACTAAATTTCAAAATATGTATCCAAATCAAACACTCTTAACATTTTAGGCTAATAAACTTATGAAAGGAGATCAAAATCTTTATTCCAGCCATTTTTTTCTGGGATTTTTTTTGTACTGATATTGAAGGATGCCTCAGTGGTGACTTCCTCTCCAGTCTCTGTAGAAAGGTGGGCTACCAGAAGAAGAAAAAGGTATTCCCTTTTATGTATGCATGCATATTCATTTATTTATTTATTTAAACAGTGCCGCCTTCCCAGCCTCAGGAGAGTTTCCCTATATTAATTGCCTCTGTGCTTAGATGCCTCCAATTATTAACCTGCAGGTGTCTCTAATCACTGCATATTCCCATTGGAGTCAGGTTGAGGGCTATTAGCTGTGGTGGTTAAATACAACACACATTATGTGGGTTTTGTTTACTGTTTTATCCCTGAATTTGGCCTCAAAGTTGTCAGAAAACAGTCATAAGCAACCACTTCTTTCCACTCCTGCAGTGCCTTGGATCCCATTTTCCTCCTTCTCTTCTTTCTTGGGGAAATATTTGAAGACGGTACGTAGGCTAAAGCAGGAATAGTTCTCCAAACACTGTTCCATATTATTGAACTTGGAAGTCAGTCTCACTGTTCAACACTGCTGCTTTCCACAGCCATAAAAATCCCATTTGGGAAACTTACATAGTTTTGCTAAAACTGCCGAGCTGGGATATTTGAAAATATAAGGAGCAGTGGACTCTGTCTTCATTTGTATGGGGTTATCGTGGCTTATTCAGCAGTAAAATTGTATCTAATTATGTTGGTACTAGACTGAATCTCCTTTAATTGATTAATTATAATTCACGTGTAGATTAACAGCTTTTAAAGGTCAAAACCTTTCAAATTGCACTGAGTACTTGTTTATCTCTCCCTGTGCTGTGTAAACCTGGTATTCTATTGCAGCCTGAAAGCGACACCATAATTACAGATTTGGAGGCCGAGAAAAATTGATTAGCAACCAAGGCTGGGTAGGAACAAAGGAACTGGGTCTGGTTCTTCTCCAGCTCTCCCTCCTGAAAAGCACGAGCCTTGACTGTATTTTAGAACATAAGATTTTGACAGCCTAAGGCGTTTCAGAAGTGAACAAGCACTTTAAATAAAAGGTGTTGTTGATTATGAAGCTGGCACACCGCATACAAATATATATTCTTCATTTAAATTCTGAGTAGCATGATGTGCTGGTATTATTACTTTTTAAAGAAGAAGCATGCTGATGCAAAATTAGTTAAACTTTTAATCTAGGACGCCATTATACTTTGTTTTTCCTCTCACTCAGGTGCTAACACAGAACACAATTTTTTGTGTGTGACACCCCAAGGGCCTGAAAGTGCTTGAATAAAACATGTTATTTTCACCTACTGTAAATATCTCCAATATTTTCTATACTTTACAAGCAGCATATGATTGTTACCACATTTTTTAAAGTGCTGTGACAGATAAAAGTGAAAAATACAAAAGTTTTAATTTGTGGTGGAAGCAGGAATATATTTTTCAAAATAGGAAATTTTCCCTTGTTTCTAAGAGAAAAGGAATACTTATTTTTTCTTTTTTTGAGGTTTGATATTGGAAGTGAGCAGCTCATTGTTATGAGCTGTTTGATATGTCTCATGATAAAGGTAACATTTTGGATTTTTGAGGGATTGTTTTTCTGACCCTTGATATTATGTTGAAATACAGAAAAATTAAAGCTGAAGAACATTATTCCCTTTAAACACAATGAAAAGCCTATTTGGAGCACTATTTCTTGTTTGCTAATTTGCCAACACAAACTGAAGAATACTCATTCCTGAAATATTCTGTTTTGCATAAAAAAAGAAATTAGGTGTAAGTCATTGGATTCTGTGTGTGAAATTAAGACCACAATGCAATTTCTCAGACAAAAGAGAAAATGGAGGCCAAACTGGCAGAGCAGTTGCCTGGAGAAAGCAGACCTAGAGGGAAGAGCTGTCTCAAGTGTGTATAGATATCTGTATCTTTACTCTGGTAGTCAAGTAAAATACTTCAGGACAGGACTTGAAACGTATCAAGACTGATCCCTGCTAAGTCAGGTTTATTCCAGATAGGTGTCCTTACCCTAACTTAGATTCTACTGCTAAAAAAACACCTTTGGATGATACCTTAATTTTCCTGATCTTGCTGTAATTTTCAAAATTTAAAAAAAAATTCATCAGGAGCAATGTTAGTTACTGGGAAGGTGGGATTGAAAGTATAAATACATCTGGTAAGATCAAGGAGTAGGAGTGGCTGGGAAAAACACAATAACAGTGAAGTCTATTTTAAGCTATTTAAATTTTTTCCAGGGCGGGATATATTCTGAATACTGTATCTCTCAGAAATTGAGAGAAGATATAGTATGAAAAACAGAGGAAATGTTCAATAACAAAGTGAATTTTGGTGTGGTTAGCCAATATCACAGAGTCAGAAGGATGTTTCATGGAAGATATGTGTAAACAGTAGAAAAATATTTCTAAAAATTAACCACACATATTTGCATCCACTGTATAGATGGAGCAAAAGACACATTGGAACCACCCATCTCTCATGACTTTGCACTCAATTTATTTCTGGGTGTTATTAGAATAGTCAACACAGCATTGCCAGCCCATATTTTGGAGGGAGAAGAGACAGACAACTCACCAAAGCAAGCATGAAAAACCAACCAACAACAACAACAAAACACCAAACAGTCAAAAAACCCCAAAGGCTGGGGTGCGCTCCCTAAAAGCTCCATGGCTGCTCCCCAGCAGAATTCCCATCCTCCCTGCAAACATCACAAACTGAGGCATAGTACAAAGTACGTGCTGAGGGAAAGGAGACACCATCATTTCTGATAGTCATACTGATTTTATAGTAACTGAATCTAATTTTCATTCATCTGGCTGTTCTAACAATGAAACCAATTTAAAAGTCACAATTGTCAGCAACTTGGCAGAACAACAGTAAACATCTAAGCAAGATTGGCAAGGAGCTTTGAGATATTAAGAAAATGTGCATTTAAACAACATTAATCCTCACTTTCCTTATAAGCTCTTCCCCTTCTAGGCTCCTTGGAATTTAATTTGGCCCTGGCTTAAAGGAGTTATAAATGGAAGTAATTTAAAGATGGATGGATGTTAATTTAAAGATGCTGTCATTTTCTGACAGAGCCAGGTACTGAAGTGTAAGAAAATGCATAAAGAAGATAGTGCATAATCAGGAAATGCCAGTCAGACAACAATTTGATAAATTGATGGGAAAGAGACATGATGCTTCTAATGGCCTACAGTCTCTAGCAAATACAACATACTTGATGAGCTAATTTCTGTGATGGCACACAAAGCAGGTTTCCTAAATTATGCTACACAATTGTGTATGTTTATACCATAAATGGAGACACATTTTTTTTAAATAAGAGTAATATCAATATTACCTCCACTAAGCAGTAATGTAAATTGTTTAATATATAAACATTAGTGTGAATTGGAAAATTAATTAAAAGAACAAGTCACTATAATTATGATAAATAAAGCTTATCTTTATTGCTAGCATGCTTCTCCAGCAATCTGTCTAAATGAGAGGAAATTATATGCCATCAACTTCCCCAAGAGCTAAAGTCTCATTTTAAGGATCAGGTATGCTACACTGAAATTAGAAAAATATCTGCTTAATCGGTATCACATCTTAAGCAGGATTAGAGAGAGAGGCTGGCCCTGTTTTGCCACCTGTTCTACATATACAGAACACAATTCTTGTCCCATTTAATCGATTTTTGACCCCAAGTTTCACTCATTGTGGCTAATTTAGTGGGATTTTGATGCCAGGGAAGCTGGTCAATAGGCTCTGATGATAAAGCACATGTAACTATTAAATACACAATGCTTTTCAAAATTGAGCTACTGGAATTTGTACATTGCTGTGGTGTTTTCTTATCCTAGCCTTCCCCATCTCCAGTATTTTTTTGTATTCACCAGATGCTAGTCCCCACTTTGAGAGGAAAAAAAAAACGAGTCAACAGAAAGTCCCTACAACTTTGCTGAGATATTAGAAACTATATCATCAATCTATCTCTTTTCTGGCTGGTCTTGTACACTTCTTCTCAGTAATCTGTTTAAATATTTCATTGCTCTCAATACATTGAGCAATCATTATTGAACAAGGAAATATTGAAATACACATGCTGTATGCTATTTAGTATTTCACCATTGCTTTAACGTAATAACACCTTTCACACCTTCTGAAAACCATCTTCTGAATTCAAATGTAGAGAAAAACAAAGCAGATCAGAAGACATTTGGGGATATGTGGCATAAGAAGAGAGGAAGTAGTAATAGGCAAAGCAATCTCTGTCCTGTTTTCAGTATGGTCCAAGGCTGGTGCAGCGATGGACAACTTTGCTTCCTCCTCCTCCTGCTCCTCCTCCTCCTGAGCCTGCCACTGGGCCAGTCTGGATGTTCTTGGTCAGGATCTCAGACCGGAATGGTGCCCTAGCGCCATGGCACACAACTGCTGCCAGAGGAACTAGGAATATATGCAAATAAGGTTCAGATCGTTACTTCTTATGTCGTCTCTGTTGCATAATCACATAAAAAATTATGCGTGAAGTTAACTAGAACTCGTGCTCGCAGTTATCTTTGCATAGCATAACAGCTGCATCAGCCAGGATGCAGCTGAATTTTCAAAATGACATCAAGCTTCCTTTAGTTTATAAATCACCATCTGGATGTGCCCCTAGAAAAATGGCGTTATCTCGTGTTGCTGGAAAAAACTTGGCTCCAAGTTTAAGTCAGGGCCATAAATAGAGGAAGATGTGGATTTATTATTTACTTGTCTAGTCTGGATGTTCACACATGTACATGTGGCATGCTGAAAATCTTACCATTCCTGATTTTTGAAATTTCAAGCTCATTTTTTTCCTAATATTCAACTATCCAAAGTAAAAAAAAAAACAAAAAACAAAAACACTTTAATTGGAAGATATATTCCCAGCCAGCTTTAATGAGAAAAATGTGAATTTCCTCCTAAAACCACTTGCAGACCATACACTATAAGATTAATTGTATGCATCTTACTTCTTGCCTCATTTCACTATACAAATGAGATACTGAACGCACATAAAATTCTTGTATTAGCACCTGCAAAACTTTATTTGACAGAAGTTGCATTACTGCTTGAGAAACAGTGTCTTTCTTAGTCTTCATTGCAACAGTATGGAAGTTGGTCAGCCAAGACTTGCTAATTATCTGTCTAAAACCCACTGTGCCAAAATTGATAATGTGCCACAGCGTTTAAGATTTTTGTATCTGGGAGAATTTTTAGCACCTACTGTTTTTAATGTGACTTCTGCTAATTGCAGTATTCCCACCAAAAGTATACAAGACACACCAACATTCTCTACAAAAAAAAAAAAAGGAAAAAACCCATATAAATGAAAGCTAATTACTAAGCAAAGGCTTCTACAGGATGCTTACTATGAATTCATTCTCTTCCCTTTGAACATTTTTGTGTTTGTTTTGGGGTTTGTTTAAGTTCTGGAGGAATTTTTTTTTTTTTAAAGAGCAGATTATTTTTATTTTTTCTGCAAAAATTAATAAGCCTCTGTAAGATTTGGGTCATTTGCTTTTGAATTCACTTCATAGGTGAGATATGCTTGGCTTAATTGGTTCTTGCAATGAATTCCCAGTAAAGCCTTCAGGAACAAATTTTGTTTACCACCAAATTCTATGCATGAGTGTTGTGATTCTGTTACATTAATGAAATAAGAACCAAAGGCCAAATTCCCACCTGAACTAATAAAGAATCAGCTTCTCACCAGATCTTTTCCACTAGGGAGCCAATCCTTTAAAGGGGAGGTGAAATCTGAGGTCCTCATAAAATTTGTGGTCATTTAAAAATCTTGCATGTGCCAAGTTAAAGGTGTTAGCCCCAGTGTCTTGGTGAAATTCCAAATTAAATATTTATGTTCTGTGTGCCTGAGATCTCTGTCTAATTTCATTTAAATATTATTTCTTTCCCTAATGGCACCATTCCAGTATAGTTGCTGTATTTCACTAGTGCATTTTTGCTTCATGATGGCAGTCTAATCTTTTGTGAATATTTACATACACAGAATATACAAGTGTATTTAAAGGAATTAAGACATTTCTGTCTCCTTTGACAAGTTCTCTGCATCCAATCAAACTGTCACATAAAGGAACAGAAAAGATTCAATAGAGAGATGATGAGGTCTGTTATTACCTGTGATCCCTGTGGTTGTTCAGCCTGGAGCAGAGGTTTTGGGGAGACCTCATTAAAGCCTTCCACTACCTTAAAGGAGATTATAAAAAGGAGGAAGGCAGACATTTTGTACGGGCATATAGTGGCAGAGTAAGGGACAGTGGTTTAAACTGAAAAAGAGTAAGTTTAGATTAGATGTTAGGAAAAAGTTCTTTACTGTGGAGGCACTGGGGCACTGGCACAGGTTTCCCAGAGAAGCTGTGGATTCCCCATCCCTGAAAGTGTTCAAGGCCAGGTTGGATGGGGCCCTGAGCCACCTGGGCTAGTGAAAGGTGTCCCTGCCTATCGCAGGGTTGGAATGAAATGATCTGTAATGCATCTTCCAACCTAAACCGTTCTAAGATTGTGTTACATGGAGGCGCAACTACCTGGAATTCCCTGGAAATACTACCCCAGCATGGAGAGTGACCGCAGGTCAAGACCCCTTATTAAGATTTCTTGGGAGAAAAATCTAAGATTCAGGCTGCATCCAAGCTATCTGACAAGAATTAACACTTTTATGAAACATGGGGGTTTTGCCACATCCCACCAGAGAGTGCCCAGTGATGGATTTTTCCAGGTGCAGGGAATGTATAGGCTGGTAGGTACCGGAGGGGAGGCAGCACGCTGTGTCTCCAGTGATGTGTGGGTTCTGTCATATTCCCTCGGAGACCAGTGGTCTGTTTGAGCTCCAGTGGAGGCACGGTTCTGTCACTGGCGTGTTTGCAGGCTTCTGCATCAAAGGCTGGAGCCTGCAGCTGCACTGCAGGCTGTGAGCATCTGGGACTGGGGGAGAGAGGGCTCACGTCCTTATCCCAGCCCCAGCAGCTCTTCTTGGCAATGCCATGGGTTACTTAGGTACCTACCTTTGGGTTTACCACCTTTAAAATAAATGTAATAAATATAATAATACTTTTTTTTTTTCCTTCTCATTTCAAACTTTGAGGCGGCTTACATATGGAACTCCAGAAAGAAAACCAGTATGTCCAAGTCTTCCCGTGCCCAAGAATAACCATTTTCAATTGTGGCTGCACTTAGGACGTTCTAAGTAGTTATGGTAACATATATATGTGTACATTGTTTAAGAATCATTCCTCTAAGGTAATCAGGGGGGATTCTGAGTTGCTTTATCTTTTCCAAGCACATACCTAAACAGCCTGCACCATTCCCTCCTGGCCCTGTCGGGAGAAATGCTTGCCTTGGACCCAAACACCCCAGACACTGAACATAAATGAACTTCCTAAGCAGAGATATATAGGAGAAGGATGGAGGATGAAGGCAATTAATGTATTTTTTGCACAAAACAATCCTCATCTTCTTAATTTTTTCTAGAAGTCACAGAGAAGTAGACAGTAAAAAGCAGTTGTAACTGGGTACCTCATTAGATTTTCGTTGTGCTGAAGAAAATCTGCCAAAATACTGAAAAGGAAATAAATGTGTTAACTTCAGATTTATACCAGTTTAACAATGAGGAAAATTTTGATTCTGCTCTCACAATGCAGCCATCTTAGCAGGAAGGTTGATAGTAAATACAGATATTCATTTTATGAAAATACTACAGGTGTTCCCATAGTAAGGTATTCATTAGGGGCAATGTTTCCCTTGAATATAATAACATAGTGCTGGCTCATTTTGATTCAGTCCAAAACAGAGTACAATGACATAAAGAAAAATAATACTTGTTAAACTGAAAAAACAGTTGCTAATTGTACAATAAATGTCTGGAATGTGGAGTTTTATTGTTTTGAATTCTTTTTAGTAATAAAAATATATATGAGCCTGGAAAATAATCTCAATAAATTAATCATTTTGAATGTGAGGAGACTTCAAAAAGGATTTAGATGAAAATGTGCAGAAATATAATTCATTCCTGAAGACAGCTTAATACAAATATTGCAATTTTGTATTTCTCTGTATTTAATATGTAATTTTTTTTCAAACTATCCAGCTCAGAAACAGAGTCTCTGGAATACTGATAGGCTATTGTTAATACTGTCGTACAAACAAGAGTATGAGAGTAGGAAAGACAAAAACCTCAGTGCTTTCTATCTCCTGCTCTGAATTTCTGAGCACGCTGATGTGGCTTATCTGCAGCACAGAGCAATGTGATCTCAGTGGCCTAGAAGCAGTCCAAGATCAGGGACTGAAGGGAGGTAGGGATGTAGGATCTAAAAATGAAAAGCAACTAAAATGAAAAAAAAAACAACCAAAAAGATCCTCTTTCAGAATAAATAATTATTTTGCAGTGAATTAAAACTTTGTCTTGAAATTGAAATTATTACTTTGTCTTCACTGACAATTACATATAGTGCTTGTAAGGTATACAGCTGAAATGTGGTGCAGGCTCTATCACACTTTAAGTAGCAAAAGATTCTTTGGGAGAGTGTTACTGTATGTAATTTGTGGAGTAGTGCCAGGAAATGTGCTGTGGAAACTTTAAAACGGTGCCTTTTTCCTTCATGTGTTATTTCCGCTGCCTAGAAGAGCACAACTCATAGTAATTCTAAAAAGGGCAACAGGGATAATTGGGTTCCTGCTGCTACACGTGTTTATCAGTGAGCTACTGCCAGATGTAGGACATATGCTACAAATGGCCTCCTTATCCCCAAAAGAAAAAAAAAAACCTCCCAAACCAAACCCCCTCAGCTTTCCCCATCACCGTGCAGACATGGAGCACCAGGAGTAAAGCCGGGAAGGTTCTTTTAGCTTTGATACCCCTACCTCTTAAATTAATGCTTTTAGTCAACTGATGGCTACAGATGAGGGATTGTTTTAATTTTGAACATGAAATAAAAAGCCAAAGCTTTTCATGAGAAATTTGGAGACTGTGTTCAGTGTACATAAAGTTTACACAGCTCATGCTTTGTACGTGGCTAGTGAGGATTGGATTAAGGCTCAAATTTCAGTATTGGGTATTTTTTACATTGGGAGGTGTTGTTTGACTGGCTTCTTTTGCTCAACATGTGAAAATCAAAGCTTACTTTTGATTTTACTCAAAATGAAAACAGTTGCAAAGAGAACCATATAATCATGTGTAATTCAGATTTTTTTGGGGTAAAGAAGTTCACTGGATTCAAAGGAGAAAGAAAAGGCTAATTTGTTTTTATTTTTTATTAATGGTATTTTGTGAAACTTTAAAATAAATTTAAGCTTTCAATTATTAAAAATTAGGGAAATGCTTTAATTTCTTTAAAACATACATTTAGAAACTACTGTCTTCTAAGAAACTCGTTGAGCTTGAATGCAGAATCTTTATCTACCAACCAGGGACTCTACAAAAGTTATTTAATCCCACCATGAGCCTTTCTTCTTCATCTGCAGAAGCAAAAATCCCGTTGTTCTGTGAAACTAGTGAAGTAGTCCAACAAGAGTTTTGCAACAGATACAAAACACATGATGGGAAATAGGAAACTCTCAGATTCATGTATGTGGACTAGCACGAGAAACCCACTAAGTTTTCTCCCTCTTAACAGACTGTAGACAGTACTCAACTCTCACCTGAAAAAAAAACCAAAAAAACCCACCAAAAACAAACAAACAAAAAACCAACCAACCAAACAAACAAAAACCACCAGTAGGTAATATGATTTTTTTTAGCCTTGGAGTAATGCTAAACTTTTGTAGAAAGAAAAATTTTATTCCAGGCATAGAAATGCTTGCAGTCTGTGGACTGATATGTAGGGAAAAGCTGAGGCAAAAGTAATCAGTGGTAACTAGCAAGTGAGGAATGAGTGTTTTGAAAAAAGATTTGAACAACCAGGAAGAAATGTAAGTTGGAAGGTAATACTGTAATTAAATGGAGCTGTTGCAGGTCGGGGTGGAGGTACTGGGAGCTAAACCCTGCATAGCTCCAGGGCAATGGGATAATGCAGCAAGAAATGTTGCTTCATTTTTTGCTTATCATTTGCCTCTAGATGATATTCTGAATAGATGGTTTGCGATTCAAGTGCACTGGAATATTATTTTTGTTAACACAAGTGCTACATGAAATAATGTTTCGAAAGTATCAAGACATTTTTAAATGGCATGTACTATATAGACACAATTTATCTCTCAAATGCATGAAACTTGCAAATATAGACCTGATTCATACATATGCACTGAGAGGGCAATAAGGTGTTCTTTAAAGACCAAATGAAGTTTATTTGTAGAATCACAGAATTATAGAAGGATTTGGGTTGGAAGAGATCTTTTAAAAGCCATCTAGTCCAAGCCCCCTGCAATGAACAGGAACACTTTCAACTACATCAGGTTACTCAGAGCTGTCCAACCTGACCTTGAATGTTACCCAGGATGGGGCATCCATCACCTTTCTGGACAACCCATTCCAGTGTCTTGCAACCCTCATCATAAAAAATATCTTCCTTATATCTAGTGTAAATGTGCCATCTTAAATTTAAAACCATTATCTCTCGTCCTATTGCAGCAGGACCTACACTATAAAGTTTGCACCCATCTTTCCTGTAGACCCTCTTTAAATACTGAATGGCTTCAGTAAGGTCCCCCCAGAGCCTTCTCCTCTCTTATCTTTTATCCAGTGTGGTATCTGTACAATAAGGGATTTATTTTCACTTAAAATTTTGTATTTTAGAGTACTGTTTAAAGCAATACAAAGAATTTTTTGTCTAAGTAAAGAATAATACTTCTCTGAAAAGAATGTCAATTTATCAATTGAAACTGAGAGACTGGAGGCTGAAAACCCAAAAAGTAACATTTTCCTGCAAAAACCTGTTTAGTTGATAATTGCATATCCATTCTTTTTAATATTAGAAAGAGTCCAGGAAAAACTATTTTTAATGCTCTGACATCATAGAATGACTTTGACTACAAAAGAAAAATAATTTTAGCATCAGGAATGTTCCCCTGCACTTTTCCTTTTGCCAGGATGAATGACTACATGGAAACCTTGTCAACAACTTGAACTGTGTCCAGAAACAAGTAGGAAGTGAGTGCTGTTCCTGGAAAAATTATATCCTGAAGGTAGCACCACTCACCAAGGAGAAAAAGTGCATCTGTCACAAAGTAATGGCTTTTTTTTCTTTTGGGCAAATGAAGTGCCTCAGTGAATATCCTGGATTTTTGCTGGCAATTCAGCATGATTTCTGGCAGTTGATTAGAAATCAAGAGGAGTGAGAAATGTTTATGCTTCAGAAAACCCATCTCAGGGCTTTCTAGGTTTTCAGAAACATGACGTGAAGTCATAGTGTTAAGATAAAACAGCAGAGATACGTTACAGACCTGCAGTTGGTTCAGACAAAATTGTTGGCCATAATTTGTTGTTATGGTGCATTGGTAGGAGACTTTGTGTTGTGCCCAAGATGCCTTATCTTCATACTTTGTATTTTCTTTCTGTGTTGTCAGCATTGCTCACATTCAGATTACCATGGCGTATTTGCTGGGCTGTTTCTCTGGTGCCCTTTTTGGGAAGATCTATTCATCTATAGACAAGGCTCATTAGCTCTGTAAGCCAAAAAATGCTGAGGCACCGCAAGAGACCTGGGTATAATCTTCATCTGAACTGAAAACTAAACTTAAACCTTGGATCTCTAGTCTGTTTTTTGGGAGGCCATTGAGGCCAGTGATGCCATTCTCATTGCTCCCCCAGGAAGATTAGATAAGACCCCCGCAAAAGAAAAGTAAATGCACACTATGTGTCTGCTGAAGATAAAGCAAAATGTTACACGTATAGGTAGATGTTCCCTTTTTGATCCATCCAAAATCCTTATTAGTACATGAGTATGTCATTAGCAGTGACAAAATTCTTTAAAGACAGAGAATGCCGTATTGAACAAGCACCCCAAAGTTTCAAGAGACTTAGAAAAAGAGCCGATTAGTTCAGGAAAACAACCCCAAATATAGAGTGCTTTGTTATCCACCAAGTGATGAATGATGTGGGTCACTATACATTAGTTGCAAAGTCTCTCGTCTGG
Organism: Donacobius atricapilla; assembly: GCA_013397315.1. Lineage (NCBI taxonomy): Eukaryota > Metazoa > Chordata > Aves > Passeriformes > Mimidae > Donacobius > Donacobius atricapilla. The sequence goes on along the minus strand of WBMY01000363.1, from coordinate 656,214 downwards.
CTGGCATTAGAACTTGCAAATACCTTTTCTCATCAGCATATTTAGTGCAACATGAATATTTTGCTATTTATTATCTGTACAGAACCAGTGACCACCTCAATATAAAACATCAAATTACCCTTTTGGATGAAAAAAAACCCCAAACCCAACAACTTATATTTCTTTTGAGTTTGAATGAAATGTTTTTAGCAAAGTGTAAGTAGAAAATTCTCTTTGAAGTGACTTGTATTTTGACAACAAGATATACAATTTAATGCCAAGAAATACTGTGCAGATTTCTTCTTGGAACATGTCATAATTTCTATATCCATGCCTTGAGTCTTAAAATAAAGGACTAGGAAGTACATTTACAATTCTGCATCTGAGTTAATTCTAGAGGAATGCTTTGATTTTTGGTCCCTTATGCTCTATTGATGACAATTTTTTGACTGCCCAGAAAGGACCATGCTACCTAAATGCAGGGTAGTTACTGGAATCCATTTCAGTTACCTCCTCTTGCTCCCTCTGAGCAGAAATTGCCAGATGAGCACTCTAATGAATTCTTATGTGTTTTGTAGTGTGAACTGTCATCAATTAGGAACTAGGCTGAGACCATCAAACTCATTTTAATTAGAACCTCTGATTGGATTCAAGCCAAGATCCCAAAGGTAAAAAAATAGTACAGACATTCGCCATCTTTTCCAAATCAAAATTTGAATTCTAGTCACCTCTCCTTCCTCAGTTTAGCATTTGCTTTCTTGGTGTATATGCCTGTGTATGAGGTTAAATTTTATTTTCCTTGTCAGGAAGTAGAGATGTTCCTACATGGACTGAGCTGAGAGCATCCCATTATTCCATCCCTGTCATACACCATTCCATTTATACTGGCAGGCAGAAAAGCAATTTTATCTCTCACATTTTCATTCTATATATTTAATTTCTAATGAGTTTCAGGGATGGTCCATTCCCAAGGCACATTACCTTCCATTATAACCACAATACACCATAATATTTAAAATAATAATAGAGAATAATAATAATAGCTAATGTGTAATCATCAGGCTCGTTCTGTCTTAAATCTGTTCTTACAAAGTCTGACAATTGTATCCTGGTAATAGGAAGATCAAGCCTCTGGATGTTTCAGCTCGGAAAGATAATTTCTTATTATGTTTCATTATTATTATTATTGTTATTATTTTAACCTTGACAATCTGTGATTTGAAATTCATGCTTAGAATTCAGTTAGCCATAACCAGTTATCTGAAAGGGAAAATTGTTTCCCATATGGCCAGGAAAATGCTCAAATGAGCTTTTCCTGACGCTGGAAATATCTGCGCATTGAATGCATTCGTACGTATAGAGAACTCCACACATAATGTTCTCCAGAATAGCCTTTGTACTGAATAGATTTGAGAGTAGTGAACCTTACAAACAGAATGATTGCTGAGGGATAGTTTTGGAGTTCATACACACACAAAAAAATCTATAGGATCCTATGTAAATAGCTGGAGGCTGGAGGAATTAGACAGAGAAAAATTATGTCTGCTCAGGGAATAGACAGTTCAGACCATGTTGTTGACCTATTAAGTCACCTATGACAGTACCGAGACAGAAGCCAGGGGACTTCAGTTCAATCCTCAATTAGGTCATCCAATCAAAACGTGTTTAGGAACATAACTAACCAGACGAGTTTCAGGATGTCTCAACTCCTGCCCTTTCTGTGTCCCACAACTAAATTTCAGTCAGCTACGTCAGGAATAAAATAAAAATGAGACCACTGCTGCATCAACAGCTTGTGGTTGTTCAAAAACCTCACTTAAGTATAAATATATGCTCATATTGATGACATGTTTCAAGCCTTTCTTGAGACTTAAGCGTATTTACAACCCAATAAACATAAAGAGTTATTGAAACAGTGTGACACACATTATTCCTTTATCCATGGCTTAACTTTTTGGTTTGATTTTTAGGCCAGACTCCAATTTTAGAAGTATTTTAGGGAAGTGCTTCCAAAGTCAGATGTCATGATGAGGACGAGCCAAATCCCCCCAGATAAGAAATAATAGTTCTCAATGATGTTTCAAGGAGATTTGGGGGGTTTGGTGATGCAAAAAACATTTCAGGCTAAGTAACCATCATTACACAATTCAGAAACGATTTTAAAATCTTAAGTCAATTCTGTCTTGTGAAAAAGCTGATACTTGGACTAGTAAGTTTTTGTACATAGATGCAAATTCTGATAACCTGGTAGGTCCAGGATCCTCAAAAAGAAAATAATTTTAAAGGATCAGAATGTTCAGTGCTGAAATGAAAAAGAGCTTTAATTTCACAAATCTTTTTTGAGATTATGTTTAGAAGTAAGCTAAAAATTAGCCTTTTTTCTTTTCCTGAAGTGTTTCCAGTTATTACCTCTTAATCCTTATGGATGAGTTCCTTTTCTAGGGAAGGATTGCTTTTAACTTTTGTGTATGACACTTGAAGTATATTGTGATAGCTGCTTATGAAAATCATTTCCCCTGTAGTTTTTGCGATTTAAAATAATGCTTACTGCTTCATTTGCTTGTGGGTTTTAATATTATGACCATAATTTTTGATCATTGAGGGAAAGCAAATAACAACTCACATGGGCACTGAATCACTGCAGATCCAAAAGTTAATAACTTCCTTCACTAAACTAACTCCATATTCTTCCTGAAAGTTCTGTGCCCTCATCTCCTCTTTTATTAATTAGATGTGTAATCACAGCATGTTGTGGTTATAGTAAAACAGGTAAAGCTCTCATGAGACCAGCCTGTGTCTGGTCATAAGCATATCGTAGGAGGTGGAAATAAGACAGTAGACTTGGGGGACTGTGGATCACAGGATTCTTCCCACTCAGGATTAGACATCCCTTATGCGTCAAATTTTCAGGGGAGAACCACTAACTGGAACCCTCATCATCCAAGTCCTATCTATACTGATCCTTTTAGACAAAATTGTACTGATTTTTCTAGGTAAAATTTTAGAGCAGTGCCGAGCAAAAATCTTTCAGGCAAAGCAATTCTTCTCTGGAGAGCATATCCTCTTAGTGTTGCAGCCTTTATTAAGCAAAAGCATTTTTCTCCACTCCAGCTTGTGAATCTTTAACTGAGTCAAGGAAATAATGTGATGTTCAGCAGACTCCAGTCAACTAAGATTACATTCTTTGTACCATGAGAGTAAGGGGAAAAAAACACATTTGTTGAGACCAAAGGGCTCGCAGAGGCAGCCCCGGATTAATTCAAACATAAACAGGAAAGAAACTTGATAGAAAAGCCTGGCACTGGTCCATGTCAAGGCTAATTACTGCCACTTTGTTCATGCAAAGTTCTGAATTAATAAGGTAGAAGGAAAAGGGAATAGAGAATGTGCACTTCTCTTCAAGGGCACAGCTTCATCTTTACAATCCTCTGCTTGGTTTTGAATTCAGAAGAAGCCATAAGAATGGTTTCACAAAAAATATGTTGGTTGAAACACACTGTCAAAAAAAAGCAATTCTGATTTTGTTGACATTAGAATCAAACTGTTTTTAGGTAGGATTTAACAGTTATTTTTGCCTTATATTTCATTAGTCAGAAACAGTGGCAGGTTTGTTTTACAGTAGGTCAATGTATCTGTCTAGCATTATGCAACTAAGCAATTTGTTTTCTTCTACAAATACCAGTAATTTTAAAGTGCATTTTCTCTGTTTAGCATTCAAACATGTTGACTGCTGTAATTATTTCAGTAAAATGGCAGCTGTAGAATTTAAATGGATAAGATAAAATATGTTCCATTTTTTAAATATAAACATGGATAGAAAACAATCTTCCTTTTCAGAAATTTTGGCATGGCCCCAGAAAATTCTACTGCAAAGGATAGGTCCCTAGCCTGGGAAACAATCCTTCTGGAGGCAGTAGACTTCCTACCTGGGTGATGAATTCCAGGAGGGAAGTGAGAATTTTTTACCAATGGAAGATTTTTCCAGAAATGTAAGTCCATCATTTCGACTCGATGTGTTAGAGGACATTGTCACTAGAGTGAAAAACAATGAAACTGATTGAGCAAATGGCCAAACTCTGAGATTTTCACAAAATGGAGAAAAAATTTATGTACCTAAGAGATTTCTCATGAGTGTAGTCCAAAATAAGCTGTTTCTATTAAGTCTATTCCTGTAATACTCTAAAACAGAGATGTGTGTCTGTGTGCATACACAGTCATTATCTCTGAAAAGAAAAAAACAGTCCTGAGAGCTGACAGACCATTGATAACCATTATCTGTTTAATTTTTCCTTGAACTTAAGGCCGAACAAGTAAGGGTTCATGTTTTCCACACATCCTTTTGATGTTTCATTGACTGCTTTTGTCAAAGTGAAATGTTTGAAAGCCAGGAACCAGAAAGATGCAATAACTTCGCATAACGTGTGTGATATCACTTTCTGCTCTTTGTAGGTTAAACGTGCATTGTTTACTAATGGCTTGAGATAGCCATAAGATGATTTTATGTGTGCAGCCTCACACACCCCACATATCTGGTCAGTGCCAAGCGTGCACTGTTCTCAGAGTTCAAAAATATCTGTAGCTTGGATTTGTTGCTCAAGTGACATCATTCAAGCCATTTTAGCACATTTTATGTAGGCAATATGAATACCACATTTTAAATTTGCCCAAGCCTTCCTGCCATTTTTATGTCAAGAGCTGGAAAGTACTCGAAATTAGATCCTTTAGTTTCAGTCCTGCTTACTCTTCTGCATGCATGGAAAATGTGGTTACTCTACAAACTGTACTTTTTAGTGTGTGCACAAGTTTGTGTTCTCAAGGCCGAGAGCATTTGATACTTCCAGGCAGATTAAGAGCCATTCTAACAGCATAAATGCAGGACACAGTATGAAGGCAAAGACAAATCTACTGTTTCGCTGAAGGCCATTAAAAACTGTGATTTTTGGCAAACCTATCCATTACTGTGTTAAACTATAACAGAGATATGTTCAGAGGGGAAACAGTATCCCCTTTGTTGAGCAAGTTAAAAAAAAAAATCCCGTTTCCAAGTTGCCCTTATAAATTCTCACTGAACCCTTTCAAGTAGCTTGCCAAGACATTAGGCAGTTTTAGGAGAACACTGGGGTGTAGATTAATTCTTAATAAATTGATTGATATCCCTACAAGTAAGCAAGCAAGCTGTGTGCTCAAATGCATTTTGGGTCCCGTGTATCTGACAGCTTCTTGTATAAATTATGGTTTCATTCTTTAAAAGACCAGTGTGTCCTCTGTATTAAAAGTCTTCAAGAGCTTACAGTTGTTTCACATTATAGCTTATTGTATTACAGTTCTGGTATATTCTTTCTATAAGTAATCTTCTGGGAGCCAGAGAAATAGGAGCCCTTCAGAGTGCAACGACAATGACTTTTCCATGTTTCCGTTCTGCGCTGTGCTGGTGGGGGAGCAACTGGAAGAGACTAATGGAAGCTTCCTAGGCACCCAGGTTTCCTAACATTTTATTCAATTTTCAGTAGATTTTGATTTTCATTTTGTGAAGAGAGCTGGGGGACACTGGTGACTCCCCATAGACAGTAAATATTCACCTCTCAGCCGTCAGTAACTCCCAGGAATCTAAACCTCAGTTTTGGTTGGTCTGGTTGGGTCTGGGGGGTGGTGGTGTCTGACCAGCACTCCCAAAGTGACTGAAAATTATCAGACAGATTGAAAAACAAAAACAAGCAAAGAAACAAAAAAAAACAGGATAAAAACAACTTCAGGGGTAAAATTACAGGTAAAAATGTATTATCATACACATTTCCAGTGGAAAAGGGTGAAGAACCTGTATGTAAATTTCAATAACATTCATTTAATGCCTTTGAAAGTTTTCCATGTATGTGTTACAGATATTTGATAAGGAACTCTAAGAAAAATGATATTTCATTTGTTTCAGCTTTGCTTTTCTTAGAAATAAGGGTATTTTTTAACAGCAACTACCACATAAGAAGTCACTGAATTTTGACAGGACAGGTTTTTATAATCAGTGTGATCTTTTTCCATTTTTCAACCTGTAATTTTTCACACACATGAAACAGATAAATAATCAAATGAAAGCCTAAACTGCATTTACACAATTAAAAATAGACCCAATTTAAAGGAAAATGTCCTGTAGGCACCATTAGAAGCCATCTTAGAAAGTGTTTTCTTAGCAAATTATACTATCATACATGAAAAATGAAAAAAAAATTACACTTGAGGGAGGGAGGTTGGCCATGGCTGGACACCAAGTGTCCACCAAAACTGTCCCCTTCTCAGCTGGACAGCTGGACTGGGGAGAGAAAATACAATGAAAGGCTTGTGGATGGAGGTGAGGTAAGGATCAGGAGAGATCACTCACCTGTCACAGGTGAAATAGACTTTATTTGGGGCAAAAGTAATTTAATATATCACCAATCAAATCACAGTAAGATGATGAGAAATAAACTAAATGTTGAAACCTTTGACCCACACCTTCCTTCTTTGCTAGCTCAGCTTCACTCCCAGTTTTGTGCATGTATTGTCTGCTGCTTCTTCCTCCTGTAGCTCTTACTCCACCTACAAAAATTTTGCCATGAAAACTCAATAAATATTTTAATTATGTTTTTACCATGTCTTTATATCATACAATTTCTATTCTTTAATGTTCTGTGAGTTAACTATTTCCATGGGGCTTGTTCATCCTTTCACATTACTTTTCGAAGACTCTGGATACCATTGCAATTTCCAGTTTCCAAGGAAATGCCAGTTGCTTAGGTTAACAGGTTGAAAATGAAGTTCCTGAAAAACATTTCTCAGATATTTGGGATGAGAAAGTGCCAAGTGCTGTACATTGTTTAAGTGTATACAGTTGAGATGAACCCAGAATTGCTTCATTTAACCTTCTCTGCTGATTTTGCTCCTAGGCCGAATCTCAAACCTGATCTCTGTAATAAAGAAATAGCAGCCTGTCCAGGGATGCCAGGGATTAGCACCCACATATATGTGACTGCATTCACACCTGACTCTCATTTTGCAGATTACCTGCCAGTACCATTATTCCACAGCTGGAATAATGGCAAGGGCAAAGCCAAGGCACAACACCTGTGTGTGTAGCAGCAAGTCTCCGAAACCTGAGACTGTGTCTGGTGTTTTTATCTACTCTAGCATCTAAAATTAAGCTCCTTATCTCTTTGGAAAGAAATAAGGTTCTGAAAAGCATGATGCTAGAGTATTGAAAATAACTGACATGAGTGGGCAGGAAGAACTGTTAGTGAACAGTAAGATGTTAAGCATTTCCTTTATTAAAACAAGTCTTTGAAAACACCTTACAAGTCAGGTTTTGCAAAAAAGGCATTAATGCTCTTGTAAACCAGCTCCTCACTGGATATTCTGAAGTATTTCTTATTAATCTATCCCATTAGAACTACTGAATTTGCTCTCAAATATTCTTATATTATATTTTTACTCTCTGAATGTTTCTTCTTATTGCATGTGTAGGCTTCTTCTGTTTTCTTTAGTTTTTTAACCTTTCTGCAGATAAAAATAAAGCATCTGTTGTGGCACCCAGAAAATCATACCTCATCTATTCACATCCAGGCTTTATGTACACTGCAAAAACTCTGTGCTGACATCTAACTCAGAACTACAAGGGCTGTGGCATCACATTGTTCTTTTCCAGCCTGCTAATACGTACTCCTCATGTTGAAATATGTCTTTCCTGTATAGAGAATCCAAATAGTTTATATATGAACAATTTTTTTTTTCCATTTTCTTAATAGGACCCTATAATAAGGATGGGATACCATAGGGGCTATTTTATTGGCTTGTTAGAATGCAGTACATTGATCCCAACTGCTAAATCATTTTTATGGCACATTAACAGTATCATGACATCAGGAAACATATCTGTCAGCTTGAGGGACCTCTTTCCAAACCAAATGCATCCCACATGAACACTGAAAACAAATCATATCAGTCTATTCTACAGTGGAATAATAGAGGCCATTTTCAGTCTTAAATGTGCTCTCTCAAATGAGTCTTTGCACAGACCTGGGATTACATTTAAAGGTTTGGAAATACCTGAGGTTTTATCTAAGCTTTGTGTTACTCCTTTAGCTTAAAAATGGTTGGTTGGTTGGTTTGGTTTGGTTTGGTTTGTTTGTTGTTTTTGATATTTTTGTTGGGGTTTTTTGGTTGGATGGTTGGCTGGTTTTGGTTTTTTGCTTGTTTTTTGCGGGGGGGAACCTGGGTTTGGTTTTTTTTTGGTTTTTGGGTTTTTTGAGGCTTTTTTGGTGGAATGCGTTGGGTTATCTAATCATATATTGATGAAAAGCCCATCAGTTCTGGAATAAATTTTTACTACCTCTTGGTATTTGATATCACGGTGCAGAAAAGAAAGATGGAGAAAGCAGTGGATAGTTTGGCCTTCCTGTATTTCAGAATATGTGTGGCAGTCTCTTAATCAAATCATTAGTATAGGAAAAAAAGTATTGTACTAAGTTTTGACTGTATCACAAATACTTTGCAAGAATATTTCTCAAGCAGGAAACTGAGCATCTGATTCTAATGTTGGATTTGCAGGATGCTTCATTTCATACTGGGAGAAGTTCTCTGCTCAGTATTTATACGCAGATTTACCTCAAATAAAGAACCTTGCTCTGTTTATCTCTCTTTTTACTTTATCCGCATAGTTTCTTCTACTGTTTGTTAATAATGATAGTTGCCCTCTATATCAGGAATCAAAACAATAACTACTGAAACAGCAAACATTTGCAGCCTTCATTATTGCTTGCAGCCTTCCTTTGATATGCAGTCCCTGTCTCCAAATTAGCAAATTAATATTAAAATGGCTGGGATGGGGAAGGCTGAAGAAAATAATCTGAATATACTTTTTATATGTTCTCTATGCTCTGTTAAATCACACCTGATATCACCTTTGTAAAAGCAAAATCAATCTTAAGAAATCTGAGCCAGGGAACCTAATCCAAATTTCTAAGAAAAATATCAGGCATCTTCTCTGAAAGGATATGGTGCCTGAAAATACCCAAATTTATTTCCCATTTCAGCCAGAGCTTGTCATTAACAACTCACAGCCTCCTTTTATCTAAGAGAAGTATTTGGGCAAGTTCTGTAGCTGTTATTAACTATCAAATTTTGTATGAACCAATTGCATTAAGTAAAGCATGAGAGACTTTCATTTGTATTTTACTCTATTTCTAGGTTGAAAAAGGTCTTCTTCACTCTTCAAATAACTTCACTGTTAGCACCACACATGCTAATTTCTTAGCTGTTTCCTATTCTGAAGAGAGAACCTAGCACCTGTGCAAAAGGAAGTGAAATGATTGTATTTCCTACTTGTTTCCCCAGGCTCCTGTTTCTCCATATCTCCTTAGATATGTAATGACCATCCCATTGAACAAGAGAGTCAAATAATTAACTTTTCAGTGATGATTATTACATGATAAAATAGGTAAAATAGTCTTCTCAGTAGGTAACCTTTCATTAGGTACACCTTTCTTTCTTTTCCTTCCTTCCTTAAGCATGCATGTAGCCAATATATTTCAAGAATGCATGGACAAAG
>WBMY01000363.1:627639-646605 GCA_013397315.1 Donacobius atricapilla | reverse complement strand
CTTCCTTCCTTCCTCTCGTTCTCTCTTTCTCTTCTCAGAGGCAAAAAAAAAAAAAAGAAAGCCAATGGCATTATGGAAATAACACTAGAAGAAATAAACTCTCTCTATATATGCCAATATATGAAGGCAAGTCTATATGAAATTTGTGTGACTCATTACCTTATTATCCTACACAGAGGTATATGGCAAAGTGTATTTTTGCTGAGAAAAACCACTAAGTTTATATATTTTGGCAACTGACTCTTGACACAATTTTTAACGGGTTTTTGTAGTAACATCTGGTTTGGCTTTTTTAAAATTTAGTCACAGTCATAGAGCATTATTAATGGGTTTCTGTGAGTGTTTGTTGAGAATGGTTGTAAAACATTGGAAAAATAAAATATACACTACCTGCCTACAGGAGTAAGGGGTGTGCTTGTTTCATCTTCCTTTTAACAGCATCTTGAGGCACGATGAATTCTGTGCTGTCAACCTTTTTAATTTACCAAGGACTGGGTTTTGCTCTTTGTACCTAACTGTGGGAATGAAGTGATTGGCACTTGATCGCTCCTGGAGATGTTGTCCCCAAAGAGATCCTCCTCTTGTACTGGCAGGAAATGATTCACTTTATCTTCTATATACATCCTTCTTTTCAGTGACTCTGAGCATGCACAGCTTAGAAACATGGTGAGGAAAGCAGTTTTACTTCTCAGGTTCGTGGCATAAGTGCTCCAGAGGTGGATCAGGTTGCTCATCTCCATAATCAGTCAGGAGTGTATCTTGCAAGCAAACGCAAATCTGACCCAGAACAAAGGAAAGTTTGACAACATCACATGTAAAATTTCAAGGGCCAAGCAAAGACCGAAAATAAGGGGTTCATTTTAAATTCCTGTTGTACTCTGGGGCTCCTCAGAGAACTGATTTCTGTGCTGTTTGTGTGTTTCTCTGGTGTTGACTGCCCATCTGCCGGGAATACAACTGAGGAAAGTATTTGATTTCCTGTCAGCGATAAGATATCGATCAGGGAGTAATCAAATGTTGCTGTCTGAGCCACCCTCCTGGTACAGACTGACACTGTGAGCCCTCTGCCCAGTGCCACTTGGCCTTCTCCACAGCTCTCAGTCTCCTTTGGAATGTTTTTGCCAAGTACAGCCTTGAGACCACAGACTGGACTCATGTCCTACAAGAAATCATGACCTCAGAGTTTCTTTGTTTCTTTTTCAGACCTATGACCAGAGACATATTTGTGCTAGATGTTCTAATAGATGCTCCCTGCATACTTAGCTGTATTGTAGAGCAATATTACCCTTCCAGAAATAGAATAATTTTAAGAGCCCAGCACTGCACTGATTGCAATGAAAACTTTATGGGCAGCAATGAGTGGGAAAATTTATTATCACCTGATTTTCAAGGTTGGTTTTTCTTTTTTCTTTGGGGAGGGAGGAGGAGCGGGAGGGGAGTGAGTGTGGGGGTGGGGTTTTCTGTTTGGGTTTTTGGTTTTGTTTGCTTGGTTTTTTTTGTTGGTTTTTTTTTTATATATTTTTAGAATTCAGAACAGAGCCACAGCATAACTCTCATCATCCAAGGCATTAAGTACAGAAAGAAGCGATTGAAGGTTAGTTGTAGCTTTGACTTGTGCGTCTATTAGAATAACAACTTACAAACTCTTACAGAAAGCAGCTATTTGGCACACTCCTAAAAAGCATTTGTGTAAGTTCGGTGTGTTTGCCTCATACATAATGTATACTCCTTAATCACCTGCAAAGCCAAAGGATGACACTTTAAATTGATGACTGTGATATATTCATACGTAGAACAAATTAGTTTAAGGACAGATGAAGAATAGATGTGCACTCTAGCTAGCATGAACTGCTACAATTATAGAGATTATTACAACCACAGTCTAATACCTTCCAGACATCAGAAATCATTAAGTGCCAGACTTACATAGATCTACAAGCTAGTTTTATCACAAAAATATTACTGTATTACAACAGTTTCAATTGTACTCCTATATTTGAGATTTGAATATTTCTACAAAAAATATTTATTTTCACAGGTTCCAAATTTAACCTTAGAAACATACTCTGGAAAGCAAAATGATAAAAATATCCCCAAGTGAAAAACAGAGGATTATAAGGTGGTAAATTTTGTCCTGGAGCATTTAGTTTCCAATACATAAGAGGAAGGTGTTGTTTTAAATCAGTGGAAGTCAGGGTGAAACTGTTGACCTGAGGAAAGGCTGGCTCTCAGACAAGTGTGGGACTGAAGGGAGCTCATTTGCTTGAGGGCAACTTAGAAAGTAATGAATTTAGTCGTATCTGTTATAAGAATATACAAGATATTGCAAAATCCAAACTCACTTTAGGTTGCACTTAGGTTTAAAAGTGAGCATGAACCAGACCAGTACATCCTGACACCTTCAGGTTGGCATGTGTCCTCTACACGGAAAATGGATAACTTCCATGACTTGAACTACTCCCAAAATTTACTCTGAAAAAGTAACTGGAAAGCAAAATTAATGGGATATGACATTTTTCCTGTTGTAAACACTATGAAAGAATAATACACCTACTTGTTGGATTCATCTCTACACTTAATCCTTCCATTTGCAGTTTCACTGATGCTTAAATTCTTTACTCACAAAGACTTTTTATCTCCACGAGGCAAAAAAGGCATGCACACATGATAGGTACCCCAGAAAGTCATGGCAATAGTCAGGAAAAAAGTTTGTACCCCAAAAAAGGTCAATGAAAGTAATAGTTAATGATTTGTTTTGTTTTGTTTTGTTTTGTGTTTTGTTGGTAGCACCATAAATCCAGTGGTTTTGTCTTTTTAAATGACTATTTTTATATATGCAATTTCCTACATAACCCCAGATATTATATGTGTATATATGTATATATATCCTTTCCCCAAGTCCTACTTACTCTCTTACTGGCCAAAGGAAGCATTTATAAACTAAAAGAGAAGCGATGTTAGGAAGAAATGATTTATTGTGAGGGTGGTAAGGCACTGGAAAAAAATGCCCAGAGAAGTTGTGGATTCCCCATCCCTGGGAGTGTTCAAGGCCAAGCTAGATGAAGCAACCTGGTCTAGAAGTGGGCTGGGTGTAGATGATCTTTAAGGTCCCTTTCAACCCAGGCCATTCTTTGATTCCCCTTAGGACAGGGATTGCATGGTGGCTCAGAGGAAATGTAGTACAAAGGAACAGAATATTCATTTTTTGGTTTAGTCTTTAGTTTTTTTGCTTGTTGCTGTGTCTCTGCACTGGCTTGGATCTTTCTGGTAAACGGGACTTAAAGGAAAGAATGCTAATACAGTCCACCTGCTGCCTTCACCAGGGCTGGATGGCTACACAAGAGATGAAAAATCCCACAATTTCTTCCTACTACCGCGTCTTTGTTCTTAACATTAGATAGTGACAGGCACAGAAATGCTCATGCAGGCAAGCAAGAAACAGAAAGGAGGTTCAGAAAGTGAAACAATTCCTGTCATCCTGCCCTGGTAAAATGTGAACCATCATCAGACCACCCCTCCACCCCTCACCAATCACTATCTCATGCTCTTTTATTAAGATATGAGAACTGACATTCTTTTCAAGAGAAAGAGGTAGGTTAATGTGGATTTTTTTCAGCAAGCCAGCCCTTGGTATGTTTATTCATATATGTCACCAAAATGCTATGAATTTTCACTGTTTCTTGGTTAAAGTTTTGGTCAGCTGCCGCATCTGTTCTAGATTAGGCAACATGTGGAATGAAAAAAGTGAAACTAGAAACAAGGAGGACAGCATTTTGAGGTTGGACTGAGAAGAAACGGGTATTTTCTGGGTATCTGAGTATAAATTCTAAATTTTCAAATGTAATTGACCTGGGTAGTTACTAACAGCTAACTGCTGTGTGACTGCAATGGACATTAGGCCTTGAAATTCATCTGGAAATCTGAAAACAAAAATGTGCTCATGCTGAAACTGATGCAATTCAAATTCAGACGGTGAGGGAAACAAAAATCCACCAGGGAGCAGAAATCATGACTTTATTACTCCTGCCATCTTTAGACAAATCTTGCACACATTCTGCTTATAACAGGGTACACTATTACTTAAACCCTCACAAAGAAAGCCACACTATTAAGGAATTAATAGATGGAAGACCAGAGGCTCTGTAACTTAGATAAGCTGATGCATGAATCAGTGTGAATTCAGAGGAAGGTAGGTTGGGTTTTTTTTGTTTGGTTGGTTTGGATTTTTTGATTTGGTTTGGGTTTGATTTTTTTTTTTTTTTGTAAAAAAGGATTCACACTGTAAAGAAAGCATTTACAGTGAAATCATGAGTGATTGTTGAGATCCTTAAGACTTATTTTAAATTTCTCTATATAACTCCACAGTCCACTTTTGTAATTGTAGGTCTTTTGTATAGGCTCTTTTTTTACATGTAAATGGATTAAATAATCCTCAAAAATATGAAAATTTTGGGTAGAAGAGCAAATGGAAATTTGGATTAAAAAAAAACATTATAAGATTTCAAATATAACAGTATACAGTATTTAATTTTCAAACTCTAACTAAGGACCGCACCCATGCCACACTTAAAATGTTGTGGTTTTTTTCCCTGAAGGAAGTTATTATTTGCATCCACCATACATTTCCAGGTTTGTTGTAGGGCTGCATTCCAGTAATTTAAGGGAAAGAATCTGAAGGTGTGCACTGGTCAAATCCCCAAGAAAAATGTCTCTTCCAGGTGCAAAGTAGATTCCACAACCGTGGTCATGGCCAGTCACCTAAACTACCCTGGTCCCTGATACACAAGTCTTATTTTTGAGTAGGCGCTGTTCACCCATGCAGGCCCTTGTGGTGGGTTCCTTGGAGCATATGGAGGAGGGAGGCCCCAGGTGTGAGTTGGTGGCCAGAAGGGGTCTCGTCTACAAGGCTATTTTAGTGTAGGGCTACAGCAGTGGTGATGTGTTCCTGCCTCTTTTTTCTGCACCTTGCAAGTACAAGAAGTGGTGATTTGGTTTTGGCACTGCAGCTGGTGACTGCACTAGATGTATTCCAATTACCTATTGACTGGTGTACAAAAAGGACAGAAATTAGCAGTTTCTCCTGGAGATGAAGTTGGTTTTAGTTCACTGACAGAACTACAGATTTGTCAGAAAGTTTTCTCTCTTTCTCGTTTTATTTTTTTTTAGTCTGTCTATATAAAGACCAGAATACCACAGTAATGGTAATTTTTTTCACTGCTACTCTACACTAAAGAGCAAATCCTGTATCCAAACTATTCTTAACAGAGGAAAATTTAAATGGTAAGCATGGCTTCAGGCTGCTTTTTTTTTCTTTTCCTTTTTTTTTTTTTTTAACATATTCTGTCAATAACTTATTAATGCTGTTTTCTGCTATTTAGTTACCAGAAAGTCAGTGAAGTCTGTACTGCAAAGCTTCACTTTGCTGCCACAGGGTCCATATGCAGGGGATTCCACTGCACAATGTTGTAACCTCCTTATCTCAAGTTGACATTGCACACCACTTGTCTCCGTAGGTGGCAGAAGCTTTATCAGCACCTCCAGCAAGAAGCATCACTCTGGTTGGAAAACATCTGTGTTTACCCTTAGAAACGTCAATCATCTTGTCCTTTTAATTCTCACTATTGCTTACTGCCGTGTCTGTCAGCAAGCAGCAAGCTTCCTGGCTTTACCAAAACCTCATATATTCTGGAAAAAAGGAGCAAGGAACGTTCTATAAGAGTGCAGCATATAGGGTTGGGTTTTTTTAAAAAAGCATACTAGTGTGTTAAAGGACTTTACCAACCTGTTGACATTCTTTTGTTAAGTCCCTTGTCACTTCATAAAAACTTAGGAAGGATAGAGTAATAAACTATGCTGGAAGTTTTGAGATCTTTGTCCTCAGCTTTGATTTGGGGTTGGGACCCACTTATGCAGTTAAAATGTATACCTTTACAGAATAAAATTTATTCCTACCATTGCAGTGCCCAGCAGCACATCTGCATTCCCATTGCATGCCAAAATATCCAGTAATCTGAGTCCACTGGCTTAATCCCTGGGCCATCCACAATTCCAGTGTTATGTGTAGCTTTCAGTCTGTGTTTAAGTTGCACACAAATCATGGTCAAATAATTCACTCAAGACCAAACACTGCAGGATCTGGTTTCACTGGCAGGAAAAGGCATTATGGAAAACTTCAGGAAACCATAGAATCCTTGTGTGCAGGGTGTGCTGCTCACTGACATTAGCATGAAGCAGCCTTAGCAAGTGAAAGAATCTGACTGTGCAGCTTCAGAAAACTACTTATTTTCTCCTTCTCTCATTTTTAAGCTCTCAAAGAAAGCAGAAAGTCTGTACTCATATACTTACCTAATCCAATCTCTATTATTCCTCTGGGTCAAGGTTACCCAGTTCTGTCAGATGGAATGTAAATTTTCTGTAAGATGGTGACATTTTGGGGATAGAAGGTCAAATATAGGTTTGCTCCTTTGTTGTGGTCAGTTTGTTCTGTATAAAGTATGCAATGTGACATCTTAAAGAACTCACTGGTTACATTTAGCTCATTCCCAAGTCCTAGCTGCAAAGTGTACCCTCAGTTTCAAGGTAGTAAGGATTTCTATACCATATATCGTATGCCAATATCATAGATTTCATACATACCATAGTGTTCTCAAGGTTTTGTTTCTCTGCTGCATTCTTCAGCAAATGCAACCTCGTGTTTCTAAACCAGGACATTCGCTATCTCAATTTGTGTGGTGGCAAATTGTTTTCCTCCAATGGAAATTTTACAGGTCATTACTAGTTGACTAAAATGGGTGCAATTTGCCTCTGCCAGCTGATGTTTAATAATAACTGTCAATCCTGCCTAGACAGTGCATCAGTAATTTCTGAATGTACATAACACACAACACATATGTGGATGGACTACCTTACCCTCTTCTGACAAGTCATTTAATTAACTGATAAAAATCAAAGAATGAGTGGATGGACCTTGAGAGGAAGCTAATTTGTGTGTTTATTGGGCATTTGATACTATGTTGGCCTCTAGTGATTGCAAAAGTTTTGTGCTGCACATAGCTCGTTCCAAAGGTGAGGCTGGGAAATGCATTCACTTCACCCTTTGCACCACTTCTTCGGTGCCAAAGACCTGCAGCAGCGTGCGCTGAATGTCAAACCACAGAAAAAGTGAGATGTGGTGGGGCTTTCCTGACCGTGAAACTGAGGGCAGCTGCTTTATTTGCAAGCTGGTTTAATCTCCTTGCAGGCAAACTTTAAACGAGGAACTGCTGAGATTTATGGCTCCTTGCAGGCCCTTAAGTGCTGCGTGTAGTGGAAAAGTTGGAGTGAAAACATGTCGTTTACTTCCCCTGGAGAAGAAGTATTTCATGGAGGCAGGTCAGAGAGCCACGTCGGGATCATTGCTGACTTAATATGTGACCTGGACAAGTTATATAAGCCCACTGTTTCTGCCTTCTCAAGTGTAAAATAGGTAAAATCTTTCAGTGCACTTTAATTGGTTGACTGTTTCCTATATACTGGATGGAAGGAGATTACTGCATGTTTAAGCAGTACCCTTTTATATTTTGTTTTAACCACAACATGACAAGATTTTCTCATTCTTTCTCTTACACTTAGCTAGTCTGTGTGCCTGACAGTTCTTTTTTCTCCCATTTTTCTCCTCCGGTTTTCCTCACTCTGTGCCTTTGTTCTCCTTCTTGCCCATTTTATTCTGCATCTCTGTCTTTCCTCCTGCTCTGTTTCACCATAGTCATGACATGAATAATTTCTATTCAGGAGTCTCACTGAGTGTTTGATACACTGAGGCACGTTTTTGCTGCTTGCTGCGTACACACTCTGTGGAGCATCAGTCCCTGTAGGCTGCCTGGGTACATGGTTATTATTCTCAAGTACTTTTGCCTCCTGCATGCAAATGTTTAAGGGTCTGCTGGAGTTAAACACATCCTGAGAAGCTCAGTTTTGCCATGATTCTGGCCTGGAGTATCCCAAGAAATGTTCCTTTACAAATAAAAGGTATTGCTGAATCATAGCTGGTGACTTGAAGGGGTCTGAGAAGCAAACCTGTTACCCAACTATTGATTGGACTGTCACTTTGTCATGTATGGTAAATACCCAGAGGCACTGGAATGAAAAGAGGAAGAAAGGGAGTTGCCAGACCAGAAAGGCAAGAAATGGGCTTGCAAGGTTGGGAGGCTGAATTTTCTTAGATGAATAGTGTGCTGAGGAACAAAACTTTATAGCAATAAAGTCATTCAAACTGCATGCTCCTATCTTAACAATAGAAATTACTTTAATGTAGTAAAATTTTGTTGCATGACAGTGAAGGTATTTCCTCAGTGTGGAGAATGTGAAATAATACATATATAGCACATCTGGCTATAGCACCAGAGTGGTGCATTTGCTATTCCATAATACAGCAAATATCAAATATTTCAAGGGGGAAATGAAGGCAGTCTTGAAACTGGTCATTATTGTCTTTCTCTTTTCATTCTTTGCTCTGTTGGCTGGTAAATCACTCATTTCTCCTTAGACAGAGCTAGAACTCACTGCTCTCATTGGGCATCACAAAACCAGATAAGGTTAGGATATTGGCTTACAGCAGGTGCTCACCACCACTGCCTTCCACAAACCCAAGAGTTTTCATGCACTGTCCTGGTTATGTATTGTTTTCTTGGGAGTTTGTTTTTTTCTTTTTTTGGTGTGGTTTTTTTTTGTTGATGGTGTTGGGTTTTTGTTTGTTTTTTCCTATAAAACTATAACTGAGGCATCTGTTAAGGGTGGCTTGATTGGGAATTTAAGGATGTCAAAAAGAATATTAAAGGGGGTTTTCCACTGAATGAAATTGGAAAATGAAGGTGGGTTTCTTTTCCATTGTATTTACCACAAAGAACAACACCTAAAGGAAGCATCCATTGCGTTCTGGCATATTCTATCTCTCACAAATC
The DNA here is from genome assembly GCA_013397315.1 of Donacobius atricapilla. NCBI lineage: Eukaryota > Metazoa > Chordata > Aves > Passeriformes > Mimidae > Donacobius > Donacobius atricapilla. The sequence continues at coordinate 637,666 of WBMY01000363.1, read as the reverse complement.
ATGAGTGGAACTGTACTGGCAGGTTGTTACTCACTTCAATTTCTTCAGATTTATCTGTTGAATTCTGAATTCTGTGAGTTTTAGTCTCTGGCTAGTTGCACAAATGAGAGTTATTTCATCTCTGTCCTCTCAGCAGACCCAGATGAGGAAGGAAAGGGCTGGACTTTGGGTTCAGGTGTAAAGACAGCACAAGGTACCTTCACTAACAGCTGTGAGGGGAGAGGGATCAGAGAAGGACCTAGAGGAGCAAGGCAAGTAGGTTTGAAGATATATATGTGTTGAAGAGGTTTGCCTTTGATCTATCAGGGACTGCTTGAATGGAAATGTTTTACAGTGTACTTATTTTGGCTTTAAAACACAAAAATGTTTTGGCCTGATACAGCCAAACAAGAATATTCTTGGGTAGTTGTTCTTCATTATCATGAAAAAATCAGACTAATCTTCTTGGCTTATAGTTCCAGCAGATTCTTTACATTTCTCTAGCTTTTACGTAGAGAAAATGAAAAACACATTTATAAGTGACCTTTAGTTTTTGCCACCCAGCCAAGCATTCTTTGCACCAGCACAGTAATACCATTATCTTGACCTTTGTCTCCCTCATACAGTTTTTCTTTGTGCCTGTCACTAGCCCTGACTCACCTAGTAAGAAGGAGGAAAAAATGATAAAAAGGGAAAAAACTACGGTCTTATTCAAATTGTTAGGCCATGTAGGCTTCTGTTTGTTCCAGTTATGCTTGATTTTGTTCTGTTTATTTTTATCTTTTCAACTGGAGTTTTCTTTTTCTTTCCCATATACTTTTTTTTTTTTATTCCTGACTCAAACTCTATTTAACCAGGTATGTAGGTGTGGAGGAACAAAGTTTAGGGTCTATTTAATGTGCGATTTTTCTGGTCTGAGTCATAGTTGTGGTTTGCCTTGATGTAAAACCTTCCCCAATACCATGCTGTTGCACTTCCATGTGCAAAACAGTTGTATTTCTTTGAAGTTAAAATAAAAGTGCTTCACTGTTTTCTCTGACTTCAACATAATCAAGCAGCAAGCATCTATGTCTAAATCCTACGTTTAACTTTCAATCTGACCTTGGATTAATCCCTTTACCTCACCATGCCTCTGTTTCTTTTCCTGCCCCAGATCAGCATGCAGGCAGTGCAGTGAGAGTTGGGGAGCCAGGTCTTAATTCTTTAATGCAGCTGGAAAAAATCCCTCAAGACATAAACTAACAGATTTCAAGCCATGCTTGTTGGCTACTTTCCAGTCTGAGTGAAGTGCAGAGCTACAGGAAGACTAATATGGCTTGAAAATATCACTCGAAAGCCTTTATCTCAATAATGTTTTGACTGATGCATAACTTGCAGAAAGACATTCAGTTTCCATTTGAAAACATCAAGAGATTTACAGTGTGCCAGTTCTTTCTGTAATTTTTTCCTTTGTTCTGTGATTTATTTCCAAGCACATTGCATGCCGTTATAACCCATAAATTTAATAAGAAATGTAATCTACTCTGTTTCCTTCCTTTCCTGATGTGTAGGAAAGAACTATGGAGGATATACATTTCAGGACAAGTGGCAGGGCTTCACTCTCTGTTTCAGTGACAAGGACTCCTGAAACAGGGTTGATGTGCATACAGATAGATGGTTTCCTGTTGTTTGTTTTTAGTCTAATCAAGCTGATTGGGATGAATGGTAATGGTGATGTCTTTAGCACATACCAGAAATTTTCTTTGCTTGTGAGCTGGAAAACATTTGCAGTTTGCAGCAGCAATAGCAGTTGACTGAAGATGGGCTATTTGATCATTACCCTCGTAATGGGAGTCGCTGTTTTTCCACATATGCGTCTGCTTATGAGCTTAGAAATTAAGAGCATGTTTCACCCATTGATCTGAAAAAGCTCTTTGTAAAAAGGGTTCCCATCGAGCAAATGATGAAATGGATGAGCAGACAGTGGGCAGAGGTGGCAGAGGACTCAGGTCCTTCCCTGGTTTGAGCCCCAGGGACTCCCCTGAGCTGATTTTCCCCTGCTAGACTCACCAGAAATGCAGAATTGTGGTGATCCTAACAATAGGCTGTTCCCCAAATAATCCATGGCCAGACTTGCATGAAGTCTGTTTCTGTTCTGATGCTTAGGGTTTGATAGTCAAAATTTATGGTTAATTTTATCTGCTGACACAGCCTACTTCTGTCTTTAGTACCAAAGCACGAGATACAAAACATTAATTAATTATAAAAACCCTTATGTGAGCAAGTCTTTCATGGGGATGCTGTTTATGGATGGGCTTTGTGGAAAAGGCAAAGCACTGTAATTTTGGATGTAGACAGGGTGCTGTCTGTCCACAAAGGTAACTGAGGATGCATTCCACATGAAAATAAAAGTGCTAATTATACAATATATCATACGGTATCCAAGATCCGTGCATGATTTTTAATTTCCTTCCACCTCTTTGTTATCTTCCCATTCATTGGCCTAATTGATACACTACCTATCGTCTTTTGTGCCAAATACATTTGTTTTCCTCCTTCTAGGTCACAGTTTTACAATTATCACCATAGCAACATTCCAGCTATAATAAGAAGATACATCTTCTGAATGGCTGGTGATACAACATTAACTGTTAGAACATAACATTTTTCATGTTTGAAACATCTGGAGTTCACAACCAGCAAAGATCTGTAAAAATGTCTGTAGCTCTTTAATAATCACCCAAGGCTGCACTTGCAAGCTTTATTAGGATGCATTACAAACACTCTTAGGTCTCCAGGCAGGGAATGTGATAAAAATAATCTTTACTCCAGCACCAAAGGAAGAAGAAGAAGAGGAAGAAGAAAGCAGTTCAGTTTAAGTCATGTGACTAAAAAAAAAAAAAAAAAAAAAAAAGAGAATTTGAATTGGCCTTCATGTCAAGCCCTTTATTTTTGAGAGTTGGGCCAGACTCCTTTCCTCTGCTGTTCCTAGCCTATTACCTACAGCACTAATATTGCTATTTGCTGGCTGATTATATCCTCTGGCAAGATTTGGACTGTGTCTACTTCCCTGCTGCAAACTAATCAGTTTTCAAAATTAGTTATTGATCTCAGGCTCATTGTGGAGGACAAATTTAGTGGCTGGTTCATTGAGTATCAGCAGTGCCACTCTTTGTGTGCACTGCATAGAAGTGAAAACAAACAACATATTCCGGCCCACGTACATATATAATCATCTAATATAAGGAGGTACAAGACAAGAACAAATGCACTGGCAAATGAAATAACTTTTTTTTTGTGAGAAAGATGACGTAAAGAAATTCAAGACTATTCCTCTCTTAAAGTACATGTATATTTCTTACTATCTACTCTGGAGAGTTTATCTGAGAGAGAACACATATATCAGCACTATTATTGGAAAATATTACTGTTACTTAATCTGAAGTAATTTGGGGTACCCAATTTGTTAAAGTTTTTTTTTTACTTGTTTCAGTTGTTTGAAGTTTGAAGTCAGTAAGATTTTCAAATACTAAGTACTTCAGCTTGGGATTTACATTCTAGTGACTAACAGCTTGCTGCCATTATCCATTGCACAGCTCTGTTGAGCTACATAAAATCTTTTCAGTGATTATTATATTGCTGTCTCTTTGGTTTTAATGGAAATTTATCCGATGCAACAAATTTTAAGTGGAAAGGTTTCCCTCTAACACACTGAGATGAAGATATTATAAGCAACACAACATTTTTATGGGGGTGGAAGGCCCATGCCCAAGCTGTTTCTCTACTTGAATGGAAGTACATTAACGCTAGGTTTCATGGTTCTAAATTTCACCCCCAGGTGGACCTATAAAGGTTTAGAAACTTAATTCTTTTTCTAAGAAAAGGGATTCCCATATAGGTTCAGCTGCAAGAATGTATTTTCTAGTCCCTTTAGGAAAACTCCTAGTCCATGCAAGCATATTGAAAATGTCCAAAATATTTTTAATAATAGTCTACTCCCATCCAAGTGCAACAACTTCATTATTTATGATACAAAAAATTGCTAAAAATATTTTTTCTCTTTCTCAAACAGTATTATTCTCAGGCTTTTTACTGAAAAAAAACCTCAATCTTTTATAAATTTCACTGTTGAAACAGTATACAGAGTATCTGCCAAGTGTGTATGTATAAATATATATCTCCAAATTAATTTAATATGATCAGTAAGTCTTTTATTATCAGCTCATTGAATTTTATTTCAAGGTTAGCATTTTAAAATTGTCCAGAACATGAGAATGTCAAAAACATTATATGCATGGATTTTACATTAAAAACTAGAGTTTTCCAAAATTCACTCAAAACTTGGCCCAAATTTCCCAAAAGGTGTATGAATCTGGAATATATTTCTGATTTAAGAAAAAACCCACACGCCAGGTCCTTGACTTTGCCTGAGTTTTGAGACTTTCGTGGTGTGGTTTATTTTTGATGTACAGAGAAGCTGGAACCTCAATAAATAGCTGGTGGTCTGTGATTACATTCCTTGTTTGAATGATACACATGCACATAAACTTTCAAAAAAAAAACCCCTTTTTGATTCATATTGAGGCAAATTAGAAATTACTGAGAGTTTTATTACAAGGTTCATTTAAAGTTGAAAGTTTGACCCTACATTCCTGTATGCTTAAAATTTCCATAAAACTCAGTAAGAGCTGGAGTAGGCAAAGAGTACAAATCCTGTGTATAATGGGAATTGAATCTTAGAGAAGGAATAATAAGACAGTGGAGTCACCTGTGTATTTCACCATTAGTTTCTGTTACACTGTGATGAATTTGAAACAAGCTGCTTGTTTTCCACAGTCCTTGAATGAAGCCGCGGTGTTAAAACATCCTTCTCACTTCTACCTCTCAACTTATTAAGAGGTAGCGTGAGAATCATACATTTTATTGCAAAATCTGAGCTAAAGCCTTCTGTGGTTAGCATATACTTTGAACCAAACACTCCTTAGTCACCCACATTCCTGAACTGATGTATCTGAAACAATTCAGATTTAACATCAAATTGAAACTACGAATCAAAAAAGTATTTTAAGAGATATGGATAAATTAAATGTGTATTCAATTTAATTTGAAGATGGGCAGCCAGGTCTAAAAATCCCAACATTTACTTGTTTCAGTGAAGCAATCACTGAACAAAGAACTTGTATACAATTGATCTATAAATACAAGTAAATCAATAAAATATTTTAGACCTCCATTTCTAGCCTATCTAGGTCATTTAAATGCTCTGTCCTCAAGGGAATTAATGAAATTAAAAACTATATTACTTTTTTATTTGAGCATGCTCTGCCTGCCTGTAATTTCTCTGCTTTCGAGTGAATGGTTCCACTAGAGTTAACACAACCATATTTTGCCCTAGATTTTATTCAACTAAAACTAAACTGAAAACCAATATGTTTAAAAATGTTTTGGTGCACTCAAAGATAGGACTAAGCAGCTCAAAAACCCCACATATTAAAATGCAAATGTAAGTGTTTGTACTCAATCCACGTTTTTCAAAGAAACAAGCTCTCATATTAAATTTAAGATATATTTTAATGAGGTTTAATTAAGAAAGAGGTGGTAAAATTCAAGTTGTGAAAAATTCAGAAGTGGAGGTGTAATATTTGTACACTGAAAGCCAGTGCAGTGGTAAAATTTATAAAAATTTTGAAACATATTAAAAGATAATTACTTGTGCCACTGAGATGTTGTTACACCAAACAACCCTACACTAAAATGAAGTGAGTTTTAGATTTATTATTGTATCTAGTTCTCATGAATTTTGAAACTGATTTACTTCCAAGATTATTTTAGCAACTGTGTGAGGCTGTATGCCAACTGAAAATGTTTCAATATCTTTTAATTATTTGTCTTCTTGTGAAAATTATGGTAATTTCATAGGGGTTTATGTTTTCATAATAGAAATCTTGTTTGCTATGTTGTTTATCTTATATGCCAACACTTGATAAATAGTCAATATCTGTTAATGAAATAAGAGATACCTGGTTCAGGTATTTAGGATTTTTGATACTTGATTACTGGTTTGAATTTTTTTTATTTTTTATGCCATATGCAGTCTGCTGAGAGGCAGTGAGAATTCTGAGATTAATTTGATCTTAAAAGAAGTGAGCAAAATTAGTGCATCCACATCCTCCCTTTTTGTTGGACTGCTGAACAGGCCACCAGCTGTGATTACAGCTACATCTCTAGTATTATTGAGTTTTAAGGGAAAACAAAGTCAGCAATAAACTGTTTAATACAATTTGCATCTATCTTTGGTGCCACGAATTAAAATTATTTTAATATTATAGTTTATATGGAATTAATTGAAAACATGCCATCTCTGTTCCCACACTCAGAACATGTTTATCATTCAACAGTAAGATAAGTTACAGATGTAAAATCTCAGGAGAATAACAAATCCCTGTGATTTTGAGTACTTTGAATTGTTTGTGGGTTGATTTTGTAGGTTTTTTTTTTTTTCATTTTAATCACTAGCTGCTAATAAGCCTAACAAAATTACTACAGATTTATTATCTTATGTAAGTGAATTTGTCATCTGTGAAATGCAATATGACAGAATTTGGGGTCCATCTGAAGATGCTTAGTAAAGCACAAGCCGCCCTCATGCAGGAGTGGTGGTGGCGTTCACTACCAATAGCTGGTTGGGGTTTTAAATTGGAGATGTAGATTTTCGGAACTGAAGGGATCCATCCTCTTTTAAACTTGATCCAAGCACGATTGCAACAAAGCTTTTGTGGCTGATTAGGGTAGAAACACTGTTGCTCCTTAGTGTAGCATTATTTTCTTTCCTGTAGATTTTCTTCCAGTAAAAAGTGAAGGGCTTGATGTGTACAGCCCAGCTTATGTCCATCTCGAGAACTACTGAAATGAAAGAAATACAAATGGTGTTAAGCATGTTGGTATCGTGCAGCACTTGACTAGATTCCTACCACTTAAAATATTCAGGTTTGCGTATACACTGCCATCAAAGTTCAAAGCAGAGTATTTGGTTCATTTAACAACTGCAGACACTCCATTAGCCTTTTTCACTACCAGCCTCACATCTCATATGCCTGCCTGATCCATCTGTCACGTTTTGTCAAACGTAAGCACTCTCAGGGAGCAGCCATGATTTCACAGTGCATTGCAAAATGGGGCTCCAACCTGAATATCCACTGAACCACAGACTGAAATTTCAAGAATAGAAGAGCAAATGGAAGCTCTGCAATCAGGACTATGAGCAAGGGGGGATGGTTATATTAATGTAGATGAGTGGTAGGCAGTAAGACATGTAAATCTTCATTGAACAGATAATGGAAGGATGGAAATATCAGGTTAGATTACACAGTCAGGCTTCTGCCTTTGAAACTACCCAGTAAAAGAAGCTGAGAGGAGAGCTGAATAAGCCAAGTACCCAGAATCCTTTCCTGATGTTCCTTGGCTCAAAACAAAAGAGCACACAACACCTCACAGGTCTGGCTTTTCAGAGTGAAAATGGATGATAGGGAGTTAATTGCAATCTTAATACAATATAACTCAACAATCTGGCCACTGACATTTACGTACTCAATTAATGTGCGGTATGATTATAGGATGCTAAAACAGATTCTTCATTCCCAATAAAAGGTATTTTAGTATGTTATTGTCAAGACTAGTGTGTTTTATATACACAAATATATGTACATAAATCCCTTTCTGTCTCTGCACATCCAGTCATATTGACACACATACAGATATAAAGAGCATACATCTATAGTAGAAATCTGTTACACTGACTTCTTACTGTCATTCTGACAGAAATTGTGACTTATGTTGGGTGCAGAATGTCTAATTTTGTAGCAACATCTGTATCATAGTGCAATTAACTTCTTTCCTGTCTACATGTGCTATATATTTTCTTTAATATTCTTGCATGCAAATTGCACACTGAAGTCATGAGTCTTGCCCTGTAAAATAAAAAAAGTTAATATTATTCATGTACTAAAAATTTAGCATGTGGGAGGACATTTTTTGCTGCTGGAGTTATTTAGATGCTATACATACCCAGCTAGTGCACGGTGATATAAGAACAGCTGTACTAGTTAAGTTATATGGTCACTGTCCTCCTAGGGGAGTAGTCAGCAAAGTGCTTAGGAAAAGAGTTTCATAAAAGGCTAAACACTGAGCATTTTCTTACTATATTCTCTCATTTTCAGACAATCTGTGGCACTGAGATTCTGAGCCAGAGGCTGCATGCACATCTTTGTGCTTAATGGCCCTTAATGGATTTTTTTTTTTCTAATCATTTGCCTAATTATTTTTTTAACTCATTTATCCTTTTGGCCTTCGCAACATCCTGTGGCCATGAGTTTCACAATTTAATTACGTGTTATGTGAATAAGCACTTCCTTTTGACCCTGGATGCATTAAGAATACTTTATCTGTATTTTTTCTTTCCTTTCATTTTTTATTTCCTTTTACTTTTATGCTGATGCCCATGCAACAGGAGCTAACTGCTTGGAAACTTTGTTCTTTAGACTTCACCTCAGTGTTCTTTGAATCAGAAATGGCCCTTTTGATGTTGGCATAAGCAAGTATATGAACTATAAACCATACATAAAATACTGGCTACGTCTTGAAGCATGAAAAAGAAAGTGTTTCTAGTCCACCTCTTTTTTCTGATTCTTTCCCATAGTTTTAGAGGCTGGGTCCTTGATTAACTTTTGTGGTCTCATACTTTATGAATCCTAACTTCTAGGGACTGTGAAGAATGAATGACTTAAAAAATAACCCCTATCCACCATCACCAACAAAAACACACAAAAAACCACCTCCAAAACCCCACAAACCAAAACCCAAACAATGCTGTAAATTTCAAATTTAATCTAGAAAAAGACTGAATTTGGTCTGAAGAGTATGTGAGAAAAAGAAGCTTAATCTGCCCTCTGGCCACTGATGATCTGGTTTTATTCTTGCATTTGTCATTGGTGAGTTTGACCCAAATAAATGAGGCATAATTGAATATCAAGATTTGATCATTAAAAATCACGAAGTCAACTTCTTTAATGTAAGGAGTGGAAGGAAAAAGGATTTTTGAATGAGTATTACACCTCTCCAAACTGAGTTATTTTTCACCAAGTAACTAAATGTGGATTTGTGGCCACACCTGAGGTGCTGCACTCTAAAAATGTCAGCATTACAACTTTTGATTTAGACGTAGAAGAAATAAAGAAAAGAATAAATCCAATGAGATCTCTGAAGCTGAGGTTATATTTCAGAATAACTGAAACCCTTTTCTGGAGAATGTGCTTTATTTTAATCTGGCTGCCAGTGGTTTTGTGCCAGTTTTATTTCAAATTTTTACTTGACAGTTCTCAGGCAAATGTTCTTCTGATGGCCTTGAGTCACCCACTGCTGTCCAGAAGACAAAAAATAATAATACATGATGTGCATAATATCCTTCCTAGAGAGATTATCACAAATTATTTTGCACCCCGTTGAGCATATAATGATTCCTGGTGTGATGCTTGGCAGTTCACTGCCCTCCAAATGCACTGCCTGGTCGTTTCATACATCCCACAGTTTTCTGACTGTCTTGTAGATTATCTTTCCTCTTGTTTTGCCATCAGCAGGGATATAAAACTCTATCTGAACTTACCAAGTGATATTTCAGAACCTTAAGTGTAAATGTACAAACAGTCTTCATGGAAGCTGTTTAATGCATTTCCTGTAAATTCTTAAAGTGGCTACAGCACAGCTTGGCAGCTCAGCTATGTGTGTGTTCAATATTTTTATATTATAGCAACTGGAGATGTAAGGTGTGCTTATAAAGGGAAGGTAATACAGTTTGATTACCTGGTACAGACAGGAGGCTGTTTTTTAGCCAGTTAAGCCTGGTCATAAAACATGTCTTATGTTTTAGCTAAAGAAAAAGCACAATAAAACTGCCGGGACATGTTTCAGATGCCTCTTGTGCTGAATGGAGACAAGAGATCCAAATCACTGTGATTGAATCTCGCTGATTCATCTCCAGTGTTTTAAAACGATGGCTGAAACAGTCTGATGATTC